>JAYKKI010000060.1:2677500-3157500 GCA_039881145.1 Druceiella hillmani | reverse complement strand
AACGGTTATCAATATTTTTTAGTCTTATAAACCCATATTTTTGGCTACGTATACAAAAATGAACCGTATTTATTATATAATTTATATTAGTATTTTAAAATAAAAGTAGTCACATTTATTTAAAACAGTATTATAAAGAAACAAATAATTTTTTGTCAATTAAGGATAAATCACAGGCACAAATGTTATTTGTGATATGGCAATCTTGAGATGTAAACGATATGTTTTTGATGCATTTATAAAGCAGTTATCGTAAGAAAGATCACTTTTTCACAAAATCACTTTTTCAAGTAATTTCATCATTTTTCCCATGAGATTCAGACATGTATATTCTCTTCGAGTAAAAAACGATTCTTTGCGTTCAAAGTAAAAGTGGACCTATTTTCACCAAGACCATTTAAGTTGAATGGAAAGGAAGTAAGAAGTTTGCACATTGGATATGTGTCGAGAATTTTTATCAGGTGCCTATCGGGATGAAATGGGAGCCAAAACAATTTTTTATCTGTCAGTCTGCAAATGCGGTATGCAAAATCTAGTTGACCGATTATTTATTACAGGACTGTTTAATAAATTAAAACCTAGTCTATCTTTTATCTTTGTTGAATATGTTCTAATTGGTTTTTTGCATTAAAGAAAGAATTCTCACATCTATGGCTTTTTGTCTTTCTAATGTTTTACTTAGTGTGACGTTCTATATATCTGCTAGTTTGGAATAGACCGTTGGCCTCAAACAGAAACTTTGTCATTTAACTCCAGCTTCGAACTCCTCAAACCTAGTAGTACTGCCTGCCTAAATTATGAGACTTAAGGATCTATTGATTTTAAATTAGTATTATGGATCTCAAGTAGAAACTTTATCATTAAATTCCGAGTTCTAACTCAGTCTTCATGCTGCAGTGATACTGGCTGCCTAAAGACTTTTTTCAAATTAGTAAAATAGCTGCTGGTTTAAATTAGTAAAATAGCTGCAGGTTTCAAATTAGTAAAATAGGCTGCTGGTTTCATATTAGTAAAATAGCTGCAGGTTTCAAATTAGTAAAATAGATGCTGGATTAAATTAGTAAAATAGCTGCAGGTTTCAAATTAGTAAAATAGCTGCTGGTTTAAATTAGTAAAATAGCTGCAGGTTTCAAATTAGTAAAATAGATGCAGGTTTCAAATTAGTAAAATAGCTGCAGGTTTCAAATTAGTAAAATAGATGCTGGTTTCAAATTAGTAAAATAGCTGCAGGTTTCAAATTAGTAAAATAGGCTGCTGGTTTCATATTAGTAAAATAGCTGCAGGTTTCAAATTAGTAAAATAGATGCTGGTTTCAAATTAGTAAAATAGCTGCAGGTTTCAAATTAGTAAAATAGGCTGCTGGTTTCATATTAGTAAAATAGCTGCAGGTTTCAAATTAGTAAAATAGATGCTGGTTTCAAATTAGTAAAATTGGCTGCAAGAAATTACTCCTAATTATCAAACTCCGAATTCAAATTCAAACTTGAATTGAACGGAACTCTTTGTGATATCAGGGTGGCTAAAGATGATAGGTCATTAGCGATACACTAACCAAAACAAGGTGTGTAGTATGCCGAGACTAAGCAAAAAAATATACTAAGATGTTAGAAATAAAATAAAGGTAAATAAAATAAACTTTTTCAAGGCTGGCACCTTTGTTAACCCCACAACCCGAAGGTTAATAAAAACAGGAACAAAGCAAAGTCAGGCCTATAAAGCTTACATTAAACGACTTCACAGTGTTCATTTAGTCTTTTTTAATATACAATAGTTAAATATTTACACTTACAGTATTAATATTCTATAAAGCATATTATAGTTATAGAGGATTGGTACTTAGTATTTCTCTCCCGTTTTTTACTGCAGACAGTTGTTTAAAAAAATTAGGTGCATTTCGGTGGAAATCTGAGGAGAATTACAATATTAACCCAGTACCCGGAGATAATTCATTAAAACTAGAGACTCCCGGAAATTGTGACATAATTTGTTTGAAATATTGAAAACTGTAATTAAATTTTTAATACTGAACTTATATGGGTAATTAAAAAAATTTTAGTAAAATTTGAAAAAATTCTCTGTGGATTATGTTCAGCATCAATGACTTAAATAAATGGCACCATATATTAGCACTTATTAAAACTACTTAAATAAATGGCACCATATATTGGCACTTATTAAAACTACTTAAATTAATGGCACCATATATTGGCACTTATTAAAACCACTTAAATAAATGGCACCTTATTTTGGCACTTATTAAAACTACTTAAATAAATGGCACCTTATTTTGGCACTTATTAAAACTACTTAAATAAATGGCACCTTATTTTGGCACTTATTAAAACTACTTAAATAAATGGCACCTTATTTTGGCACTTATTAAAACCACTTAAATAAATGGCACCTTATTTTGGCACTTATTAAAACTACTTAAATAAATGGCACCTTATTAATTGCACTTATTTGCATAATTAACCTACAAATTATAATTGATGCTACATCTGACATTTAACAAGAGCATAATGTACCGATACCTCGACATATTGCCCAGCAAAAAGAAACAAATTAGTTAGAAGTTAATGGACGTTTTATCGAGTTCGTGAATTTTTTTGATAAAAATATATCAACAAATCATAAAAGGGATAACTTCAGCTCTGCTGTCGCGCAATATGCCTCTTGCAGGTTGCCATTCGCAGGAATATAATGGTGCAAATATATGTGTTGCAATAAACAGAGTCAAAATCAGAATCTTACAAAAAAATTAATATTAACCCTTGTCACCAAGTGGGTTAAGTTAATGGATGTTTTATCGAGTTCGTGAATTTTTTTGATAAAAACATATCAGCAAATCATAAAAGGGATAACTTCAGCTCTGCTATTACACAACACTCCTCTCGAACGTTGCCATTTGCAGAAATATAATGGTGCAAATATACGAGTTAAAATAAACAGAGTCAAAATCAGAATCTTACCAAAAGTTAATATTAACTCTGTGGGTTTAAATTTTTAGGATTCCGAACCTCAAGAGGAAAAAAGAAAACTTTACAAGATTACTAATGTCTCTGTCTGTCTGTTTATCACAGCTGGTATTCTCAGAAAGTATGCAATGTAAAAATTTGACATTCTTTTTTCATTTTATTTACCATGTGGTGTATTGTTTTACAGAGCTTGTTATGATTTATACAGAAACATTCATAATACTAAATTGCATATTTAAAAAGTTAATTCAAAGATATGCGAAAATAGAGTATGCCTCTCTTTATTTCCGAAACTATCAAATCAAAAATCGTTAAAAAAAACTAGGTGGTAAAATCTGACTAGACAATTACAGGAAAACTATAGCGATTATACAGATCTTATATTGATAAATATGCACCAGCACCATGTTTTTACATCTGTAAAGGTACACAACATATTTTCATTGTGAAATTTTTTTTTATAAATAATTTAACAGAAATATTACGTGCCTTTAAATGTTTAAAGTGCTTAAAGAAATAAGGAACCCTCATAGTACGAGTTCCAAGCTATTTTTGACAGATCTTATATATTCTCAAAAAAATGTGACAACTCCAGCATTAATACTGCCAAAAATAAATACGGATCTGATGACTTTCTTTCGATAAAAGTGAATTTTTATACCTTTTTGGCTCGTAGACTTGGGCGCTGTAAAATGCTGAAAAAGACATGTTCAACTATCCTTACCAACTCTCTCAAAATGGAGTGAGTCAACTCTCTCCTCCTCTTATGACTCTGTTCTGGCATAAAATACTTACAAGTATTGATAACAAAAACATTGTTATTCACTCCAAAATTATTTGAGTCAATATTAAAACTGCTTTCATACAACAGTTAATAAACAAGATGGAGTCTATTCGCTACTCATGGAGATGTGATCTGATCATGACTGATAATAGAGCCAACTGGTCTGATTAAAGAGTTCAAAGTTAGCGTTATATTCTCAGTTCAGGCGTTTAAAATGGCTGACTTGAAGCTCAGAGTTAAAGCTGTACTTGCCTGCTGTCTTCACTTGTTATGAATTTTTCTACAATGTACAAAAAGTTGATTGTGAAAATAAAAATTAAACACACGCGCTTAAGGTTAAGGGTAGTACTGACAGAGTTTCTCATACGTGGACCCTTTTTCAATATACTTTATTAAAGCATTCTAAGTAAAAATATTGTTTGTAGATATGTTTCAAAGGTGATGATTTTATTCAGTTAATACTTTCGAACTCCTTCTCACAAACAAAAACAATTTATATTTTTCTACCAATTACATGGTAGTCAACAAAAGTTTGAAAAACAATGTTCAAAGAAAATCTAAAGATAATTTCCAACAAGAAAATTTGTTAGCAGTTTTTCCCCTGTTGTATTCATTGACCATCTTTGGCTTGCCATAAAACCCTCTCGCTATTACATTTATGATTTCAGTTTAATACAACACTGACAAGACTAAGTATTTGGAAAGTTGTCATAGTTTCATACTTTACTTCCGCCCCATTAATACTCCACAGTGCTTGCTGGAAAGCCTAGCAAAATCAGCTCGGGTCTTCACGCTCAGTGATTACTGTGCCCAAATTCGAAGAAAGGCCTTTGTGAAAAACAATTTTACAACAATGAAGAATAAAGTTAGCACAAAGTGCTCATATTTCTTTCAATACATTGAAAAACTCATTACTCAGTCTACCAACTTTAGAGATGATCACACATAAAAATTAAAATAATACCAAATCAGTATCTTTTCTTTCATGCCCAGATTGAGAAATTATTAACGGCCCTTCGTAAGTTTACTTTTAGCATTTCACCTAGTTAAACCCTTTTTACATCTTCATGTATATTATCCAACTAAGTGTACTCTACGGTTTTACCTGCTTACTATTTATCTTAGTAATGCTACCTGTCTCCTGCGATCAATTAATACCTCTGCTCCATGCAGCAAACAACAGGTAGGGAGTATATCAGTGGGAATATTCAGGACGATCAGATAGTAATAAACTGATCTCTTTCTATCTTGTATTGTAAAAGCAGTGTTCCCCAACATCCGTTACATTTTTTAACACTGCTCTCTCCTTTTAACACTAGAGGTCATGTGTATCCCAGTGTTTTGTTTTGACCAATAACTTATAGAGTTGAAATTCTTTGAGCTTGAGCGCCTAGCTGAGCTTCACTTATTATCCAATCTACGCGGTTAGTAGTCCACAGGCACTGTCGCTTGCGCTGGGAGTCTCCGAAGTTGTTTGGGGTACACATGATCCCACGTGAGTGTTTGTGGAACTTTTTTAGTGCATATTAACGATACATACTGTGGTAAGTATTCATGATTATTATGACTTGTTTTTGTGTTTATTTTGTGAATTTTATCATTCTATCTATTCTAACAGTCACTTTATTTTGTTGATAGACAACAAATATGCCGTTACCACCAGATGGAATTGTACAATCATGGCTCGAGGAAAATTAGTATGATATTAATGACAGCAATGATGATATTAGTGACAGCAAAGCGGAAGAACAAATTTCAGAAGAGGAGCACATCATTCACTCTCCGCATAACTCTGATACGGATCAAGAAGATACTGGTGAGTTAGAATCTGGCTTAGAACAAGATATCTTTACCGACAAGAGTGACAATGAAGACGATGTGCCCCTGTAATTTTTATGGGAATACAAAAGCCAACACAACGTCATGCTCACAATATTATCACTCGACCTGCAAGACTGCAAAGGAAGCAACTAGTGTTCTAAAATGTTTCAAATTATTCTTTGGCACACAAATTTCCCAGACACTTGTGAACTGCCCTAATATCTATATAGATAAAATCAAAGATAAATACCACAGAGAAAATGCAAAGCTGATAGATCTGATTAAGATGCGGGCATTTGTTGGTTTACTTATAATTATCGAAGTGAACAGATCAGGGCATCAAAATTTTCATCTTTGTGACAACTCATATGGCATTGAATTGGTATACACTACAATGTCTGTAAATTGATTCAAGTTCTTACTGCGTGCACTTCGTTTTCATGATTTCCGATACCGCCCGAACCATCAACAAAATGATAGACTAGTAGCTGTAAGAGATTGTTGAATTAATGGTACGTTACTGCCTCAAATATTACACGCCGTCTCAAAAAATTTGATGTTGGATGAACAAGTGGTAGCTTTTCGAGACTGGTATGGCTTCATTATGTATTTACCAAATAAGCCAGCAAAATTTGGTTCGAAGCTGTTCACACTTACAGATGCTAAGTATCCCTACGTAATTAATTTTGAAATGTACGTAGGTATGCAGCTGACAGCCTTTTTCAGAAAATCTAACAAGGTTGTTATTTTAGGACCTCTGAATAATATGGGCCACAATGTCACTATGGACAACTGGTTCACCAGTTATCCAATCAGTCAGGAGCTACTAAAGAAAAAAATTATAATTGTGGATACATGGAAAAAAATAAAACCTGAAATACCACCCAAGTTAGTGATGACTGTCGATCAAGAAGAAAAGAGGTCACTGTTAGGTTTTCAGAAGAACTGTACCTTAACATGCTATGTACCAAAAAAAAAAAATGATTTTGTTGCTATCCATGATGTATAATGACGACAAAATCGATAATGCTACTGGTGAAGTTAGCGTACCAGAAATAACCACCTTTTATAATCATACAAAGTGTGGGGCGGATATAGTTGATACAACGTGTCAACAATATGAAATCACGCGTAACAGCCGACGCTGGCCGCTGGCTATATTTTACGATCTTCTCAAAATTAGTGGAATAACTCCCTAGTCGGACACCAGCTAAACAATCCAACTGAGAAATTGTCCGACGGCACTTCCTAGATGGCATTGCTTTTGAATTAGTAAACCACACATACAGATGCGGATAGAAAAGCAAAATATGCCAAAGACAATAAAAATTAAAGGAGAGCTCTCCTTTTAGGTGTACCTGAAACAGCACCAAGCCAAAATATACCTAAAAGAGGTGATAAGGGCAGATGTAAGTTATGCACTCGAAGCCGAGATTGGTGCACTCGTAGAGCATGTATTCTGTGTTCGAAGTGGATTTGCAGAGGTCATCAGGTTATGATATGTCTAGACTGTCACCAAAGTGAATATTATTATCACAATTTCTATTTTTTTTTTGTAAAACTCAAGGTCGATTATGGTCCAAAAATAAAAAAGACTGTATTTTTGATGATTTTATTGTTTCTTTATTTAATTAATATAAAACGTCTTGTGTTCAATTTAAGATACTAAAATATGATAAAAATGATTTTTTATAATATTTGTTTTATATATATTTAATACCATCTAGCTAAGTAAGCTGATGTTTAAGTTGGGGTCAACTGTCACCCACACATGCTTTGGTGTACTAAATAGGGCGCGTATGCTCTAGTGTTAAATCATAGTGTAATGAAATGTAACCAAAAAATTTTTAAATTGAATGTATAGTTCCAGAAATTAGAACAAAAAACAAACAAATAAAAAACTATGTGATGTAGTATTATTTCTACTTTCTTTAAGTTCTTTACCACGACCTAGGTTTCGTTGTATTACAACATCTTCAGGTGGGCTATTAGCAAAGATTAACTCTTAGGAACTTCCAACAGCACTTATATATTACACAAAACAATAGCGGAAGCCGGGTCTGTGCGGGTTTTCCCACTGCTTATGTTATTGAGTTTATTATAGGGGAGCGGTGTAATTTTTATTATATTTTCGAAAATCTTTGCTAATAGCCCATCTAAAGATATTGTAATACAACGAAACCTAGGTCGTGGTAAAGAACTTAAAGAAAGTAGACATAATACTACATCACGTAGTTTCATTTAATTGTGAATAATGAATTTCTACAAAATTAACGCCAAATATATTCAATAAATAAAAAACTTTTCTGTTATTTATTAGTAAAAATAAAAAATTTCTAGCATTACTCTTACTCGTCTGCAGAAATATAATAATTTAACAAACATTCAGTAAGAACAGAGATAAATTTATTCATAAGAACAAAATGAAAGGAAAATAACTTATAAAACAAAAAGAATTGATTTAATAAGAACTTTAATAGCAATCCTTGTATAATTTAATATCGTTATTATATAAAACATCTTCATTTTCGTCGCAGCCGTTCCTTTCTACAATAATTGTATCAAAATATGTTTAAGCCTACGGTCATGTCCGTCCGCAACCTGAAAAACAAAACATGCTGTATGTCATAAACACCTACGCATATATGTTTTAGTATTCTATAAAATTAAGGGCAAGATCTAGCAGTCTCCAGTAATGCTATTCACCGAAATTTTGATAAAATAAAATCTTTTTAAAATAAGTTTTTATCAAATGCTTTTATCGCCCTTGCTTGATTATTTAGATGTGTGTAATCTTATTGAAAGTCGATTAGCCACAAATTCTGAGCTTTCAAATTTGTATTTAATATTAAAATTAGTGTAAGGCATATCCTCATCCCCATCCGCAGCTGCGAAATATGCTCGTAAATATAAATGCCTTCATCCATATTCTCGGTATTATATAAAAATATAAAAATTACCAGGCACACTGGTTATAATTTTAATTAATTCTATTTATTAAGTTTACATAAGCTTCCACGCACAGTCACGTAATTTTGACCAAAAAATAAATTACGTAAGTTTAGAATAAAAAATTCACCGCAAAAGAAATAAATTTATGAAACTATTACTTGAAAAATAACACAAGCAAATTGGGGACCAAATAAAATCCGACGGGGTGATTGCAGGTAATCTAAACTTCTATATCTTTAATTAAATGGTGATATTCTAAAAAAGTTCTAGTTCTGTTCAACCTGGTATTACCCATTGGCTCAATTCCAAACATTAGCATTTCTCTCTTTCCTTAAAAAGTATTTTTATTTTAGTGCGTTAAAAATAAAAAAAATTTTAAAACTGATTTTTAAACTCGTGAAAAAAGGGTTAAGTGGTAAAGTCATTTTAACCTTTTAATTTACAAAATAGACTGACTCATAAAATAGAAAGGAGTATGCCAAGATACAGCAAAACAACTAACAAATTTTTTATAACTGATATCCGGAATGTGCCGCCAATTCACCCATTCAAAGATCATCTGAAATGAATTCCTTCGTCGTCTGAATTAACTCCCAGTATTCCTTTCCTACTCTTTCCTCCTAAATTCTGTCTCCCTCCTTTATTCTTGTCAATATATAATGTATATGTGTGTACATGTTTACACGGTGTCCGGCAATAAGTGTCAGACAAAGAAAGACGCTATTCGTTGGCTATAAAGGAATAAATTGTCGTTGAAATAAAACGTAAAACACGCCCTTTTTCTAACTGAGTGTAAAAAAAAGATATTACACATAATTCTTTTTAACACGCCCAATACTTGCCCGGAGTGCGGAGTTTGCCCACAGTAGCGATGTCTTCACAGCTGTTCGTGGGTTATTTCCCCGAGTGGCACTGAACACTGTGCGCAAGTATTGTGTGTACGAAAAAGATGGCAAATAATTATGAATATTATTTACAGTTTTCTGAAAAAAAGTCATCCTTTAAATTTTATTTTAACGACAATCAACTATTTTTCAGTCAACGAATGACGTCTTTCTTTGTCCGACACTTATTCTCGGACACCGCATATGTATTGTACACTTCTTTTGTTAGCTTACCAGCTAATTTCATAACTATTTTTTTTTTCATTTTGCAAATTAATTCTCAATATGTTGTAGGGATGTCGGAAATGCCAAAAAGGATCGATATATATTGTATCGATATATTTTAAAAGTATCGATATCGTTCTCGATATTCCGAAAAGAAAATATCGATATATCGGTACGACTTTAAAGATAATATTAGCGTTCATTTTGCAAATTAATTCTCAATATGTTGTAGGGATGTTGGAAATGCCAAAAGGATCGATATATATTGTATCGATATATTTTAAAAGTATCGATATTGTTCTCGATATACCGAAAAGAAAATATCGATATATCGGTACGACTTTAAAGATAATATTAGCGTTCTAAAAAATATTGTATTTTGTCTAGTTTAGTTCAATACAATCTCAGATTACTAAATAAATACCAATCAATGAACAATTATTCTAATAAACGAAATAATATAAAATCTGAAATCAAAAACATGGACAAGGATAATTTCCTTGTTTATTAATTAAATAGCCTAGGTAAATAATATTTTTTATTCAAATACTTAATTCAGGTAATAATTAATATTAATCAATCACCCAGGCAAACGAATATTTTTCTTATGGAGACATACAAATGAAAACTGTTAGCTTGATGTGCTCTAGTGTAAGACGACTTTTGTTAATAGGTACTGTGAGATTTACAGCAGATGCCACTCTCCCAGATGAAACCAAGGATGCAGTAGGTATCAAATATTTTAGAGCTATTTCTGTAAGGAGCGGGGTAAAATGGCGACCATCAAACCAGAACTTTATTGGATTCTCTTTTCTGGGTAGGTATTATGAGTTGGTCAAGACATTGTTTCAGTTCGTTAGGCATACACACTTCTGGTTGAGCTTGAAATTGAATTGTTGCTTGCTACGGACAACAGAGTTTAGTGTCGCCACAGGAAAAAATATTGATTTTGATACGTTTCCGATACTTGATATTTTATATTGATATAACGAAATATTAAATATCGCCAAATAATATAGATATAAAGAATAAAAACTATCGATATATTGATATTTTTTCTACAAGCTTAATCTGTTGGAATCTTCCGCAGCACATAAAATATTTTATTACTTGATACTTTTATTACAAGGAAGTGGTTGCTCCAGTTGCAATATGCTTATGTATTTTTACATTAAAGACAATAAATAAATAATTCACATAATTCAAACAGACGATTATTTCTCTATACATACAGCTTTGGGAAGTTTCTCATTAATTTTTCAATATAAATAAATACTACTTAATTACTAACATCAAATATGGAATATATATACTAATATATATTCCATTCTATTCCAAAAAAGAATGTTTGTAAAGAATCAATTTGACACATAACATATGTTCTGCAAAAATATACATTCAATCAATGGACGGCTATTCATAAAACTCATTGTATTTCAGCCATTGATATTATTAAACAATATACTATCAATCACTTTATTAACTTCATAAACTATCATGCTAAACAATGTTATAAATTAAATACGTTATTTGACTAATATAAATTGCAAAATTTAGACAAGAAAAATGGACAACCCTAACCATCAATCATACAAAATTCAGAAGTTGTAAACATTTTGGAAATATATTATTCTACAAAGTCAAAATCCGTGATGCTATCCATTATACATAATTTATTTTATAAATTATTGAAATTTCTCACTGAGAAATTTCACTTCAATAATCAGTTTAAATTTGACATAGACGATATTTGACTACTTTTCTAGCGCAACACTTAAACGAGGCGGAAGAAATTAACAACACAATTTGTATTAATGCTATATAAGAAACATACGTATGCAGGGTATTTGGCGTAAGGGCGGTAAAAAAAAATATTATGACATTTTATTTCCAAACAAGTGTATTATCTTAATAAATAGATATTTGTCTGTTGCGTTTTTCTTTGTCCAAAAACATCAATTTTTGAAAAAAATTCTGAAGTAAACAAGACAGAACATTAATGCTATATAAGAAATATGTTACACACATAGTGTACTGTAGTGTTTTTTTCTGTAATAGTTAAGCTTTTGCTTTGACTATATATTTTTTATGAATATTTTTAATATTAAATATTTAAATTAAATAAAAAATAGTTAAATATTAAAAAAAAGATACCATTTCAAAAATCTTAAAATTTCCGCATTATTTATTCGCACAGCAATAAAAAAATTATAATATAAATCCGTATTATATTACTAACATGAATACAAGAAAAAGGTTTACAATACCTGAACTGTCATTTTGCTTTGCTTACAAACATTCTCTTTTGTAATGGAATGAAGTACAAGATCCATATTACATAATATTTCCATATGATAAAAAGTGGTATGATCAGATGGGAGTAAATCAACTGTGATTCAAGACATTTGCTTTTGGTAGTTATTACTTTGCAAATTAACTACACCATCAGCCACATAATACCTGTCACAACCATCAAAGAAGTTTTACTTCAACCCCGCGTAAAAGTTACTCGCACTTATAATATTTTTGACGGTGTAAATCTAAATTTCTATGAAGTTTTGACATTCTCTATAATTGATATATTGAGACACCAATATTGCAAAAGTTAGCACTTTGTTAACACTCGATCATTTAATTAAAAACAAAGTTAACACTCACTCATTTAATTAAACAGTTTCATTCTTAAATACACTAAACAAATGGACGATGGCAAATTTTAGTCTAGTCACGTATATATATCTATAGATATATATATATATATATATATATATATACATGTATATATATATATATATATATATATATACACATATATATATATATGTATATACATATATATATATATGTATATACATGTATATATGTATATACATATATATATATATATATATATATATATATATATACATATACATATACATATACATATACATATACATATACATACATATACATATAAATATACATACATATACATATACATATATACATATACATATATATATATATATATATATATATATATATATATATATATATATATATATATATATATATATATACTATGAAAGTATCAAATATTTAGATATATTCATAGTACAAATTGCCCATTGTATCGAGAGAAAAAAGGTTTTTTCGTCATTATATCAAGCTAGAGATGTGGTTAGGGACAATTCGATATCCCAATTCTATTAATACTTATACATAATACAAGGTATCGGAATCTCGTATAGACAGCATAAGAGAGTGCGGCTGAAAAGTTTTGAGTCTAAGTTATTAAAAATGCTGATAGAAATGTATAAAAACTTTATTTTTCGATGTAATCTCCCTCTATTTCAATTCACTTCTAACATTTATTAAAAAGGGCTTTTAACCCGGTCAAAAAATATTCACCCTTTTTGTCTTCAAAATGTTGGTTTACAGCCGCCTTCATTTCTTCGTCATTGGAAAATCTCCGGCCTCGGAGGTCTTTTTTCAAATTTGAAAAGAGGGAATAATCACCATGGGCCAGGTCTGGACTGTAGGGTGGGTAGTTGATTTCTTCAAATCCTGTCTCAGCAAGGGCATGCCTTGCAACTCGCGCAGTGTGGACAGGCGCATTGTCTTGCAAAAACAGGACTCCTTTCACCAGTTTGCTTCTCCTTTTCTCAACAACCACTTGTCGCACTTTTGTCAATATAGTTTCCGTTCATTGTAGTATTTTTAGGAAGGTAGTCGATGAACAAAATTCCTTCACAATCTCAAAAAACAGTGGCCATGAGCTTGGACGCCAACCTTTCCTTTTCTTAATTCTAATCTTTTTTGAACTTCCGTGGCGGCTTTTCTGCCATTTCTATCCATTGCATTGACTCCTGTTTTGACTCCAAATCATACTGTAGAATCCACGTTTCATCAACAGTGACAAGACAAGAAAAAACATCGTCAGGATTATCGCCACAGATGTCCAAAAACTCCTGCAAAGTTGTGACTCGATGCTGCTTGTCCAGCGGTGTGAGCATTTTCGGCATCCATCACACACACACCTTTTTCATGTGCAAATGTTATGCAAAATGTCGCCGATTCATTCCATGCCTATGGCTTCAGCTATCTGTCACAACTTAATTCGCCAATCTTCGAGAACAAGTTTTTTCACTTTTTCAAAGTTTTCTTAGGTAACGGCGGTGTTTGGGCGTCCCGACCTGGGATCATTTTCGAGCGACTCCCTGCCGTTTTTGAACTCTCGGCTCCAACACTTTACGGTCGCAAATGAAGGTGCAGACTTCCCCTAAAATGATGCCGGCGTTTTGTTCTTTTGTATGACGCAGAAATAAGTAATACATTTCACAATTTTTTTAAAAATTATTAAAATGATTCGAAATGTGTCTCGTAAACCTATATGATGTTTTCCCCAAGAAATGTGTTTTGAGCTGCAAAAACAGACTATTATTGTGGTCGTGCAAACCATCACAGTAAAACACTTAGTCAAGTGATATGTAAATTCCATGACGTAACAATGCCACAAAATAAAATTGAAAAGGTGAGTTTCTATCTCTTTCGCACACTTTGTCATTCTACAATGATAGATATTGTTTATGGAATTTAGTTCATGGGGCTGCACTATCTTGCTCACATAATTATATGAAGTTGGTCACATATCAGTATATTATGATCTGTGTGATGCATTTTGACATCACGCATTCTGATTGGTGGTTAATTTTTGTTTTGGTGTTCAATCGCAAATTATAAAAAATGATATTACTTTTGAATTGAATCGTTAAATAAAATATTTATACCAAATTTATTACAGCTAAAGGTCGTTAACCACCATCCTTAATCCACAAACAATGACAAATAGCAACCATGTGAAGATATTAGTCGATACCAATGTAAGTTACACAATATGGCATAATTTGCCATGCCAAATCACAGCCTTTATCGGAATGTTGACATCAGGAGCGTAAAATTATCCATATCAATTTGTCTATGACACTTGAGGCCAACTATACAGAATACTTTCTCGTTATCACTTCATTAAGAAAACATGAGAAGAGAGAACAACATCCAAAAGTAAACTATTAATTGGCAAAGAAATAATTTTGGTTTTTGTGCGGGAGGACAGGCAGTAGTCAAAGTCCCGCACTTAGCTATTGCTGGAATGGATTCAACGTTCACCAGATCTACATCACTGTTGACTATGTAGTCAGGAGAGAGCTCGCTGCGTCGATTACCAATTAATACTCCTCGGCGTTGTAAGACAATTTCTTTATTAATTAATTTACTAATTATAAAATATATTATTACTAAAACTGTAGCATACTAGAAGTTGAATTTGAAATCGAACCGATGAACTGATTGATGACTATATTTTTGCAGCATTGTGACCCCTCTTAACGCCCGCTAAGTGATCCCTTTGTGGCCGCCAGTTGTCAACCCACGACCGCCCGATCATCGCATAGATTAGTGCGCCCATCCAGAACAGTTTTATAGTGTGAAATAAAAATAATTTTTTTATTTTTACAAAAAAAAAGAACTTTAATATGTTGACTGTGACGAAACTTTTTAATTTTCTGTTTACGTAAGCCAACCTTAGTTTTTTGTTCTCTTCCATGAGGCTATCTAGCACATTTACACTGATATATTATGAATTTAATCGTAACTGCACAAGTAAACAAATTATGAGACATCAACTACGAGATATCGTAGTTCACATCAGTAGACATCCTAGGCAATAATGCCAACTATGAGATAAATCGTAGTTGGCAGTCAAAGTGTTAATCAATTATATACTTTAATTCTGTTCTATGAACTTTTGCTATCTTTGTGGCAAATTCATGATTCCACACTAACAGAACTTCTAGTCCATATCACCTAAAAACTGAACTGAGTACAACTTCAGTTCATCATCGTTAGCAAAAATTTGCCATTTATGGAGTTTTGCGTGGTCTACGTTATAAAATGAATGCAACATCAAACACACGATTCCATTGTATTTTTCTTTGATTGCTTTCTCCAGTTTCACTAGTTTTTGATGGTAAAAAAATAAATTTGATTGTTTCCTTGAAAGAAGCTCAAAATACCCAACACCTATGTAATACAACCAAATTTACAGCATAGTATTTTTTTGATCTGGTTTAGCTTTTGATTTGGTTTGGGTTGGAACTGGGAGCTTTTCGATTAATTTTTTTGTAGACAACTCATTTTTTATCACCAAGAATGATTCGTTTGATAAAGACTTGATTTCATTAAGACCAAGATGCACATGGCAAATACTGATTTGTTGTATAAGTGAGTTGAACATCTCTGCAGTTTCTCGCACAGTTATATGATGGACCGATTCAATTATGGCTTTGATTCAGTTACCATCAACTTCAGTAAGTCGATCAGAACATTGGGTCATCTTTGAGTGAAAAACTTCACGAGTGAAATTTTTTTAACCAACTCCGCCATATGCATTTTGTTAAGCAACCAAACCATAAACATGAAAGCCTCAGAAGCCTTTATAAAAATAAAAAAATTAAATATGTCAAAAATACTGATTTTTGCACCCCATGTTAAAATTAACTCTAAACTAACAGCTGAGAACAAAATTATGCACAATTTGCTTCTAATGTAAGCTATAAGTGACAGCTAGCAACTATCAAAACCTAAGTTATTTTCTTGCCAGTCTAATATCTCAAACTAGTCTGAAAGCAAAGCTTCATCCTATCAAGATCATGATAATTTGGTTGAATTGGATTGTACAAAATTGCTTATGTGGAAAATAACAATTAATAAAGATGTCTGCTTTAATCATCTAGACAAGTTAAGCGTAGTGCTTCATGAAAAGTGTCTAAAACGGATAACTGAGAAGTTTATATCTAAAACGGATAATTGAGAAGTTTATATCTAAAACGGATAATTGAGAAGTTTATATCTAAAACGGATAACTGAGAAGTTTATATCTAAAACGGATAATTGAGAAGTTTATATCTAAAACGGATAATTGAGAAGTTTATATCTAAAACGGATAATTGAGAAGTTTATATCTAAAACGGATAATTGAGAAGTTTATATCTAAAACGGATAATTGAGAAGTTTATATCTAAAACGGATAATTGAGAAGTTTATATCTAAAACGGATAAATGAGAAGTTTATATCTAAAACGGATAATTGAGAAGTTTATATCTAAAACGGATAATTGAGAAGTTTATATCTAAAACGGATAATTGAGAAGTTTATATCTAAAACGGATAATTGAGAAGTTTATATCTAAAACGGATAAGTGAGAAGTTTATATCTAAAACGGATAATTGAGAAGTTTATATCTAAAACGGATAAGTGAGAAGTTTATATCTAAAACGGATAATTGAGAAGTTTATATCTAAAACGGATAAGTGAGAAGTTTATATCTAAAACGGATAATTGCATGTTTTCACTTTGAAAATGTTCAATAACATATCTGGCTTAAATTAAAACAGCTGGGCTGCAAAATTCACCTAATAAAATAAAATGACTTATATTAAGGGATCATTCAGTAATGACTTTTATCATGGAATCATTCTGGTTTATAAGATGAAAATTAAGGCAAATATGAAAACATTTTTTAACCACAATTATTAACATAACATTGGTGCTTGGACCATTTCGATAAAATAATGTATAACACTGAAACTATTAATTTTATTGTAATGAAATGTTTTACATTTGGAGATGACATGTAGATACAACTACAAGATAAAGGGTTAGTGTACATACATGAAAAAAAATTATGGGACAACCTAACTCTGTTACGCAATAATGTTCATGTGTGCTAAACCTGCCACTTTGGTCAAAACTTGATTTTTTGCAACCAATGACAGTTAAAAATGATTAAAGTCACGACACCTTTTTTACTATTATATACTACTAGCGTGACCCGTGCGAAGTCTTCGCATTATTTATTCCATTATGAAGCTCAGATGACAGATCAAACAAATATTTTACTAAAATTGACATATAGAGGCGCAAGTATCAAAAGCATTGAGCTAAAGCGCCACTTTATTTATACGTGAGTGGATTTGAAATTAAACAAAAATTTTACTGACCGTCAATCATATTGACGTTGAGCCGTTAGATGGCAGCATTGCTGTTTCGTGTATATAATTTTAATAATTAATTAATTTGCAAAAACAATAGCAATAATAAATTTTTTAGTTGTGGATGCCGGTAGAGCAAGCAATTATCTATAAAATGATATATAATTTATGTGGATTAGTTGTGAGGTTTTTTCTAAAAAGGGAGAGTAACATCTTAACCTTAGCGTATTAATATATATGATGATTACATATCGTGACATTTGTTTAATGACCAATTACATTTATAATTATTCTAAAAATAATTCGAATATAGGTCTCAAACAAAAAGTAGAAAAATTTTTTTAACCAACTCCGACATATGCATTTTGTTAAGCAACCAAACCATAAACATGAAAGCCTCAGAAGCCTTTATAAAAATAAAAAAATAAAATATGCCAAAAATACTGATTTTTGCACCCCATGTTAATGTAAGCTATAAGTGACACATATCTATAATTGATATAAAACATAAAATGACATTCATTGTAAACCACTTTTTGTTTTCTTTCCTACTTGCTATAACTCATTTCGGCAACCAAGCAGCAAGTTAATCCACAAATAAATGTTTTAATCAATATATTAGCTACAGATGCTAAATAATTGAATTTCAGAATAAAAATATGGAAATTTTTTAGTTTATATAGAGATACACACACATTCTGTCAGATAGGACACAAACCTAAAGGGTCAAAACTAGTGTTTACCACTCTTAGGTTAAAGGTTAAGGTTAATTATTTTTCAGTGCAAGAGCTTAAATTATTCTAAAGTAACATAAGCTCTTGCACTAAAAAATAATCAACATATTGTTGAATTAATTTAAGCCTAATTCCTTACCTGTGGATCGTCAAGAAGTGGTGTCGGCCCTCTGCTTGGCACTGCCCATCAGCTTAGCCACCATCTCCTGGACTCGTTGCATCTCTTCAAGTTGCAGTGTCACTTGATTAAGCCGACTTTCACGCTCTGCCAGTGTCTTTTCCAGTTGTTTCACTGTCTATATAGGTGGAAGAGAAAAAAATATTGACCCATGTCATTAATGGAAAAGGTCTTTTGTTATTAATAAATACCTCTAAGATATAACATATATAACTTTCTTTACATTATAAAATTTTCTTTAATGTCTTATTATTGCATAATATAATAAATTTGTTAATGTAATTTGTCACAATAAACTTATAAACGTAATTGGTAATAATAAACTTCTTTATGTCATAATATACTTACGTAATAATATATTCCACTGTGTCATATGTCATAATAAACTCCATTGTGAAATATGTTATAATAATCTTCATTGTGTAATATGTCATAATAAACTACATTGTGAAATATGTTATAATAATCTTCATTGTGTAATATGTCATAATAAACTGCATTGTGTATTATGTCCTAATAACCTTCATTGTGTACTATGTCCTAATAAACTTCATTGTATAATAAATCATAATAAATTTCATTGTGTAATGTCATAATAAACTGCTTTATGTAATATGCTATAATAAACTTCATTGTGTAATATGTCATAATAAATTTCATTGTGTAATGTCATAATACACTGGTTTATGTAATATGCTATAATAAACTTCATTGTGTAATATGTCATAATAAATTTCATTGTGTAATGTCATAATAAACTGCTTTATGCAATATGTGATAATAAACTTCATTGTGTAACATGCCATAATAAACTTCATTGTGTAATATGCCATAATAAACTTCATTGTGTAATATGCCATAATAAACTTCATTGTGTAATATGTCATAATAAACTACATTGTGAAATATGTTATAATAAGCTTCACTGTGTAATATGTCATAATAAACTGTATTGTGTACTATGTCCTAATAACCTTCATTGTGTACTATGTCCTAATAAACTTCATTGTGTAATATATCATAATAAATTTCATTGTGTAATGTCATAATAAACTGCTTTATGTAATATGCTATAATAAACTTCATTGTCTAATATGCCATAATAAACTTCATTGTGTAATATACCATAATAAACTTCATTGTGAAATATGTAATAAAACACTTCTTTATGCAATATGTGATAATAAACTTCATTGTGTAATATATCATAATAAAACAAACGTTACCTGATTAAGATGCTCATTGTCTTTCCTGAGAGCAGTATGTGCAACATTGGCCTCCTCAAGTCGCTTGTCGCGATGCTTTACACGCTCTTCAAACTTTATCAGCACACCTGCCAGCTCGCTGTTCTTCAATGCCTGCCGCAGAAATGGGGAAAAATTCAATATAGTTTTGCAATCCACGACTTTTCTTTTAAAATATGGAAATAAAGACCACACTTTTTATAGACTACTTTTTTAATTCAGTTAAAATTAAAAAAAGTTTTCCTAAAACAATATAAAAACAATACCTATAGCTAGCAAAGAACAATTATAAAAACAATACCTTAGAAAAATTTAAAACACAAAAATTCACACATGAGCTATTAAAACATGATATCTCCATAACAATAACAAAAATACGACAGATATCTTTCTACTGCTAGCACATACTTTATCCCTTTTAATGCCGAACTTGTCAATAGCCTCGAAAACAATTGATACAATTATCATTAAGACAGAATCTTTGACTAAAATTTCTAAGATTTATGAAAGTCATTTGACGCAAGGCTCCACCTGTTGATAAATAAAGGATCACTTACTTCCAGTAATATCTCTTTCATGTGAAGTGCCTATAGTATACATATTGTAATAATAGATTACCGAATACCAATGTGTCAAAACCATGGAAAGCAAACAAATTAAAATAATCAATTAATGCTTTTTTAAATGCTTCAAAATTCCTTTTTTTTCATGAAAAGTATTTAGTACAGTACAGCTTAGGTTAAAATTAGCGAATAGAAGCAAAATGGCCCAATCTTGATTTTGTATGTTTCTTTTGTTTTTTCAAATATATCCCGTAAAATGTAAATACTCCACGAATATTTTTATTCCTCTATGCTAAGGAGGTGTCCGGACCTCCTAAACTCTCCCTTATATACGCCCAAGTATATATATATCTGTATATTAAGGGATTAATTGTAAAAGACACTCATGAAATGCGAACTAAACAAATTTTTGTAATACTTTGCTAACATGTGACGTCAACTTCACAGACCTATTCATGTGCCAGAACATGATGGCCAACAACAGTTTTCTTAATACAAAGTAGGATCCAAAAACGGGACTAGGTCAGTTTGACATTAGTTCATACTGAATGAATTGATAAATGTCTTAAAAGACAGGAATTTAAATCAATAGGTCACAGGTCTCAGTCAATCAGTTTTGTTTAAGCTGTTTGCATCAGACCAGCCATCAGTTGCCTTTGTTTAAACTGTTTACTTTTATTTAAACCGTTTGCACGGTTAACAAAACATCTTATACTAGAATTTTAATGATCCAGTAATAGTGTAGTTACTGTTATTATGGTTTTTTGTGTATTATTTAAATACCGTGAATATGAGTTCTTTGTTAAATTTTATAGAAACATTATGTAATTATACATAAATAGATCAGGTTTATTTATTTAGTTTAATAGGTTTCATTAGCTTTTAGTTTAATAGGTTTAATTTGTAAAATGTTTACATTTGACAATTAAATTACAGCTTTTTTGGTGATTTTATTAATTATTTCTGTAATTATAATTTATGTTGAAGTTGTTGTTACACTGTGGTTTAATTATTTTTAAAAATGATTTAAAATTTGAGTATTTGTTTTTTATGATTGTTTTTATAGTAAAACTTCAAAAAATTATGTCTGTATTCTATAATTTATTTATTTATTAAATGATGCATATTTCGTTAATTATATCACAAAAAAAAATATTTTTCTCTAAAGACTTAAGACTGTTAGTCTCAAGTCTAGAAAGTATAAAAGGAAAGTTGGGGACTTTTGGTACAAAGAAAAAAATTTAAGATCTAGTGTTCCAATTCCATAGACCTAGAATGAACTAGATCACACAAGCAACTTTAATCGCCCATCTATAATTAGAAGTCATGTACATCAAATTTTGTATTTTTTCAAAACCTATTAAGTGGACATATAAATTCCAAACAAATGGAAATTTGTTAAAGATATCGAGCTATTCTGCACTATTCATTTCTTAATTTGTCACTTCCGATCGTAAGGTTAAACTACATTTAATATATTTCACAAAAATTTCTAAATTCTTAAATACCAAATTATAATCAATTTCTTTTTTACTCTATTTGGTCAAAAACCAACATAGAAATTGTCAAAATGTTTATTTTGTTGAAATTAACGACTTATATATTTATTTATTTATCTACTTTAATATGTCTAACTTAAACATAGTGAAATTATTGCTGCAAGGGCAATCTCTTAGAGTCAACCAAATTATACTAATCATCAGACACCTATTCGTCATCAGCGATGAATGGGTTAATTGTTCATGTCAGACCGGTCCATAATTTAAAAAGCTTTTTTCTAATTAATTGTTAATAAATTTTGGAAATTTTTTTTTAATTTCTACAATTATATTTAAAATTTAAAATTAAAATATAAGTAAATAATAGTAAATTATATACTTATTCATAATAGAAAATATAAGTAATTTTTTTTATAACTGTAAACAAATACGCAATCAAAAATATTGGTAACATGTTTAATGATGTGGCTGCGCTACTGTGTCTACTATTATAATGGCAATGGCCCAACCCTTAACATGACACGGTATACTCACTTGCTGCTCCAACTTCTCTTTCAGCACGTCAATATTCCGTTTCAACTCAGCTATACTCTTCTCGTTATCATTAATCATCTTGTCACGGCTCTTCACTTCACCTTCCATTTGCTGCAAAAAGAAACATTAAAACATAAATGTATTAGCGAAAAAAAACAATGTTTTGTTAAAATACCAACTGTTTGACACAGTGGCTTACTAAATTTTATAAACAGAAGATAAAAAAACAAATATTATGACCCCAAGAAAAAAATAAGATTCTCTAACAAATATAAACTCCAAAACAAATGTAATTTGACAACATAAAGATATTAAAACTTTACACTCATGAAATTGAACAAAATTGTTAGAACTATTTAAGAGAAAAATCAAAATTTCTGAATTTTGCTCGTTATTTAATTGCATTTTGTGGAAAAAACTTAAAACCCTGCTCGGATGGGTGCGGTTGGAATACGGATAAGTTCGGCTGTGTAACTGTCTATACCTCTTGGAATTGTTGATGCAATTTAACATGTATAGCGCATGTTAACTTGCATCAACAATATTGTACGTGGTATGATTGCACAGTAACATCATACAAGTTTAAAGCAATAATCAAAATAATTTTAATTTAAAGTTTTAATTAAATGCTGGTTACCTTATTTCACAAACGGAGCTTAAAAATGAAAAATGGTAAATGATACGTCAATTATATCTTTAAAGACCTCTCAAACGAAAACCACTCGTGACACTTCACGCAAAGAACCAATTTTTCCCACTATGGGGAGCAGACCCACCATTAACTCTAACATATATGGATGAAAATTACGTTTTTGTATGTTATGCTTTCAATGTTATAATAACGCATGCATTTTCATTTGTTTAACCGGAATGTTGAGAAATTTGACATTGAAAAATAGATTATGCTATTGAAAAATACATGATCTTATCAATACAAAGAACTGTTAATATCGTAATTAATTCCTGGTGCTATTTTAAACAACAGTTCTCTAAAAAAAAGGGATTCCCCTTTTTTTAGAGAACTGTTGTTTAAAATAGCACCTAAACTGCTACGTAATTTTTTATGATGTAATTTGTCTCAATTTCGGTCATAAAACCCTTTATAAATTAAAGAATGATTTTGAATTTGAAGTAATTTATTATAAAAAAATACATTATTTTTTTACAAAAATACACGAATAAATACAATACAGACATTAAAACAATAATAACTCAGCATCAAACACAGATGACTGAACACGCGAACGGCCATGTTCCTTATAATGACATGTACATTTTAGCTCTTGAAAATTATTATTACTTATTCATAATTTTAACATTAGACAGTTGGCTCAAGAGTTGAACATTGATAAAACGACCGTTCATGGAATTTTAACCAATGTGTTACTGCGCATGAGATACATCGCTGCAAGACTGGTTCCAAAGGCTCAATTTCTTGCAAAAAGAGATCAATTGATTTATTGAAGACTCGATTGAAGGAATCAAACGAATTTTGCAGCGGGAATTAAAGGCCATACCACTTTCGGCCCGTGAGAAGTGTATGGAAGAGTGGGTCCAACGTTATCACAATTGTATAGCAAACAATGAGGATTACTTTGAAGGTGACAAAATCAATTGATTGACGAATCTATGAATAAACTTAAATTTATGAATTTTTTTAACGATTCCGTGTAGTTTTTATACAGAAAGTATATCGATTATATTGGTATTTCTTCATAGTATTACATTTTTTTAACCCCCTCATTTGTACGATTATTATTGTCATTACATTTAATAACATTTGTAACGGCACTTTGGCTCGCAAGATTCCACAATGGACTACTTTGTGATAGGTGAATACAAATTAATTTTTAAAAATACAGTTCCTTCACTAAATTTCAAAAATAATATGGAAAAGTCTTGTACTTAAACGTTAGAAATGTCTTTAAAATTAACTCATTGATTATTTCAAAAACTGTAGACGTAACTTTGGTTAAACTAATGACTCTATCCAACGTAATATTTTAAATTTCCGGTATTGTCTTTCAAAGTAACTGAAAATAATATTTCTTATAAAAAAAAACGTATTCAGAGTTCAGTAGCAAAAAAAAGGTTTCATTAAAAATATGAGTAATATTGACATTTTCATAAATGGTGCAAATAATTTTTTTTAACAATTAGCTCTGTTTACAATTATATTTGACTCATTAATTTAACAGATGGTCATGTTCAATAGACAAATGGACAGTTATAAAAATTTTATTTTTTATGACAGTGAGGTTTAAACAAACTCGCTCCATTTAATATTTTGACATTTTGTGAAACCTTTTCCTTTAATACCTCTAAAATGGCCATTTTTCAAATATTTCATTGAAACCAACTTCTCTTTTAAGACATTTAAACTGTCTAAAATTACAGAAAATGGAAGACTGGTCTTCTAAAATATTTAAACCCATTAATTACAACATCCCCGTTAATTATATCATTTCAACAATTAGCACAGATAAATGGACATTTCCTGGAAACTATATTATGCTAACCTCTCATATTTTGCAAAAATGAAATAGGATATATACCAAAAAGAATTAAATTTTATATAAAACTTTTGACAAAATAAAATATGATTATTTACGGAACATGTGATAATTTAAGCAAATCGCACTCCTACGTAAACATTTTGAATTCGGAAAGAATGCGATCACTTTTATTTACGAGATCCAGTAGATAATAAATATTTATATCTAGACGGGAACTGGTTTTGATAATGATTTTTTAACTGATTAAATCATTATATTGATAACCCCTCGATCTTGACTTTAGTAACGCTTTATGCTCTTGGATGCTACGTAAAAGGACAATGCCATAGTTTATTTCATCTGCCTAGAATGCGCACAAATACTATACAGCATTCACCATTCTTTCGTGCACTCACATTACTCAACACAGTATTGAAAATTGCATCTAGTCTAGATATTCTTTTCTGCTCCATGGGCGCGGTTTTCAAGAAATAAATAAATCCCACTAATTTTTGAAATTTTTGCGAAACATGTAACAATATCAAATTGCATTTTTTATCCACAGCAATACTTACTTCAAAACAGTAGTTCAAAATTAAGAAACTATACCATAATCTCCTGTTGGTGTTTCTGCCTGACACTAGCGATAAGATTCTCCTTGTCAAGTCTCTCGGCGGCCAACTTCGATCGAAAACTTTTAAGCGCCTTCTCTGCATCACCTAACTGTCCGCTCAGGCTGCTAATAGTATCCTTGTACCTGATAGTTATTTATAAAAAAAAGTATAAAATTTATATTTATAACTTATCTGTAAATATTCTAAATGGAAAGCACTATCTTCAGTCAAGTACAAACTGGAAATAGTTCATTCGAACAGCCCATATAAAAGGTATGAAAAAAATTGTCATGTAAAAGTTTGGCACAAACTGTCCATCAATTTGATTACAGCTATCGGTTTTGTTAGTGTATTCACTGATGTTTCAAATTTATAAACATATCAGACTAAGAACTTGTCTTAAATTTTGCGTTGATAATGAAATTTTTTATATTAAATAACTAAAAATATTAGAGGAATTTTAATTTTTGAGCGGTATTTAAGAATTCAAAGAAGAGAAGTGGTTGCAGGTTTGCCTCACTCCGGTTGACCTACTTTGGCTAAAAAAACATTGACAAAATGAAGGAAATCGTAATGGAAAATCATGATTTAAGCTTAAGAGAAATTGGACAAAAGTGGAATGAAACATGTCGCATCTTATTCTAAGGGAAGAAAGGACAATATTCATATTTTGTCGACCTCAATGCGCAAAACTTCTTGCACGTTGTTTAAATTGATATACATTTCATACGACTCTCATAACATCTGAATTCAGAGTAAAATTTACAATTACATGAAGAAAATACAATTTTTAAATGGTTTCTTGAATGCCATTTACACAAGTTCTTCGTGGCTTTAAATGTTGTTAGGATTGTTTCCATGAAATTTTTATTTGTTGAAATAATATACAATAGATTTTACCTATGTCGAAATCTGGCAAAAACACCCGCAATAATCTCCCACAATATGTATTTCTTTCTCAAAAAGGGTTTGGAAACTTTGAATTTTTACCTTGTTAATAGTCATAACACCATTATTGGACGATATTACCATATGTTGAATATACTTAAAAACTATCAGCAGGTGTTCCACAGGGTACTCTGCCCAATTCTCTACCTACTATACACTTCAGAGTTGCCCACATGCCCAACAATGATGAACATTCGCGGATGATATAGCCATGTTGGTCTCACAAAGCGAGCCAAAAACTATATCAAAAATGCAACAAAACGGGCTAGACAATGTAGCTATTTGGCTAAAGAAGTGACAGATTAAGGTGAATGAATACAAATCAGTAAACGTCACATTCCACTTAGAGGAGACACTTATCCACCAGTTAAATTAAACAATATTGAAGGACCCCGAGCGCGCCATGTATGCTACCTTGGTCTATACCTGGACAAAAGACTAACTTGGCAAAAGCATATATTCAGCAAGCGGAAACAATTTGGTCTTCAGCTCAGGAAGCTCTATTGGCTCATCGGGAGTAAGTTCCAACTATTATTGGGAAATAAACTGCTCCTCTATAAAGCTACACCTAAACCAGTTTGGAACTACAACATTCAGCTGCGAGGTATAGCTTCTCACTCCAATATTGAAATAATCCAAAGATACCAGAATAAAATGCTGCGAATAATTACAAATGCCCCATGGTTTGTAACCAACCAACAAGTGCATAAGGACCTACACATTCCTACAGTTAGAGAGGAAATCGATAGACACACAAAGTCATACAAAGACAGAATAATAAACCACCCAAATAAACTTGTGCAAAAACTGATGGATAATACCTGAAACACACGCCGATTAAAACGAAGAATTCCCCAAGATGTACTAAAATAAAGGCATATAAATTTAAAATTGGGATGCGACATAGGTCATCCTGCTACCCCTGACCGAGCAACAGCCGACAAACTTACTACTCATTGTCAGATTGCAGTATAATTAAGACTAAAAAAAATATTTAAAATATTTTTAATTCAGAAGTTTAATAACTTTTCATCACATTAACGTTACCATAGTTAAATGTTAATTATTTAAAAGTTTTCCCAGCTACTTTAGTCATTTCAGGCATTACTTTTTTTTCAACATACGTCAATTTGAATAATATCCAATAAGATCGTCTTTTAAAAAAAAAATCTGAACAACCTTACAGTATTAAATTAACAAATTACAAGTAACAAGCTTCAAACAAACAGACAAAAACAGCAGAAGATAGCTATTTTTTATTTAAAGACCTTTAAAAAAGTTTATAATATGAACAGCATCATACTTCTCATTCTGTGTCTGAATGGTGTAGAGAACGTCCTGCTGGCTGGAATTCGTCGCCTGGAGCAGAGCTATCGTGTGTTGCAGTGATGACATGTGCTCCGTGGCACCCTGTACACGTTAGTAGCAATTATAATTTAAACATGAAACCTATATATCACTTTGCTGATAATTAACACGTTGACTGCCAAAGTACGACTTAATTTTTTGTTCATGTAAGTCAACCTTAATTTTTTACCCTCTTCCCTGAGGCCATCAATTAATATTTACACTGATATACTATGAGTTATCTTGCGGTTGGTGTCATAGGCAAGAACACCAACTGCGACATAACTCATAGTTGGCAGCATCACAGGTTGTTTTATCACCTGATACATAAAATGTTTACCAACATTTTTAATTTGTTTAAAATCTGTCAAATTCATCCTGAAAACAACTTGTAAAGCTAGTCTTTCTAATAGAAATTCGTATCGATCTATGGATTAAACAATATTGTAGCTAAAGATATAGCTTTTCAGAAGAGAGAAAAATGTTTTGCACCTTTTTTGGAGAACAATATTTAGGGTTTTATATTGGTACTAGTTTCTGTTCATGTACAATATTTGCACGTTGAGTTAGTACTATTTTGACTATTTAGTTGCCAGATAGTTTTTGAATAGAAAAGTGTTTTTACATTAAATGGCGTAGGCAAAGGCACGCGGCTTTGCCATTGTCATGCCATCGCCACTGTCAAGACGTCGTAGCTCGAGAACTAATATTTACTAGTCGTAAACTCAATAACACATGCATAGCAACACCGTTTGATTACATAGAAACAACAATAACAAAATAGGTACGCGAAAGTATCTTTACTTCTGCAAATTCATGTGATCTGGAAAATTTCCCAGATAAGTTACCAACTTCTCAAAGAGCGTATAATGTAAGACTTCCAAATATTTTATCTTCAAAATCAAGTGAGTCTAATTTAGGTTTGATTGCATATTTGTATTTGCATCCTAAATATAACATATACACTTAACTTTATTTAAATTCTTAACTACGACCTAGGTTTCGTTGTATGACATTTTCAGGTGGGCAATTTGTAAAGATTGACTCTTAGAAACTTTCAACATTATATATATATTACACAAAACAATAGCGGGAGCGGGATTTGCGCGGGTTTCCCACCGCTTACGTTAGCGAGTTTATTGTAAGGGAGCAGTGTAGTTTTTACTATATTTTTGAAAGTTATACAATATACAAGTATTTTAGTGAGGGTAATAAATTAAATTGATGTTATTCTATGAGGTTATACAATGCTGTAATAGCGTTATATATAGGGCTAACAGATCAGATACAAAAACAATCCTGACACATTACACTTTGCAAAACGCCTCATTGAAAATAACCATCACCCTCATACCGACAATGCTCCCTATATAATACAAATAAATACAAAAGGCAATAAACCCAACATTCTAGAAACATTAGAAATAGACAGACATAAAAGAGACACCAATGTTAATATATTAAATGAACAACTGAATACAATATCATCACCCATACTTAATATCTTCTAGACATAATAAACAACATTGTTGCTACAGTGCACTTCAGTTTGTTTCAGCCTGGTCACACATCTAAGGAGACACATCACAAAAAAAAACAAAAAATGGGAGATATGTATAATTAGTTGTATCCTCTTGTTCCAACCATCAGATGCCCTTAATATTATATAAATATATTACTGAGAATAACATCCATTTAATCTATTACACACACCTGAACATTTGGATTGTGTAACCTAATAGAATAACATCAATTTAATTTATTACCCTCATTAAAATACTTGTATATTGTATAATATATTTCGAAAATATAATATAAACTACACCGGTCCCTACCATAAACTCACAAAAGTAAATAGTGGGAAAACCCGTGCAAATCCCACTTCCGCTATTGTTTTGTATAATATTTAAATGCTGTTTGAAGATTCTAAGATTCAATCTTTACAAATTGCCCACCTGAAGATGTTGTCATATAACGAAACCTAGGTCGTGGTTAAGAATTTCTTGTATATTGTCTTCTCTAATTGATTAGAAGCAACACAGGACAACATGGTGATCATCGCTTGTGGAAGGACTGTCCTGTGGAGGACTTATAGCGGCACAATGCCGCTGTTCGTGTTATTAATGTCTAGATAAGATACTGTTTTACTTAAAATACCATAAACAATCATAGCTTTTCTTAAATTATTATATAATTATAATGATAAACATTATATTTCCGTCATGGTAGGTAGCATCTTACGTGTGATTATGAATCATGTATTTGACATGGTGTTACATTAAGTAAATAAAAAAATCATACCTGCAGGCCGACCGAATAGGAGTGTAACCTCTGCTCGAGACAGGACATCTTATACCCGTACAATTCCATCACACTGGAAGTCGCTATATCTTTAATCTGCCAAAATGAAGACAATAATATCATTCTAAGCTTAGAATATAGAGTGGATCAGTGGAAGGGGCACTGCACTCAGCCTACTAGCCACCCCCCCCAACCTCCCAATGCGCACGATGTTATCAGCAGAATAAATTTACCCACCAACTTCAGGAAATCGATGCATACAAATATATTTGCTTGCGGCAGTACGATTCACATTTGCATCGACTTATATGGTCATGGCTTGGCTTATATGAAGTATTATTAAGGCCGCCATGTCAAATTTCTAAAATGTTTATTCTGACCACAACCAATAGCCAAAGTATTGACGTTAAAATTATTTAATAACTTTATGTCACATTTTACCATTTTATTAATTACAATGAGTATTAAAATACATTATCATTAAATATGTGTGTATATGTATGCGCGCGCGTTTGCGTGTGTCTACGAATTTTTTGTTACATATGCAAATGAATATTGTTTTGTTAATACGGCAAGAAACAAATTAGCTTAGTGTCCTAAAGTAAAAAGAGAGGTTAAAAAACCCGCAATAAAAATTAGAAAATAATCGGCCCGTGCTGAAGAAATTCAAAATGGGACGAAAAAATTATTTATATTAATTAGCGTTCAGTGTCATGATAAAATTTCTTCTTATTTTAAACAATACTTTCAAGAAATTAAAGATGGTGAAAATTAATAAATATAACTTTAGTTTCTTTCTGTAATCCTACATACAATGTAAGTGAATATATGTTGCTCCTATATACTGTTACCACACCAAATTTCATCAAAATTCGTCCAGTAGATTTTGCGTGATACCTGTACAAATTAACATACAGACAGAGACCAAAATTATAAAAAAAGTTTTTAAATCATTCTATACGCTAACTCAATATTTTTTTTTAAATATTTTCAATGTCTATAATTGACTCTGTTACAATTTTATTATATGTGTAGGTAGGTAAAATATTCTAAAACCGAATATGACAACGGAAATTTCAAACGTTATATCAAATTCTCCAATGACACCTCTCAAATCCCGATTTTTTAACTGATTAAATTTTATATTTTTCAGTATCAAGTAAATAAGATGTTATAATTTGGGTAAACAATTTTTTAAGAGGTGACAACACCGATAAAAATGGCGCACTTCTGTTAATAATAATCTACTACAATATTTTAAAATTGCATAGTTCTTTTGCAGTCCAATGATATTTTTGCAGGTGGGAATAGCACAAGCCGGCATTTTAAGCTATATTGTCAAGTGGCCTTTCAGAACTATGTCTTAAATTGCACTGACAGCAATGTTTTGATACTACGCATTTTATGCGTAGTTTTTTTGGACACACTATTGCGTGTGTTTTTAGATTTGTATGAATAATTAAATATATAGCATATATCCACCTGATTACTCTCAAACGCTTTACAGAGCTTTCCAATCAGCTCATCCAAAGTCTCCTCTTGAGCAGGCGTGAGCAGCGGAGCAGAGCCAGCTGCTCCCCACCCTAGTCCCTCTCCACCGCTATTGGAGTCGCGAGCTGACGACGTAGTGCCGTTTATAGTGGCAGACGCTTTCAGCTCTACGCTAACGTCAGACGGAGTGTGCGGCAGGTCTGAATTTCCAAATATCTGGTGCAGAAATAATGAGGAACAATTAATCCATTCATTGCCGATGAGGAATAGGTGTCATTGATGATTACCATAATTTGGTTGGCTCTAAGAGGTTGCTCTCACAGCAATAAGACCACCATATGTTTCATATAGATACATTAAATTAGATAAATAATTAATAAATATTGTTGTTGTTAATTTCAAAAAAATTAACATTTTGACAATTCCTGTTAGTTACTTTTATCACTGTTAAAAGTTGTATGTAAACAAGATATTATTTAAGAATTATATCCAATCAATTATACATAGTCAACTTACATTAGACTATCATATTATAAATTCTTCTTATAATTAGGGTGACCAATTAACAGTTAACACATTTTTTGTGTAATTTACATTATGTCTCTGGCACTTATCAACCAATTTAGATGATTCCCTATTAATTTGTTTAGAATCTGACCATGGAAATTAAAGATACAGCAAATAATATATATTTGCTCTTTAGCAAATCATGGTACAATGATGCAGCCGAAAGTTAGTGACAGGAACTCTTCAGTTATAAGGAGTAAACTCATTGAGTTTGGACTTGTTTAACTTGTCCTGACGAATCCAAGAAAGTAACAAAGAAAATAACATTACATATATGGACCCACAAAGGCATGAAGCAACTAAGATATTAGTAGGTAAGTAGATAAGTAAGAAAGTACAGTTATAAACAAATGCATGAAGTAACGGTACATTAGTAGTAGGTAATAGGTAACTAAGTAAGTATATAAAGGTGTATACAGGCTTGAAACATTGACTATGGTGAAGCCAAAAGAGGAAATGTGATTTATTTGTCCATATGTATGTGTTTACATACTGACTTCAGTAGATAAGGTATTATTGATATTGAATTCATCGTAAGGTCATGACATTCAAGTTAACATTCAAAGAGGGAATGTGATTTATATGTCCATATGCATGTGTGTTTACATACTGATTTGAATAGATAAGATATTATTGATATTGAATTCATTGTAAGTTCATGACATTCCAGATAACATTCAAAGAGGGAATGTGATTTATATGTCCATATGCATGTGTATTTACATAGTGATTTGAACAGATGAGATATTATTGATATTGAATTCATCATAAGTTCATGACATTCTAGGTAACATTCAAAGAGGAAATGTGATTTATATGTCTATATATATTTGTATGTTTACATGGTGATTTGAACAGATGATATATTATTGATATTGAATTCATCGTAAGTTCATGACAGTCCAGGTAACATTCAAAGAGGGAATGTGATTTATATGTCTATATGTATGTGTGTTTACATGCTGACTTCAGTAGATAAGATATTATTGATATTGAATTCATCGTAAGTTCATGACATTCTAGGTAACATTCAGAGAGGGAGTGCGATTTATATGTCCATACGTATGTGTGTTTACATGCTGATTTCAGTACATAAGATATTATTGATATTAAATTCAACTTAAGTTCATGACATTCCAGGTAACATTCAAAAAGGGAATGTGATTTATATGTCCATAAGTATGTGTGTTTACATGATGATTTCAGTAGATAAGATATTATTGATTTTAAATTCATCGTAAGTTCATGACATTCCAGGTAACATTCAAAGTGGGAATGTGATTAATTTGTCCATATGTATGTGTGTTTACATGCTGATTTCAGTAGATAAGATATTATTGATATTGAATTCATCATAAGTTCATGACATTCCAGGTAACATTCAAAGAGGAAATGTGATTTATATGTCTATATGTATGTATGTTTACATGGTGATTTGAACAGATGATATATTATTGATATTGAATTCATCATAAGTTCATGACATTCCAGGTAACATTCAAAGAGGGAATGTGATTTATTTGTCCATATGTATGTGTGTTTACATGCTGATTTCAGTAGATAAGATATTATTGATTTTAAATTCATCGTAAGTTCATGACATTACAGGTAACATTCAAAGTGGGAATGTGATTTATTTGTCCATATGTATGTGTGTTTACATACTGATTTGAATAGATAAGATATTATTGATATTGAATTCATTGTAAGTTCATGACATTCCAGATAACATTCAAAGAGGGAATGTGATTTATATGTCCATATGTATGTGTGTTTACATACTGATTTGAATAGATAAGATATTATTGATATTGAATTCATTGTAAGTTCATGACATTCCAGATAACATTCAAAGAGGGAATGTGATTTATATGTCTATATGTATGTATGTTAACATGCTGATTTCAGTAGGTAAGATATTATTGATATTAAATTCATCGTAAGTTCATGACATTCCAGGTAAAATTCAATGAGGGAATGTGATTTATATGTCCATAAGTATGTGTGTTTACATGCTGATTTCAGTAGATAAGATATTATTGATATTGAATTCATCGTAAGTTCATGACATTCCAGGTAACATTCAGAGAGGGAGTGCGATTTATATGTCCATATGTATGTGTGTTTACCTGCTGATGTCAATGAGATATTACTGATATTAAATTCATCGTAAGTTTATGACATTCCAGGTAACGTTCAAAGAGGGAATGTGACTTATATGTCGATTCGTATGTGTGTTTACATGCTGATTTCAGTAGATGAGATATTATTGATATTGAATTCATCTTAAGTTCTTGACATTCCAGTTAAATTCAAAGAGGGAATGTGATTTATATGTCCATATGTATGTGTGTTTAAATGCTGATTTCAATGAGATATTATAGACATTGAATTTATCGTAAGTTCATGACATTCCAGGTAACATTCAAAGAGGGAATGTGATTCATATGTTCATAAGTATGTGTGTTAACATACTGATTTCAATAGATGAGATAATATTGATATTGAATTCATCGTAAGTTCATGACATTCCAGTTTAATTCAAAGAGGGAATGTGATTTATATGTCCATATGTATGTGTGTTTAAATGCTGACTTCAATGAGATGTTATAGATATGGAATTCATCGTAAATTTATGGACATTCCAGGTAACATTCAAAGAGGGAATGTGATTAATATGTCCATAAATATGTGTGTTTACATGCTGATTTCAGTAGACAAGATATTATTGATATTAAATTCATCGTAAGTTCATGACATTCCTGTTAAATTCAAAGAGGGAATGTGATTTATATGTCCATATGTATGTGTGTTTACATGCTGATTTCAATGAGATATTATTGATATTGAATTCATTGAAGTTCATGAACTTCCAGTTAACATTCAAAGAAGGAATGTGATTTATATGTCCATATGTATATCTGTTTCCATGCTGATTTCAATGAGATATTGATATTGAATTCATCGTAAGTTCATGACATTCCAGGTAACATTCAAAGAGGGAATGTGATTTATATGTCGATACATATGTGTGTTGTTTACATGCTGATTTCAATAGATAGATAGTATTGATATTGAATTCATCGTAAGTTCATGACATTCCAGGTAACATTCAAAGAGGATATATGATTTATATGTCCATAAGCATGTGTGTTAACATACTGATTTCAATAGATGAGATAATATTGATATTGAATCCATCATAAGTTCATGACATTCCAGATAACATTCAAAGAGGGAATGTGATTTATATGTCCATAAGTATGTGTGTTAACATAATGATTTCAATAGATGAGATAATATTAATATTGAATTCATTGTAAGTTCGAACATTTCAGGTAACATAGGATATAATGGGCAGTAGTAATGATTTTTTTTTAAATTTTTGCTTTTTTTTAAATTTTTGCTTTTTTTTTACAGCAAAAATCTGTTCCAGGTGCCATACGTTATTATCATCAGAAACAAAGGCTATTAAAGAATTTCGACGAGAGTGAAAAAAGGGAAAGTCTGGTAATGCAAGATCTAAAAACAGATTCACGTATAGAAAATTGTATATCGTAATGACAGTTATATATTATTGAACAAATATTCAATTATGTATCATTAGAAAGGGAATAACATAATGAATCCAATGGTAGTACAGTCACCTGCAGTGTAGTTATTTTTGTCGCTGTGATTTTTGGTCACATACTTTATATGTGTTTTGTTATAAAACCTTATGGTCGTGATTATAGGACTAATATAAGTGTGTATCAATTATTTGATGCATAGTTATTATTGCTGTAATGTCTATTTTGTGTTTATTAGTACACTTTTGTGATAAACAATGATTTATTTTCTAAGACTGTCAAAATATATCATGAGGGTGCGAAAAACCACCATTGTTTAGACATTAGTGATATTATTGCATAGTGCAAATTTGAATAAAAAAATTCATTACGAAGAAAAGTGGGAAAGTAATTTATTTATTATTTTGAGACAGTAATTTGCAACATTTTTGTATATTCATTTGTTGTATGTGCAACAGTATTACATTCATTTTAGAAGTTATTTTGTTTAATTTTTCTATGCAATGTATTTATTTTTCTATTACTGCTGAAAACATAATTTTATGCCAGTTTAGTGGGATATAATATTTTCAGTGAATTTTTATTAAAAAATAAACAAAACACGTAATTTCAAAACTTTTGTTTTTCCACTCTTCTTAAGCTAGTGCATTTGAAAGCTTTTAAAGTGTTTCAAATACGCCAAGGCATTATTTTTTATTTCATTCCAAATTACATAAAGGACTTGCAATTATTATGAAAGTAATTGCATTACTTTTTTGGATTGCATTTTATGAAAGTAGCTTCGTCCAATTGTTGCGTTCAATTGTCATATTTTACAGACGGAATTAAGATGGCTCACCAAAATCTTAATGCTAATATAAATTTTAATTAGGATAAGTGGATTTTTATTTACTTATTGTTTATACTATTTTATGACAACAAAATTTGCATTTTATAAAGACTTCTTTTATAAGCCTTTTTCCTTATGAAATTTTTTAATTTTTTTCTTTTTTTTACATACATAAAAACATAAATAAGCTACAAATTCTTCGAGTTTGTTGGAACTACATTTTTTTTCTGTACACGTAAAAAATTGTACTATTATAAAATTATACTTTCGGAGTTATACATTATTCTATCGACAGGGTGCGAGTGCTGATGTTACATAAGAATACCATGCGCACTCCAGAGGCTACTTACTTTTCTTAAAACCAACAGCCACCTATTGGCTAAAACTACAGGCGCTTGGTAAATGTACTTAAAGAATTTAAAGGATTATATCGTTTTATCGTTTGGTAATATTGTAGTATATTTGCATACTTAATAAGATAAATACTTAATTAGATTACACTTAATTTACTTGATATAATATAATCTGAATCAACTTATATTAACCGCATAGTTACATTGACATTTTGTGCTAGACTGAATAAATACACACAAATACATTATTTATAGTCATGTTTTTTAAGCTCGGCTTATATTTTTTTTTTTTTTTTTTATCTCCTTTAGACCTGCAATCTGCCTCGTCAGGGCATTTAGCTGGTGGTTATGCATTTCATGTAGCTTGCATGGTATTCGCCCAGTGGCAAATCCATATATAGGATATGATATTACGTATTATGGGAGGAGGTCCTGGGGAGCTCTCCTTTTTATACGCTTAAATTTGCAATTGGACTGCATCAGATTTTGAGCGAGCTCGTTGGGATGACTCTCCATACGACGAGAGTATGACTCTAGCTTTTTTATAATTTCCTCCTTTACTGCAGGTATCTTTAGATCTCGGTGGAGCTCTGAGAGTTCGTGATGAACCATGGAGCTTTCGTTATCATTCGGAGCATTTCAGATTGAAAACGTTTTCTAATTTTTAAATTTGAATTTGCGGCGGTTCCCCATAGTTCCGCTCCATAAGACCAAATTGGTTTTATAATAACTTTGTACAGGAGAAGTTTGTTGTCCAGGGAGAGGTTAGATTTCTGTGCCAGAAGCCAGTAGAGTTTGCGGAGATGTATAACCAGGGCTTTTCTTTTGGTGAGTATATGCTTCTTCCACGTAAGGCGTCTGTTCAAGTATATACCCAAGTAACGCACGTCTTCAGATTGGGGTATTGGTATGTTGTTAAGTTCGACTGCGGGACACGTATCGTGTCTAAGGGTGAATGTTACGTGCACCGACTTAGTTTCGTTTGCCTTTATGCGCCAGTCTTTGAGCCAGATTGAGACTTCATTTAGACTTTTCTGCAACATGTCCGATGCGGTCACTGGATTATCATGACTTGCAATCAGAGCAGTATCGTCAGCAAATGCTCCTATGAGAACCTCTTCTGTAGTTGGTAGGTCGAAGGTATATATTAAATACAGTATCGGGCCCATTACACTGCCCTGAGGAACACCTGCCTCAATCTCATAGAGACCTGTTCTGTCTTCTCCGTGCTTTACATAAAAATGCCGTTGTTGGAGATATGATTTTAAGATCAGGTAATAGTTTATAGGTAGAGCTTGCAGGATCTTATAGAGTAGACCTTCAAGCTCGGCTTATATAATGCAATTAATATTTATCGAACAACGTTTCCTGCACTTGTAATGAAGGGGGAAGTAAAAAAATAGCATTTTGATATATTTATTACTAGCCAGCATCCAATCAACATACGAGAAAACCAATCTACAAAACTTACTTGATTTATCTGATAATATACGAGAAAACCATTCTACAAAACTTACCTGATTTATCTTTTCAGGCGGAAAATGCGGATGTTTAATCATCTGTAATACTTGATGCCTTCTGCCAGACGTACTGCTGGACAAGCAACTCGCCATGCCCTTGCTCACCTGCAAACGTACAAATTTATGCTCTGTTATACCATTTTCAATGACAAAGTATAACACACAACGCCAAGTGAAATGCCAGCATTACATTACAATATGAACTACCCTCATGTGAGTTTGTTTATATTGGTTCAAATATTGAATATATTTGGTATTAATTTTGTAGAAATTCATTATTCCCAATAAAATTAAACTATGATGTAGTATTATTTCTACTTTCTTTAAGTTCTTTACCACAACATCTTTGCTAATAGCCCACCTGAAGATGTTGTAATACAACGAAACCTAGGTCGTGGTTAAAGAAATTAAAGAAAGTAGATATAATACTACATCACGTAGTTTCATTTAATTGTGTATATTGGTTCACACGTTTTGCTATCTTGATATTGTAGTGTGTAAAGTATTGCATGAATTGAGGTAATTTTTATTGATTTAAATAATCTTAAAATAATACATTACATGCTCATATTATTTTTTAAATAGTTTTTTTTCTTGGAGTAGTTAAAAATCAGATCTTTTATATATATCAAAAGATAGCTGTACCAGAGCACACTATGATATATGTTATTCTTTATCTAAATGTACAACTGTCAACTGAATCATTTCCCCCAACAATAAAATTACCATACAGGTGAAGATAAATAATAATACTAGTAACTAAATAAATTCCAATGCGACCCCGACCTGATGATTAGCCAGCAATCTCGATAAGGCAGAATCCCATTCATCGCTGCGCTGTGCGAGACAGAGGCACACGGAACAACTGTAGATGATAGCGTCGTGAGCATTACTACTACCTACTGCACCATTCTGCAAACAAACAAAGCATATAAATAACATACAGAATACCAGAGACGCTGAAAATATCTCGCAGAGCATTGCAAGTCAACTATCATTCTTAACAGATATGCTAAGGTATTTATGTACATCTTATGTCATCTTTGGCACACCCCCGACACTGCATACTAGCGAACAGATTTAATTGCCTACACTATACATATGTACTCGCCTGCCTGTAGCCGTATGTGTGTGTGCCTAAATTAATGTACTATTCAAACGAGCGAGTCGATGCTATACATCAGCAATATAGCTGTTTCGATTTCTAACAAACAGCATTGTTCGAACTACTGTATCGAAAGCATGCTGGTGCCAATAACTTTGTACTGGCACGCACGTCTTCATTATTACCTAGTTGTAAAAATGTAATTATATAAATAGATATTTTATACTATACATTTAATTGAGTGAAAGTGATTTGATAATAATAATATTAAGATAGAATTTGAAAAAAGGCGTGGATCCTAAAAAAGAGATAAAATTTTAAATAAAAATAAATTTTGTTCAGTTACAAATGTGATATACTGGAATAAGGGCTTCGTTGTACTTTTGACTCTTAATAAACAATATAAAAAGCCTGTGGCAGACACTACAAGGATACGTTTTTCAATCACATCGCGTCCAAACAAAACATCGACTTTTAAGAAAGCTTGTATTTTAAAACTGCTCAGCGACATATTTGTAGACATAAAATTATAGGTACTAAACAAATAAGTTTGTGATACAAAACAAAATTATTTACAACAAACAAAAAAAGGGAGACAAAACAATCTCCTATCCTTGTTGATTTTATTGCTTTTTAAGAACTCGTACACAGCGCAATAATGGACCATTACATTGAATTATTATAAATATTTATCAATTAAGACTGAATTACACAAGTTAAACTCAATCAAACATCGCAAAATCAAACTAATAACACGCGCAGCAACAAGCCGTAACCTGGGATCGCATACTCTTGATCGTAGTCAATATCTGCAGGTGACGTTAAACTGGCGGGGGGAAGGTGAGTGTCGCTTCTTTACGCAGTAATAGTTAACATTCTTTGCCTTGGTATGTTTACCTTCCAGGTGTAAATAGAAAAATAAAAAACAATATTTACTGTGTTTTTACTAGTTTTTGTAATAAATTTAATTATTAGTTTTTGTAATTGCAAATACAAATGCGAATATTTGGCACTAGTATTTGCAAATGTGAATGCAAATATCGCATTTTAAATAAGATGCTGTTTGGCTATTATTGAAAATGAAGAATTATGCACACACACGTTAATATTAAAGGGCCGTCTTGCAAATTATATCTTAAAGACGTAATTAAATCAGACGTAAGTACAGAAATATGCATAGTATGTTCATAAATAATATTTCATTAGAAATATACAGTTAGGCAATGATTTTAAGAAAAACCATCTATTACTACAGTTATGACTCATCTAATTTGAGAAAAATGAGGAAGAAGGCAACTTTAGGTTCTCAAATAAGCTAATTTATGAATATAAAGAATATAGGTTTCTTTAAAGATCCAAGTAGAGTTAAAAACTGATTTGGTTACTCAAACCGTATGATGACATCAGCAAAGAGTCAAGACCAGTTAATATTTCCATATAATCTGTGATTCCCATTGCATCTTTAAAAAAAGTAATTAATGAATGTGATTGATCCGATAAATACGTTGGAGATACAATTGTCATTTTAAAATGAAAATAATTAGAAAAACTAATTGACCCATGAATATAAGATGGAAATAAGTAAGTAAAATGTATTTTATTTAGTTAAACAGTTTGTAGGCTCGTGCATCAAGGATTCCGTGCCCAGTTTCAAGTAAAATTGTTTTATTTGTCATAAATCATTACTAACATAAACTTTCTAGCGCAATAAATATTTAATTATATCTACAATAATTAAGTAAGGGGAAAAATATATAATATTTTGTTAAACAGACTGTCAATAAATGGCGTTGATTATAACATAAACACCTTTGAGAAATAATATAGAGAGAATTAAAAAATTTAAAAAGTAAAAAAAATTAATTTTGAACTGTTTTATTTTCGCCATTAGTGTATTGTACGCCCAACGTAAAAAAACTCCTTGTAACGTAAAAAACCAATTGTACCTCCAACGTAAAAAACACCTTTGAGAAATAATATATAGAGATTATCGCTGAATCTTCAGGAGAAATGATGTGGTTACTCTAATGTGGTGGAACGTGAATAAACAAAAACATGAGCTTCTTTTTCCGGTAGCAAGACAATATCTAGTTACACCGCCCATGAGTATCCTCAGCGAACGAATGTTTAGTTGAGATGACCTTCTTTACACACCTCAGCCAAGCAGACTGCAAGGAGAAAAGGCATCAAAGCTTTTTGGAATTTAATATCCTTCTACTCCAACTTGGATATTAGCTGATAAACATTATAGTTACAGGTACTTACAGTCCATTCAAATTGAAGATGGAATGTTTGTAAACAATAACTTTTGACAGTTCAGGTATTGCAAACCTTTTTCTTACATTCACGTTAGTAATTTACTGTGGATTTATTTGCTATTTGTGATTGAAAAATATTTTTTTTAATTAGTGTGCATATTTACACTGTGTACATATATTGCTGTGCACGTAGCTTACATGTGATGTGCTGTGCACGTAGCTTATATTATATAGATTATATTTATGAGAAATTCAGATAAGTAAGGTGATGTGTTTCGAACAATTTAAAAGTATTATTGAATATATTTGGCGTTAATTTTGTAGAAATTCATTATTCACAATTAAATGAAACTACGTGATATAGTATTATTTCTACTTTCTTTAATTTCTTTACCACGACCTAGGTTTCGTTGTATTACAACAGTCAACAATCTTTGCTAATAACCCACGTGAAGATCTTGTAATACAACGAAACCTAGATCGTGGTAAAGAAATTAAAGAAAGTAGAAATAATACTACATCACGTAGTTTCATTTAATTGTTAAAAGTATTACATAAAAAAGACATATAATAAAATAATACCAAAAATTTCGATAGAAATAGTTGTTTAATTAAATGTTAAATTATACAGAACATTTTACAAAGTAACCGCATATACTTAATTTTTGAGTAATCATTAAAATATTTTTTTAAAACGAACTAATGTATAAAAATACACGAAATACATTAACATTTCACAGACAAAATACACTGCATACGTATACAATTACATCACAATGCATCTGGGCTTCACACCGATATCCAAAGATGGTTGTGCCTAATGCTAGTGCCGACGAGACCGGCCTTTTGCCGATATCACTGAGAAATAGTATTACAGAACATATCATATCTATTATACAACATATTAGCAGAATTTATTCATCATAAATCTATCTATTACATCGTATATCAACAGTAATTACATCGTATATCAACGATAACAATGTTCGTTCAGCCAAGCCGCGGGGCTTAATTAAATGACATTGCTCCAAGTAGAAATCTTTTGACATCATTTAGTTTAAAAGTAGTGTTTTTTCGCCATATATAATTTATTTTGTGTCCAGATCATTTTGATTCTATTTATCTTACAGTGATATGACAGCTGTACAGGTACGGTCCTTAGAAGAACATTCACCATTTTAATTACACTCGTACTTAAAAATATCCCACATTTAACACAACAAATTTAACATTATTAAACACATAATAATATATTAAACTTAATATAATACAAAATATGTTTTTGAAACACCAAAAATTTAGAGAGCAATATTGGAAAACGAGAGTACGGACTTCTCCCGCCATTACGTTGATAAGTGTTGCAAGCAAGCATTGAATATACGTTGTATAAATAAGTTGCCATACGTGGGCATACAGTAAACAAAAAAATATAATTGATCTCCTGAATCTATATGCCTTTGGACAAGAAGTGTGTCATTTGTGAACATATAAATAATAAATGTCGCAAATAATTATACTAGCTATGCGCTCGGTTTAATTAAGATTTGTTGGTCCTACGTAAATTTATATATGGTTACTGCAATACAATTGTTAGGTTTCGTGTTTGTGCAACAGACGGACAGATAGATAATTATACGAACCCGCATTGGTTGTCCTCAACCCAAAGAGTAATAATTTAGTTTTCCCAGATGTACATATACAGTTTATTGTCCGGCAAAATTCATAAGCACCAATCGGCATTTTTATCTGATAAACTGATGATTTTTTGAAAGTCGAACAAAAGTACGGTGTCAAAATAATATTATTAATTTAGTCTCAAGGTTTATTGACCATAAAAATGGGTATTACATTTCTTCTCTTTCTAATATATATTCAAATATTTTTCAAATTATTCGAGTAGTATAAAAATGAATATAGGTATATCAGTATGAAATAAATATTTAATTATTTGTCGAAGATTTGAGATGAGGTAAATATTACATTTTCCGCAGCCATTAACATAAATATATTATTTTTTAAACTACTTGTACGAAACACAAACGTAGATACATGTTTTCTTTTCAGAATAATATTTCAATTATTATATTATTTTCCGCTTAGTACACTATGCCGCTCATAATCTCTTTGTACGACTATTAAAATGCGTCATAAGGAATCACTGCGAATGCACTATAATAAATATAAATACAATCAAGGCTAACTTTCCGGGTATTAGCGTAGGGTAATTCAATATTATAAGGTCTGTTTGATGAAACGACCAACCAACAAATTTTACTGATGCTCTATATGTCGTGAGCTAAGATTGGTGAGAGATTGCTTCTCGAACGTGTACGTCGCTGTATACATTTTTTTATTGAAAAAAAAAACTTAAAAAGTAATTTTAAACTTCGAAGTTTCTATTTACCTGAGATTTTTTTTAGTACGTTGATATTTGATGTTGCAATGTTAATATTTTTAAAATTTATTATGTTTTTACTATTTTTTCGTTGAATATAATAACCTGTCCATAACATAACTTCAAATTGAATACAAAAATCATAAATGGTGCTAAATTTAGATTCCGGATTAATCTTTCCAGATTATGCTTACATATCTGATAATCTTAAAAATGGCAGAGATATTGAAGAGATTTCAATAATACTTAAGGATCCTACGTCTGAACGAGTTCAAATAGAACTACCACCAACCGGGCCTTTAACATAAGGATCTAATGAGGATGCTCACAAAAAGACCCGCCTTCAGAGTATCTGACTGATATGTACCCAATTGTAGAACTGCTTAATAGCATTCGGAAACATGTGCAAGCAAGTAGCAAAGGTACTCGCATCCCAAGATTACATTAGAGAAAAAAAGAGAAAGTGAAAATAAAAATATTATGAAGAAAAATCTTAATATCAAAAAGCAAAAAATGAAATTACATTCAAGTTCTGAGGAAGAATAAACGTTTTAGCCGGTGAAATTTGCGGTCCCGAAAATAATATATATGATGCGTGGAATGCGATGAAAATTACTACGAAACTGAAAAAATAAAAGATTAGCTGCTATGAATTGTTTGTAAATTATGGCCGCATGTAAATTGCACTCTATTCAACAATTATTGTAATTCTTGTGGCAAGAAAATGAAGAAACAAGAAACGGAAAAGAAAAACTTGCACGAGAAAAAAGCAAAAAGTAACGGAAAAAACAAAGGGAGAGGAAAAATAAGTCAGAAATTATATGGCCATCTTATCCTTAAATGAGCGGCAAATTTCTAACGGATTTTAACATTAAAGCTTTTGAAAAAACATTATCCTAAATTGCATATATAATTTGTAGACTACATTGAAAAATATTTTAGTACCAACATTTATTTGAAAAGAAAATAACTTGTCACAATGTTTGTTTAATCATCTATACGCCAAATATATCATAACTATATCTGCATATAAGGTAATCAAATCTAGACATATAGCAGCGTAAGCTGACACATTGTAGCTATCTCACTCTAACGCCTTATAAAATTAATGAATAGCATATATGGTCTAGATTTTTTTAGCGTCGAGATTTTGATTATTTTCACAAAATGTTTGAAACGCCTGACTATTTCGCAAAAAAAATGGAGGGTTGCCAATTTTTCCGTGTAAAATTTTAGAATTCGTATCGGTAAAATAATGGTATAATACTTGTATTTATAACATTTTTCATAGTGAAACGTTCTGAAGTTAATATTTTGATTATGTATATACTTTAATAATACTCCGGGAATAATGCAATGAATTTTATAAATAGTTGTCAGCTGATCGAATATTATATTTGTGCCAACCATATTTTAACTGTCAAATTCGATTGTTTACAAACATTCCATCTTCAATTTGAATGGACTATAGCTGAAGTTAAAGACTGCAGAATTGTATTTTTGTTCTATTAGGAAAGAAAGTAATCTAAAAAAAATATTATTTATATTGTTAGAAAAAAATTGCATATGTGTTCAAAATACTGTTTGTTGTTATCGTAAAAAGTTGATAATTTCAAATGTTTAATTAATGTTGCAATTTGTATCTTATTTTTTTCTGTTTTAAAGAAGAAATCTTTGATTTTTTCTCAGAAAAAATTATTACACCGGTAAGGTACCTCTTTCAGCAAATGAAAAATTTGTATTTATGTTAAAAAAACAATTTCTTTTTTGTTTTCATAAAATACCACACCTTTTTACAATAGTTTTTGAAATGTAACTTAATGTATTTTCTTGATATATTTTTCTATTGTAATGAATTTAATATTAAAATTTTGTGTCAATCATATTCACAAATATTCTCGTTAGTTATGCGAATACAAATGCAAATATTAAAATATATGTTATATCACATACAACAAAAACTATAGAATTCTGTACATTGCAAATAATTAAAAAAAAATTATTTAGTGGGGACATGATAAAAAGTAATAGAATACAAAAACTTTGTTTATGGAAATTTTGTCTATATATATATATATATATACATATATATATATATATATATATATATATATATATACATGGATTTATACCACAAACCATTTTGGCAACTTAATATGATTTTTATTTTAAAACATTTGCGATTTGTTTGGAACGTTTTGTATTGTTTTGTATGTGATTGTTTTGAATTGATTGGAATGTTTTGTATTACGCTAGTTACATCATACATAAGGAAGCTATGACGGTAGAAAGGTGCACGAAAACAACGTTGCAAGCACGTTAGTTACATTTCATAATAATTTTATATACTTGTAAAACTTGCAAATTTTTGTCTATTTAGCTTAAATTTTTTATTGAACAGTGAAGTGATGACGCTGTTTCATAAAATGTAGGCTAATCTTTCTTTACTACATGCAGCATATTGTCACATTAACAGAACAGCTATAAGTTTTAAATAACACATAATCAAGTGTTACATTGTTATTATTGGTAAGAATAATATTTAACTAAGAATGCATATAACTACATGTTCATAAAATTTTTCTTCTATATTTATAGACCTTGATTCTACAATAACTACCACTCTACTCAGCACACCTATCAAATAATGTACATAATTATTATATTGTTCGACTGATATGTATAAATAAAACAGCCGAGTTTAATAAACTCTGTATATTAGAGATATTTTAAAAAAAAATTAATACATAGGACTAGAAATAAATTATTGAGAAGAAATCGGCTGTTCTAAAACAGCCACTCAGAGGCGAGATCACTTCAGATGACAAGTTACACACTCTGCATATGAAGTATAAATCACATCCAAAAAATAGATTAAATGCATGGGAAAGCGTAAAAATGTGCACACACACCTGTGCAGTATGCTGCAAGAGGCTATATAAAGTATCTTCAAATGCATCTGGTGACACATTCTGCAGCAACGCCTCCTGCATCTCCTGGCAACTGCACAGTGCGCTCAGTAGTTGCACCTGAAAATAAATAACATAATTAAATATATATATATATATATACAGATAAAAAACTTAAATCGTGTTGCAGCTTTTATACATCTAAAAATAGTAACATAATAGGCTATTTGACTTGATTTTTGAAATTGTTTTAAATTATTATATTTTGCATTATAAATACAGTACATTTATATTTCCAGGATATATGCCGTATTTTTTTTATAAATCACTTTTAAAGTCTGAATTTTGGAACTAGTGCTAAAAATGCAATTTCTCTAATGGGGGTTACCGTGACGCCACACAAAATGTAAACATAAACAGTGCAGGACTGTTTATGTCCTCTGAAGGGGATTATTATTTATTTTCAAATTAAAATGGTGTGCCACACTATACAAATAGGTCTATAAAAGGTCCACACAAAGTGTTCATTTCAGTGCCAACAAATCCTAAAAGACGAAAAAAGTGGCTGCAATTAGCCCGACGAGTTCCAAACAGCATTATAGCTCACTCAAATGTTTTTATGTGTAAAGATCGTTTTGATATAAGTAATATTTGTGTTTTAAATATTATTATCGATATCAATGCCTATAAACCAAAAGAATAATAACATTAAATTTTGGTATGAATGCGTTTTACTCGCCTGTGACGTCATCTGACTCTTAACCAATAACAGGGCGTTTGCGACGCTGATTGAATTTCAAAAAATTTGTGATTTGTTCACTTCTTTTTATAAAATATAAACTTACTCTTTCGAAAATGAAAAGCAATACGCTTATTTATGTTATAATCTAATAGGATGACCACGAATTGTGGTTATATTTTCAATTTTGTTAAATAGCCTATTTATGTACAATTATAATGGATGTAAAGGGAACTCTTATCGCTGATGGTATTCGTGCTTACGTATTTTAGTTTAAAAACCACGCAGTTCTCGAAAATTTTAATTAATGTTTAACATTGTCTGATCACAATACTGACGTCATAACTTTTTTAAATATCATTTTTTCAGATCAAGTCCAACACGGAAAAAAACTAATGAACAATATCAATTGTAATTTCGCAAGAAGAAAAATCAATTACAGGTAATGGAAGGTTTTGATTATGATTGAGACAATTTTAAAAATAAAAAATATTTTTTTATTCAAATATATATTAATATTTCACCATAATAAAGGCATAAAATCAAAAAATATTATAAATTATTTTCTTCATATATTAAAGTTAAAGTCAAATAAAAAAAGACAATCAAATAAAACAATTTTATTTTTATTTTGAAAATACTTTTTCTACGGAATTCTTTGAACCAGCACAATGCAATAACGCACGGATTGTGCCCTTTTATATCCTCTAACCTCTGCAGGTCAGACAGGATCTTTGAAAAAAGCCATATAAAATTCATAAAAAGCAAAAAAACATTCATTTTGAAAACAACAGAACGAATGTCAATGTCGGTTAATAGATTATTTTTAATTTATTTAGGCAATGGCTACAGATTTGAAAAGTAATCAATATTATTTTTGTAATTGTTTTTTGAAAGCTATAATGATAAAGTACTCATTAGATTTTTATTATTATTTATGTTTCTTATTAATAATAGACATGGTGATAAATTTTGAAATCCCCTTCTATAATATATGTACGCTTCTACATTTTGTGCTAAAACGCTCACAGGTGTCATGCTTGTAACGTCACGCCTAAATAAACATTACAATGTGTCTACTTTCAACAAAGAATGTTACTGCATCTCAATTCTAGGCAAATTAGAACCATTTGCCTTAACCGTTTAAGTGCCGACGAGCGCCATCGCACTCATGCGCGTACTAACTAAATTTGCCGTGAGCGCTATCGCGCTCGTGGAAATCAGTTGCTGTTTAGCGCGCGGTAGGGGAGGTCGCTCGCACGCATCGCTCATTTTTTTATCTTTCTACGTTTTACATAAAGTTCAAATTATAATATTATTAGTAATTACACTATAAAAAGGATCCAGGAAAAGAAAATTTTTAACCCATAATGTCGGAATACGAAAATAATTCTGAGTGAAAATTATCGTTTTTCAAGTTGTGAAGAAAGTTATAGTGGGAGTGACATTGTGGTGAGCTCGCAATTTGGCGTAATGCAAATTTTGAGTGATAGTGATAATAGTGACGATAACAATTATTTTGCTGATACGGAGGATGTACCGGACTGCGAAAATACGATGTGACCTTGATTTCAGTTTTTGTTATAATTTTTGTTCACAATATATATTTTCATAATTTTCTTTGTATTTTATTATCCTTGTACAAGTTTTTATTAAGAAAACACCGAAAAAATTATTAAAATTGGATAATTAGGATAATTATTAAAATTGGATAATTAGAGATACAGTTTTTTTCCGAGACAAGGGTAAATGACATCAAAAACAAAAGATTTCTTTGGCATTTTTAAGTATATATGACTAAAAAACAATGGCACTGAAACGGTTAATGAATCCTCAAATTATCGCAAAAATGAATATTTGCAATGTTTTAAACCACAAATTAACAAATTGAATGATGCAGGAAACAATTGAGGTGCGTAACCACAAGAAAGTTCAAACAACACTTTTAATTTTTACTTAAGCATGACGTCCTTCGCTCTAATTGGTGTTTCAGTTAACATGGCGGATTGCAGTATTTTATGCATTTATTTTATTGAAAATCATATTTTCTATTAATATCACTGTTTTTAAAATCCTTTGAACATATATTCTATCTAAAATCATTTTTTGTATGATTCTTTTATTCTGCCATCATCATGGCTACTCTTGATATATTAAAAAATAATATATTTACATTCGCAAAATTTTTTTTGTTTTAGATTATGATGACACATTGTATGCTGTTTCAAGTTTTAAAAAATGTCTGCGTTTTTTTCTAATTTTTGGTCAGTCTCCATTAATATTGTCAAGCTCAGTAACATTAGCCAAACGCTGGCAACATTAACCAATATAAACAAAAAAAAATTTTAAATATAGCCAAAAATGAATAAATGAAAAGAAAATTGTATAGATCTATCACAGATTGAAACTAAGTATATATTTAATAAAAACATTTTACACTTATAACATCAATATCATTTTTCGTACTTGATGCAGGTAGGGTTGCCACACATCGGGCTATAAATCAGCTTACCCGTTCTGTCTAGGTTTCTATCAGTCTTTTTGTATAACAAAATATTCTATGGCATTTTAACAAAAATTTGCACCAATGTACATAGAATATGTTTTTGTTATTCTACACACTTTACATTTCTATCGTTATGAAATATCTTTCAATTGAGACATTCAGTTTCTTTAAAATTCCACAACGTCCAAGAAAATAAGTATCATGAATTACTTCTTTTGCCTTCAAACCAGAATATACTCTTAAACAATTCTTTAACTCACCCACGGTAAAGCTGATTTGGTAGGTTCAAGAGCAGGAGGTACCAGCATACCTGTCAGTCCATCAAATATGGCCGTCACCAAGTCCACAGGTAGAGTTGAATCGTCTGTAAAGCAAAGTGTTTAAAACCACTTCTGTTCACCAGTCTTGCAATTCCTATGTACCAAATTTCAAATGCCTAATACTTCTGGATGTGAACTATAGGTTTTGATGGTCTGTCAGCTAGTAAATGAATTAAAAAGTTAAGAAACTTAAGATTTCTATGGTCAAATATTTTGGAAACTTCTATAGATAAAAACTTAAAAGGAGGCTGGCAAAAAAGGTCTTGGTATTACAGAAGTAGAATATAATTGTTTAAAAACCAAAAAATTCAATGATTGACAATAAAAACAAAAAATAAAATAAAATTTGTGACCATAATAGAAAATAAAAAAGCTATCTTCATAAATACGCATATACAGGTGTCCAGTGGCAGATTTCAAAGTTTGAACAAACATAGTTTCTGAACGCAACACATAAGAGGGGCGAGGGGGGCGTCGTTAGAAGAGCAAGCGGTGTGGATGTTTTAGTAGCCATGGAACAGTGGAGAGCTACAGGATCAACATTAAATAGGCCCAGGCCAGGACCTACACCATTGGTAGCCACGGATGAAAATGTCGAGCGTGTTATGGTTTCTGTCATTGAAAATCCCCGTTTATCACTGCGTACACGTTCATCGATATTGGAAATTTGAAATCAACTTTACAGGTAATAATGCGAAAAAAGCTCAAATTCCATCCATATAAAATTCAAATTGTTCAAGATTTTCACGATTCTGACTTTGAATGAAGAAAAACTTACGCGGAGGTGATGTTGTTGAGATTTCGTACTGCTACCTGGATGGGCGACATATTCTTTAGTGACGAAGCTTACTTTCACGTTGGAGGATATGTGAATAAGCAGAACTTTCGTTACTGGGATGTCGACAACCCAAGACAAATGCATCAGGAGCCTTTACATAAGCCTAAAGTAACAGTCTGGTGTGCCATGTCTGCATCTGCAATCATAGGGCCTTATTTCTTTGAAAATCAACGTGGCCAAACTGTAACTGTGAATTCGAAGAGATATGCCCAGATGTTAAATGACTTTTTCAGAGTAGAACTACAGAATAGTCCATCCTTCAACCAAAACACATGGTTCCAGCAGGAAGGGGCCACAGCTCACACTGCTAATGTGTCCATGAATGCAGTGCGGCAGTTATTTCCAGAAAAAAACATATCCCGAAACGGTACCGTACCGTGGCCACCTAGGTCACCCGATTTAAGCCCATGTGACTTTTTCTTATGGGGATACTTAAAACCTGTTGTTTACAAAACAAATCTGAGCACTGTGACACAACTTAAAGAAAATATTCAAGCCGAAGTCAGTAGGATACCCCAGTCGCTCTGCAAATGCGTTTTTGAAAACATGCATGCTAGACTCGAAGAGTGTGTCAGACTCGATGACTGCCATTTGGAAAACGTGGTTTTTAAAAAATTAAATCCGCATTTGTTGTTATAAAGTTAAAATAAACCTACTTTGTATTAGAGGTGTAGTTTTTTTTTTACAATTTTTCAAACATTGAAATCTGCCACTAGACACCCTTTATTATATCTTTAAAATATCAAACATTGTTAATGAGAAATAAAAACCATAATAACTTTTTAGAAACAAGTTTTTTATGTGCTTTTTTTTATGACACTGTCAAACGGAAGATACAACGAAACACAATCTGCAATCGTTTCATCTCACTAGCTCAAAAAGTTATAACATTCACTAATTATTCTGAAAAATAACGGAACTTTAAAAAAATACAAGATTTCCCATTTGTATAATTGTTAATTTTCAACTTCCAAGTTTATTTTTGCATTTTCTCTAGAGAAGATTGTTCATTTTTATTCTCGCCCTGAGCCCAATACTATATGGGTTTTTGCTGGCCTTTTTGACTATATATTCAGAGCAGGTATTCATCTCCTAATATACTAAATCATAATAATATATAGGGATATCTAAATAGCTACAAAACTCCTTGTGACCCTCCAAAAAAGGGCGGAAATCCTAGCAATGGATCTCGGAACTTGGTGATACATTACTGCGCACCCAAAATTTTTTATTGCTTCATTACACTTGGTTTGATTACTGGCTGAATTGCCATTAAAAAATAAAATGGCACATTATTTTTTTTTATTTCCAGCCAGCTTACAACCTGTTACAGGTAAGACAATGTAATTTTTTCATTAGATTAAAATAAACAGATTCCAATATTTAAAATGCGACGACAAAATCATTTAAAAAATGTCTCCTATCTTATTTCTAACCTTATTTTCTTTTGTTATATGAAAATAAAATAATTGTTTTCCTTTTACGCACAAAAATTTTACCTTTATATTGTGCGACAACTGCTGCAAACATTTCCAAAGCAGGCCCCAAACATCCCACCAGCCGACTAGCCTTGATGCACAGCTGTACCAGTGAGGGGTGGTACGGACGTAGTGTAAATAGTTCTGTAATAGGAATTTAGCTTGTAAGGACCAATTTTACAGACTCATATCTGTAAATTATGCCATGTAATATATATTACACGTCCGTAATACCCCTCACTGGTACAGCTGTACCGGTGAGGGGTGATACGGACGTAGCGTAGAGTTCTGAAACAGGAATATAGCTTGTAAAGACCGATTTTACAGACTCGTGTTTGTAAATTATGCCATGTAATATATATTACACGTCCGTATCACCCCTCACAGGTACAGCTATACAAGTGAGGTGTGATACGGACTTAGCGTAAAGAGTTCAGTAACAGGAATATAGCTTGTAAAGACTGATTTTACACTCATGTCTGTAAATTATGCCATGTAATATATATTACACGTCCGTATCACCCCTCACAGGTACAGCTATACCAGTGAGGTGTGATACGGATGTAGCGTAAAGAGTTCGGTAACGGGAATATAGCTTGTAAAGACCGATTTTACAAACTCATGTCTGTAACTTATGCCATGTAACTTATATTACACATCCGTATCACCCCTCACTAGTACAGCTTTACCAGTGAGGGGTGATACGGACGTAGCGTACACAGTTCTGTAACAGGAATATAACTTGTAAAGAACAATTTTACAGACTCATGTTGTACTTATATTACATATAAACAGTTATGTTACAAGTCTGAACCAAATAGTTTTGTACTCTGTACACTGCAAATAATGATTGTATTAAAAAACAACAACAAAATACAATCATGATTTCTATTTTGCCCCAGCAAAATTGGAACAGGCAGCTAGTAATTCAAAAACAAAATTTAATTTCTTGGACCTGCTTCAAAAAAAGTCCTCGGTCACTCTAAACTGTATTTAACCAAAACCCAGAATAAATAACTAAACCATTGATAACAGACTTAATAAAATATCTGTAAATAATTATGGTATAAAAAAAATTGTAAAGTCATGGCAAAATACAATCCCGACAGCGTCCTTTCCGTCTCATAAAGTCAGTCTTACATACTTAACACTTAACATAACGAAACTACATTTGTCAGACACCGAAGTGTTAAACTGATATATAAAAACAATGTCCTAAATCGTAAACTTATCGAAGAAGAGAGTTTCGAAGAATAAGCATAATTTATTACATTATAGCCACAGGTTATTAAGCTGTACATTATGCGGTACAGTGGCTCAGATCATTTACCGACTAAAACCTGTATAAAAAATCTTTCAAATTAACATCAGATAATAGGTCAGATCTAGTGAACTGTGTCATTAATTCTAAAATAATATAAATGCATAAGTTTTAATAAAATTATTTTAAAGCGCAGTACTCACCCAACTTAACTAGTGCACTCAGAAACTTGAGTGCATTCTGTATGCACTCTGCTGCATTATCGGGCTCGTCCGCCTCTGGAGAGATCACCATACTGCATAACCTTAATGATACCTACAATGTACAATATTTGTGTCCATATATGATATTTAAAAAGTCACAAATCCTAAATACAGAAAAACCTGTGCCTATCTTTTTATATGTCTGTGTTTCTAACTTATTAATTTAGATGAGGCTCGGGGTAAAGATTACTATGACCTAAATAAGATCATGTATAATTAACTTAATAATGTTACTTAAGAAGTTAACAGATTATTATTTAACCTTAATTAACATCAACATTTATACCTTTTATATAACTGTTGTGCACGTAAAAAGTTGTTAACTAACAACTTATATGACGCAGTATATTAATATATAGTTTCCATTTTGAACAAACGTTTTAATAAACTAATATACATTTCAGCAAACACATGATTTTACATATAATAATGCGACTAAATGTAGACACTGTAATATAGTGAAATTTATAACAAAAATAATAAACATTCATAAAATACTAAATATTTACATATTTGTTACATCATAATTAGATTAGTCAAGGATAATGAATTGGATTAGATACTCGTAAACATTCATACTCTGTAAGGCTGAATATAAATCACATGTAATATGCAGCTCTTCTAATTTAATAATGTTCAATTGGTTTACACCATAAAAAAATTGATACAAGCAGATTGCCAAATCAAGCTAAATGCAGGATTAAAAAAAAGTTACAAAAATTTACCAAAAATCTTTCTTCTAAAGGTATTTCCCCCTTAAAGGTTTAAAGATCTCTCACATTATTATTTTTTAATGAAAACCTTTTTAATATAAGATTTGGGTCTACATGAAAATCCTATACTATTAAACGAGCAATTCTTGTATGTATATATATATACATATATATATATATATATATATATATATATATATATATATATATATATGTAAATGGTTTCTCAGAAACGGCTCTAACGATTTTAATGAAATTTGGTATATTTATTGGTTGAGTGATTATATTCAATCATTTCGAACATGAGCCATATCGGTCAATTATTTTGGAAATGACAGCCATTTAAAATTTTTAAAATTACTACGGCTTAATTACTTTTGTATGGAAAAATATGAGTGAACGAGAGGAGAAGGGAAGAGGGAGGAGAATGGAGAGGGAAAGTGTAGGGGTAACGGGAGGGGAGGGGAAAGGGATGATTTAAGGGGAAGTGGAAGGGGAAGGTTTAAGGGCAAGGGGAAGATGAAGGGGAAGTGGGAGGGGAAGGGGAATATTTAAGAGAAAGGAGACGGCAAAATAGAAGGGGAAGGCGATGAGGAAGGCAAAGGGGAAGGCCAAGCCTAAGGCGAAGGCTAAGGCAAAGCTTAAGGTGAAGGCTAAAGCGAAGGCTAACGCAAAGGCCAAGACGAAGGCGAATGCGAAGGCTACAGTGAAGACTAAGGCAAAAGCAAACACGAAGCTGAAGCCGAGGCCAAAGGCAAAGGGAAAGAAAATCGAATACTAAATCTAATACCATGAAAGAAGTAATTTCACGTTCCTATGGGAAACTCGAAATAAACCAAGCAATGCTCTGTCACTCGGTACTATTACATAATATGTTTAAAATTTAGCTTATTCTGACAAATGGACAGACAGCATTGCCACAATACCGCCATGCTAAGCAGAGTTACCATTACTAACTGTTTTTTAATTTGCGTGGTTTTAATCTCAAATAGTTCATTTCGTCATCCTAAACTTAAAATATCTCAGTTGGATTATTATATAATAGGGGCTTTTTCGAAGTAGTTATTCAATATAAGTGATTGTGATCAGCTGTCGTATCTACAAATTTGACTATTTAAATACAACGTAAACAACCAAAATTGAATGTCTCGGATCCATGCAAATAGCAGATATGGCACCTGCACTTAGCATAGCAGAATAGATTTCCTTCCAAACCCTTTTGGTACAGAACCCTAAAAATTATGTAAAAATGGAAAAAATACAACGTAAAATTAATTGTTTCATCACAATAATTCACTAAGTATTAACTTACTTCAACAATGTCACCAAGATTGTTCCCGTAATTAGGATAAGTCAAAACGTGGCTCTTAAGGTAAGAGTCGGCACACAGGTCACTGAGGAATGCGTTTGTTTGTAACAGCTGTACCGGATCTCTATCTCTGAAACATACCGTCACCCAATGAAACTTCAATAATATGTTGTTAAAACATATTTTTGTTGTAAAAATACTTCACACATTGAATTTTTCCACTTCATCATTGACAACAAAAGTTCGCAACAATGTTAATAAACTAACAATCTCGCTTTAAATTTCATTCAATGATATAAAACTTAATCCTCGTCATTCTAACATTTGTAACGTGACTATCAACTGACAACTCAAACTTATTCCCGTCAAATTTCAACTTGTAAGTTTAAAGTGCTAAGACATTAAATGCAACAATGACATGTAGAAAATATCAGGTTGTCAGTAGTTATGACACATTTTGGCAACAGCGCTAGTTCGTTTTTTATGTACTAGAAGTCATTGGCATCCATTTTACATACTATATCATTTGATTATTTTATGATAATTCTATCCATCACAAAAATCTTTTTATTACCTTTTAGCAGTTTTGGAAATTTTACAACAAGGGTAAGATGAAAGACCAAACTGGAAATTTTTGCCACATTTTATTGCTTTACTTACGGCAAAGGGAAAAAGGCACGCCAAACTAGTGAAAAGTTGTGTAAAGTTTACCATGACAAAGCTTTCCAACGTTAGTACCATCGATGGTTTAGGAAATTTCATAGTAATCAGTCTTTAAGGCTCACAGAGATGAAGTCAGGGCATTAATTATGCCAAAATACATTTCGCACAACCTAGAGTTTGTAGAAACATTGAACATCCATCATTAAAGTTTCAGAACCACCTGGAAAAGCTGCAAAACATAAGCAAGCTTGATTCTTAGGTTTCTTATGTAAAGTCATCTTTTACGTGAGAAACCCTCCATATCTTACGACGAAAAAAAAATTTTAAGCAATGGATTGTTCACAGCAATGTGGTGAGCAAACGATCTTCGTTCCAACTTGATAGTTCGCCACAAACAGCATTAAAAGCAGAATTCATCAGAGGAAGGCTATACTTTAGTGTGGTGGAATTTTAAAGGTGTCAATTTTAAAGGTTTAAATTTTCAAGCTCCTCCCACGGAATTAATCAATTCGGATTCGGTACTATACGCAATTGGACAGTTAGAACAAATCTATGAACCAGAAACGTCGAGAGTTCTTTAGTTGTAATGTTTCACCACGACGACGGTCTTGTGTTTCCATGATAACACTTCATCATACTTGCCTGAACTTGCGTAAGATTTTGACTTGTTTCAGGCTCTTTAAAACTCCTAGCATGGCATAACATTAATTCTAGGAGTTCTGAAGAGCATGAAACATGGATAACATTCAATTCTTTATTTTTATTTTCTTTTTTCAGTAGATAAAGAGCTAGACGAAAGTTTGCATATGATATTGGCCGCATATGCTGATTTAAAATACCTGCATGCTTTAACCGATTCATTATCTATAGTAAGACATGGGTTGCCATTAGGTTCTAGATCTCTGATCTCTTCGGCTCATGTAAAAAGATGAGTTAAACATGCAGCTTGTAAAATGTCAAATTTTTGGTGCTTGCCACCAGAATAAATTTGACCCACTGGGAATATTTGTAATTACAAACGATAAATGGATTAATACATTAAAATCCTCAACAGGCCAATACACATTTACCAATTAAAGAAACGAGCAAAGTAACGACAAAAATTGTAACCAATATCATTAGTTTCTACAAAGGAAATCCAATAAGAAAGGGTTACGGTATTTTAATACAATATTCATATATTAACCGTAAAAATAATATTATGTTTTGATTTTAAAACAATAAAATGAGGCGCACTGATAAATATGGTCCTCTAAAAAGGTTGAAATAATTAAGCCCGACTAAAACATAATTGCTTGAATGCTTCGTGATGTAATTCTCTATTTATAAAATTTAAATACCAAGTCATTTGTTGCAGGTCACTACGTAATTTAAAAAAATCTCATAATTGATCGTACACATTAACCAAAACATAGATAATTTTAAAGTAATATTTAAGTACCTACACACTTAAGTATTAATTATTATCAATCAAAATAATATAGAATATTTTTATTTCAGCCTATGGAGCGCCAATTGTGAAGTAGGTACATACATATCTAGGCAAAGTCAGGTCAAAGCTTAGTTCAAAGGTCAGACCTATGTAACTCTCGATAGAGCGTAATCTTTGGATGATGTAGTGATATGTGACTCAGACCAGTGACAATTATTCAATAACCCACAAAACAATAAAGCCGTGTGGGAAGTCATATTTATAACAAACCCATATATCCATATCCTAGTTATCATTACATCCCCGAGTTAGTACTGCTACATTAGTACGGCTTTAGTTCCTTTGATCCAGGAGAGTACTACTCTGGTCATCAACAGATCCTTAGTTTTGAAAGTTTGAGAACTGTCCTAGTTGGAATACATTCTTACTAAGCATACTATTTTGATCGCGGATTATCTAGTTATAGACAGTTATTTACCATCAACCATATTGGAGAAAAGCTCACCTCAAAGCCTGTCCAAGCTCATGCATAGCGCAGGAGAGATATCCGTGCACGTGGGCGGCCTGAGGAGCAGCCCCTCGCGAGCCCCTACTACCTTGCAAACACAGCAATAGACGGCAGACCTGCACACCGCCATATCCACCCTCCTAATAACACAAAAGCAGATATAATATAAGCCTTTATTTGTAACATTACAGCAATTTTTTGCCTTTAAAAAATGCTTAATTTTTTATTTCAACGACATTGAAACATTTCTCATTGACTGGGCAGTGCATAGCGCTGCCTCTCTTCTACCTTTATTCGTATACTAACTAATTTTGCAACGAGCGCAATGGCGCTCGCGAAATCTTGTTTAAAGCGCGGTAAGGGAGGTCACTCGCACGCATCACGAAGGCTTGTTTAGCGCGCGGTAAGGGAGGTCACTCGCACACATCGCTAATTTTTTATCTTTCTACGTGTTACATAAAGTTCAAATTATAATATTATTAGTAATTAAATATAAAAAGATCCAGGAAAAGAAAATGTTTACCCCATAATGTTGGAATACAAAAATAATTCGAGTGAAAATGATCGTTTTTCAAGTTGTGAAGAAAGTGATAGTGGGAGTGACATTGTGGTGCGCTCACAATTTGGCGTAATACAAATTTTGACACTCAATTATTCTTTTTAGTTGTCACGTTTGTTTTGCTTTGCTTTGCTGTTGCTTCTTGGCGTGCACTGCGGGATCCTTAACCCTCACATTTATGTAAAAGTAGAGTATTTTGAAACGGAGTAAAATGCTAAAAAGATTTATTAATTAAAGAGTCTTATTTTGCGCTCATGAAGTCATATAACAACTGGCTTGCAAGGCCACTGAAATCAGCAGCACTTTTGGCATTTAAGGAAAAAAATTAAATGACAGAACCATAGATGCAGATTCTATTTTCCAACTCTACCCAAAAATACAACTCTTAGAATATTACGAGAAAAATTAATGGTGACAGATTATAATCAGAAAGCAACTTTAATATTCTAAATAGAATAAACGGTACATTGTTTGCCACAACATATTCTTGACTGAATATTTTATGAAAATTTAGTCTCGGGTCTACAGATCTTCCGCTCTTCATACCTTCATGCCAACAAGATGCGCAATGAAATTCCTTGTATCTACAGTCCTCATCAGTGTATAGATAGCTGGAAGGTTCCCATAGCACACATTGACTAGAACCGTAAGCGCCTTCGACCCCAGAGCTTTGCTTTGAATATCTGCAGGCGGAGTTGTCACCCACTCGGTAAGCATTTTGAGAAGACTTGTCAGGTAGGACTCCTGCCAGCTGATACGGATGCCATACGTTATGTCCTGAAAGAGTAGCATCATAGTTACATTTGCAACTTGGGGAAGCAAGTAAATCCCAGACGTTTTAAAAAACCAATTACTCTTATGACTGTATAAGTTTCTTTCCTGTTCCCCCACGCAATAAAATTCCAACCATAATCCTGAGTTTACCAATTCTTCCACATGGTCACCATCCTTCCTTGTCTTGGGAAAATATTTTAGAATTTTAAGAACCGCATGATCTAAACAAGTTTAACTGTGGCAGAATTCTAAATTACAGAAGGAACAAATTTATTCATTTGTCCATATATGCAGGTTGCTACATAAGTTTTGTGATACGCAGTAATGTCACAAAACAAAAGAAACTGGAGCTAGATAAATAAATTAAATCTCATTTTATTAACATCAATATAGATTTTAATGCGAGACGATCTGTGCATATCTGTGCATTTTTAATTAAAATTTTAAGTATGGTAGAATTCGTGCATTGCTGACAGCCATTGTACTTAACAATTTTAACCGTTTGAGTGCCGACGAGCGCCATTGCGCTCGTGTGCATACTAACTAAATTTGCCACGAGCGCGATGGCGCTCCTGAAATCAGTTCCTGTTTAGCGCACGGTAGGGGAAGTTGCTCGCGCACATCGCTAATTTTTTATCTTCCTACGTGTTACATAAAGTTCAAATTATAATATTATTAATAATTACAATATAAAAAGAATCCAGGAAAAGAAAATTTTTAACCCATAATGCCGGATACAAAAATAATTCGAGTGAAAATGATCATTTTTCAAGTTGTGAAGAAAGTGATAGTGGGATTGACATTATGGTGCGCTCACAATTTGGCGTAATGCAAATTTTGAGTGATAGTGATAATAGTGACGATAACAATTATTTTGCTGATACGGAGGATTGTACCGGACTGCGAAAATGACGATGTGACCTTGATTTCAGTTTTTGTTATAATCTTTGTTCACAATATATATTTCCATAATTTTCATTGTATTTTATTATCCTTGTACAAGTTTTTATTAAGAAAACACCGAAAAAATTATTAAAATTGGATAATTTTTGGAAGATACAGTTTTTTTTTCGAGACGAGGGTAAATGACATCAGAAACAAAAGATTTCTTTGGAATTTTCAAGTATATATGAGTAAAAAAACCATGGCAATAAAACCGTTAAGCAAGGTCTAACAAAAAGAAGGAGTACTTCGAGAAAATGGTGTGGTGGAGGGAGAGGATTTAACCATTCTTAAGAATGATCGAATCTATTTATGATCTGTTGAAGCAACTAGTGATAAAAACGTGGAACCTGCATGAAAACTACTGAAAAAAGATAGGCGTGTGACTTATCGGGATATTGAGGAAACACTCAAGTAGGATGCACCAGCAGTTCATTGTATTCTACACATCATTTAAAAATATATAATCATTGTTCATTTTAGGTACCACATTTCATGTTTGATGACTTTATATAATAATGGGTTCACTAGAAAACATAGTTTACGTTATTCCCACTGAGAAATGTAATAGACAACACGTTACCTGCATTAATGAGAGAAGCCTCATTCTCTTCTCCATTGAAACAGAATCAGTCAAAAGTCGTGTAAGAATAGGCATAAACCTGGAATTAAATACAAGAAAGCATATTTTAAAATAATATATATAAATGCCCTACATTATATTTTTTCAATTCATTTTTGTTTTTCATGTAACTGAGTACATTTTTTAGATAAAATTATTGATTTAGATAAAAAATTGTATATTTACAAATTTTCAACTAAAATCTCACTCTCACTAACTATAATTTAATGTTAATAAAAAATATATCTTAAGTAATGTAACAATTGTGACATAAGAATATGGATAGATTTTAATCAAATGACATTTAGCGTTTACACATTATTGTTACCGCAAATACGGGTTAATAACCAACTTATACTCTTTGTTTCACTCCATCAATGAAGTTAAGCAATGCCATCCATCCATCCCATCCAACAATCAACCGCATACTTTAATAAATCTCTTTACGAAATCCTCTATGCTTCGGAAAGCAGATTAACGCAAAAAGCAGTTACAAAAAAATTATTATAAATTATTATGCATTCAGCAGTTACAAAAAAAGTTAGCCTAAAATGCAAACGGCAGATGTCAGTCACCTTTTTAAAAAACCAGCAACCCAATGGAATCCCTTAGGTTAGATATTATTTAGTAGACCCTAAATAAAATATCGTATAATGCTGGTTCAAAATAGTAGTAATAATATTGGTTATTAACACAGAGCAGCTGCAGTATAAACACAATGTTGGCACAAGCAGCTTCGCACCACTGATGACAATTTTGAAGAACTTCACAATGCAGTCGCAGTGCTAAACGAAATCAAAATGGTGACCTTTGATATCTTTATTACAATGGCAATTATTTACATATAATACAGTCACGAGAACTGTACTCACAATCACGCTACAACACATAATCATACTGTATCGTATTTCTGATAATTTTAACCAAATTTTTGTACTTATAAGAGATATATCCTAATGTTACAAGACAAATGTTCCAGGCATATTTTCACGATAATAAATTCACCTTCATTCTTTGAACTAAGGCCATACTATCGAATGAACATTATGGCGTTTTGTCACTACAAAATCCTTTTATGCAGGGTAGAAAACCGACAGCTTGGTATTCATCGTTGCCTGAAACCTAAAGAATCCGTCGGCCATACCTATCAAAATAAAGTGCATCTTCACTTTAACCAGACACTGTAACCGTATTATGCCTTCTACTCTACTCGCAAAGTTACCTCGAGGAAGTGTTCGTCGAAGTTTATCGCATTCCAAAGTATGTGACTACACACTCATGTACCTCGCGAGGATTTCAATAGCCGTGAGTCACCCGCATGCACCCACGTGTAAACAGTACAACGTCTGTCTGCAAACTGAAGTACGCTGAGTAAAGTAGTGAGACTCTTCATGTAACTTCGTGAAGTCCTTTGACTTGGGTGCAAAAAACAGATAGTGATCGGTCACCCGAGTCATCTTAGCTGAAGCAAGGTTGCACAAAGCGACTCGAAGTACCTCTCTACACTATTCTCTTCGCCTAACTTCGATCAACTTCGCTAGCAGTGTAGTGCAAGTTTAAGGCTAATGATTAATGCATTCAAAAACAATTCAATTAGCCTAAATGGTTTTTTTAATTCAATTAGATTAAATGGTTTTGGTTAATTTAAGGCTAATGATTAATGTTACAAATTCTGTCTTAAACCATTTAAAATCTTGAGAGACCGAAACACATTTTTTAGAATCAAATTGAAGAGACTTATGGACACCAGATTAAAATATTTGTTCATAGAACGGATTCTAACAATCTGAACAAAATTGTCACAATAATTATAACACTTTATCCCTTCTTAACATCACATTGTTCAAAGTACAAACAAACATTAAAATCCAATTAAAAAGCAGCGTTAAATTTTTTTTGACAATACTATACTTCATTAGCCACTCATTTGGCTCAAATGTAAAGACGTAGTTTAAAGGGAAATACTTTAAAACTCCAGGCACTGAAGTTTATTGTTCAAAATTCTTTGCCTCACCTATAAGTATGGGTAAGAGCGTGCCTAGCGCCAGGCTCTTGTGATGCTCTGGCTAGAACAGCGACGCCTGGCCAATGAGGCCCACGTGGATGCGACATCACCTCCCAGAGATTGCTGAAGAAAGCACAAACCTCTGACCGTCCTGGCGTGAATATAGACAGCTCGCATGATGAGGCTATTAACTGAAAAACAATTTTAAAATTGATCATTAATTTCTAAGCATCATCTTTTTATTTTATGTATAAAAAACGTTTCCCTGTGATAAGCATAAGATCAGATAAAACATAATAATAACATACAATTAAAATTAAATTTCATTTTAATATTCTTCCTAATTTAAAAGACAAATACAACTTATCCACTGACTGAATTACCGTGACGTTTCTCTCATTGTTTCTCTTGGCTTCTTAGTACTCGTTAAGAAAAAATTTCTCGAAAATCAACCCCTAAAGATATGAAAATGGGGGTGAAAGATTATAGATCATACAGAAATGTTGAAATAATTACAGTTGGACACATGAAAATTTATATTTAAACTCTCAGGTCGCAATGAACACCTATTTCTGTATATTTGGAAATCTCTAACCATAAATAATTGTTGCATAAAAAAGTGAATAAAACATGATGCATTCATGGTCTTCTTTCAACTGTGTAAAGCCAGGATAAAGACAGCTATTATAAAGGCCTTAGACTCACTCATTAATGAAGTTAAGTTTGTAGCTGTTTGCATTATTAGCACCCATAACGATCACTCATTAATGAAGAACTTAAAATTTAATTCGATTTAGAATTTTTCAGATTATTAAAATCCATATCTTAATAATTATTAAAACCTCACTTCCATTTTTAAATATGTATCCAATTAAGCAAATTTGTTTCTATTAATATTTAATGACGTATTAATTAAGATACCATCTGAAGTAATTACTTCTAAATTTTATGCACATAGCTCTAAAACTGCAGATATTGTGAAGTAAATAGACAGAAGGATAGATGTACAGATGGACAAATATGGCAAAATTATAAGGATGCCTTTTTCTCTACGGAACCCTAAAAATGGATTTAGAAGACTTATGCTTTTAAAATGAACTTTAAAATTCTTGTAATCTGCGAAAGATTCAAGGACTGACGCTTTCAATTACAATTTATAAATATGAATATATTCACTGCTAGGATACAGATAGTAACTAGCCGTTTCTTCTAAAAGGTTCATACATTATTTTGTACCCGCTTTCGCCTGACTGAATTTTTCTTTATTTGAGAATTCAATTTTTAAAAAAAATTTTTGGAATGTATATTTTTTAAATTTGTTTGAAGAAATTAAACAAATATACATTAGAAACATAGATATCATTACAAAGCATAATGCCATATCATAAAAACTTTTGGTTATGTACACGTCGATGTCAGTATATTTTTGTTCTCGCAAATGGATAGATTTATAAAACACGGCTTCCAGCCAATAAATATTGATGGAATACTAAAACTACAAATTACAGAACAAATTACTCACAAAAGTAGAAATTATTTAAGGCAGGCGCTACGTTATGTAAATTCTCAAATAGAGATTTTACATAAGCACAGTTTTCCTTTATTTAATTGAAAGAAAACTTGTTCTTAAACTTTTTTTATATAGTAACAAATGACAACAGTACAAACAACAATTTATTAATTTATCACCAAATGGCCTTGATAGCATCTAGCATGGTCCCCATTATATATAAAAATAAAAAATTATTGTCCAAAACACTCCATCAGAACTGGTGATGTAAGACCGGTTTTATACCACTTATTTTTAAATATAAGAAGCGAAAAATACCTTATTAATGGTATAATACGGTATTTTTCACACGGTATTTTTGATATAAAATGATTGCGTTTTATTTCAAGCGAGTACCTACTTTTGGATGCCATAATATTTGTCAAAATAAAAAAAGAGAAATAATTGGGACGATACGTTAGGTTGAGGAGTAGGGTATTTACATAGATTTTGTTTATGTACATAAACTAAGCATTTTCAAATATTTTAGGTATTCACATTTTTTTAGGTAGAAAAAGACGACTGTCGACAGACGTTTTTGCCAATCAGGAGGTTGCAATGTTATTAAAATGTAAATTGATAAAAACAATGATTAGACGTGTCTCGGATCATCCTGCATTATTAGCTTCAGTGTCCCAGTATGTGAATCATGTATGCCGCCATCATTTAAAAATATTAAATCGCCGACACTAAAAATTATGCCGATAAAAAGAAACTGGGTACGAAATATGTTTTCCAATGTATTGATTGCATCAAAGAAAACCAAATAGATAATGGAAACTACCTTTCTTGTCAAATGCTGCTGAATGAACTACAATTTGTACAGCCGTGCATGTGGAATATGGCATTTAAGCATATGTTAAAGGTTGTAGATGCTTTCAAAGGACTATATAAAATGAACAGTGAAATCGTAGTCATATATACACCTTTTAAACATTAACCACATATAGAATAGTTTTATTAAACTATTACATTCGGGTCATCAAAAAGCTTCAATTAAAATTAAATACTGCTTAAATGTTTAATTTTGTTTAGTGATAATAAGTAAGCATTATGTAATGTGGAAATAATTAATTGTGTTATAAACAAAGAATTGTAATTTAATTTTATTCTACTTTATAAGTATTGTGCAATAAAAAAAATAATTAGTATCATATATAACATATTAATAATAAAATGATTTTAAGTATTATTAAACATTTGAAACATGTTTTATAACTAAAGATTTAGGGGTCAAATGATAATAAAAAATTCAATAGTTTTAAATTATTCATTGATCACGTAGAGGGTCCTCTTCCACTCGCCTGGCCAAATCGTCTTGATCCCCCGAAACAGTCTCGACTGAAAAGGATCTCACGGTGTTAACAGATGAATCAGATTCATTGTCACTTTCTTCTATTCTCGCACCTTCCTGACTATGTAAATTGAAACTTATTTAGACACAAATGCTTTATAAAGGCGATTTTCGTCAATTAGTTATGATTTTTTTCAATTTTTCTCACTAGCTGCAGACGACGAAGGTACATTAAGGATTCCTGCTTGCAATGGGGTGAAAATATTTGTGCCTGGGCAAAAGTTTCCTACCAACTCCACTCTTAGCTCCACTGCCTTTGCTGCTATTCTAATTGAATCAAAATTCCCAAAATCCCCCATTTTAGTTTTAAATTTGGACATATTTTTTTAATGCAATCTTTTTTAAATAAAATTTCTGACTTATAAAATCAGAGGCAAAAACTATTTCTTCTACGTTCGCTATATCTTGGGTCTAACATGTTGCGAAGCACAGAGGCTGCAAGAAGAAGTCTCGTCTCACCTTTTAGATATTCCAGCTAATATAAGATGCTGATAATTCATACTGATAGTTGTATTTACCTCCTATTGTGATGCAACTTCGTTTTTTAGCGACTCAAAATGTAGTGGTACCGACGAAACATATTTATCTGAACGGATTTCAATATCTTATTAGCAATTAGCTTTAAAATCTTAAGATCTTCATCAATTTGCATCCACAGGTTGTCATTTAAAATTACATCTTCGACATCCCATCTTATTGTAAATTTTCTGGTCTAATGCTTCAAGTGCTTCTCTATTTTGCATGAAAGAACCAAGCATAACCACGCCACCTTATTTTACTGGATAACTTTAAAGTGCATTTAATGCATTCGTACTTTTACCCTTGAGAGTTTTCAAAATGCGTTTCGAGCCATATGGGTACATTTCATGTACTTAATAACGTTTGTCACTTTTTTAAGATTACCAATAATTGCAGAAATTTTCAAAATGTCTGTGAAAATTGAGTACAATGGATGTACTACACAGCCAACACAAGCAATGTTTGGGGAAGCGCTCTTCAGTAAACGCCAGGCCGCTTTCATGTTACTAGCGTTGTTAGGATTACGATCACAAATCTTTGTTCATTGATTTCCAAAATTACTTCTGTCATTTGCTGACTAAGAATATTCAGCTGTCTTTCTTTCTTTAGGATAGAAAACCTTCAAAAGTATAGGTTACGGAGCGGTGACTGTAAAATTAATATCATCTTTACTGAGTATTACTAAAACCATCAATAATGAGGCGAAGTGCTAGAGATTTTTATTTTTTTTTAACATCCTCTTTTACATGCTTATACTTTGCATCTAGTAAACTATTCTCAATAAGTAATCACTAATATCTAGTAAACTATTAGTACATAATGAAATTGAATGTTGCAGTTTGAGTTAAGCAAGCGAAACACTTCTTTCCAGTAGCGTGATTTTAATATAGAGAGAGATTTCTCCAGACGACACAGTTCAACTATATGTAAAGCTTCATCCCTACTCAAAGGTGACAATAATGGCAGTGGTATTTTGCTTTTCGCCTTTTCTTCAGTAAAAATTTTGTCTTCACGAATCCTGGACAGTTTGAACACTTAGCTATATGAAGTGGTAATCTTTTAGCTAACGCATTTCTGTATTCCACATTGAAATAGATACGTGTGGCACGTCTCTAGTTTGACAAAGCATTGTATGAGAGTAATAAAAACACTACTTTGCAAGTGCGATCAAAAAGGTACTAGCGATAGCAAGCATGCAAAACTAATTTCGTATTAAATAATAACATACAAAAAATACCATAGGTTATAATAAAATAATAGGTATAATACATGGCCATCTAGTATTTTAAAATATTTTCACCATCACCAATCAGGGCATAACTCCGAAATGTAAAACATGTTACCATTGTTATAAACATTGGTTTCAAATTTCAAATCGATGTACATTTGAGAGATTCTTAAGTAATTTATTTATAAAATTATTACTTAATTTTAGATGGTTTCTCTTCAGCATAACTTTGAGAGTGAAAAGAAATTTTATAAAATTTATTAAAAGAAATCACAGACGAGTATATCTTGAAAAATTCAAACATGTCATATAACGTTGGTTAATGCAATAATTACAGATAGACAATACATACATTCATATCTTCTCTATGCATAATTGTATTATTATTTATTTCTTGCTTTCTTTCGTTATGCAAACACTTTATTTGATCAAGTACCAAAGAGAATTGTTTATTAGTTATAAAATTTATTACATAAAAATTAATAACAAGTTTATAACGTTTTTTACTATATTGATAAAATATTTGTATAAAACTACATAAATATCATATTTTTCATAAATTTAGCGGAAAAAGGTCAAAAAAGAAACTAACCCCTAAGTATCGGCTCATAAGGTTTATTGATTCTTCACTGTGTGTAGCGTGAAATTCCCTTGCAGAATTTATAAATGATTTCATATGTACAAACTTCCCATAGTCACTTCCCGGTGCTTCTATTTCCATTTTAAGGAATTTATAAAAAACAATGTTTGATAAATGTGTGTATCTAGAAGTACATGAAAATAACAAGTTGCTACAGGAAGCAGCCCTAACTTCGCTGATAATAACTAAACATGGTAAACATAGTACACAAATAAACGTTCGATTTGAAAACGCAAAATTAAGCGAAAAGTATATTTGCCTGGAGATATTTTGATTTCTCACATACAATAACAACTGACTGAATGGAAGTTTTGAAGTTAACCGAGAATATGATATAAACAATGCTGATTGGTCAAATAGTTTTACCAAAGACAATAATCTTTTTGTTTTTGCATTAAATAAAACATTGATATCAGCCAGAAAGCAGATAGCAGTATTTATAAACATAGATAAGTAATGCAAAATTATCTACTACATGTAAAATATTTGTAAATGGTATAGATCCATCATCCCCAACTTTGCATATATTTAACTTCAATTGAAGATAATCCCGTGCTATCATAAATATTACCATTCATTTGTCACAATAATAAATGAAAGATAAAGATTGTATAATAACTTAATAATCTAATTTATTAAAAGTTATTAACATAATACAAAATACAAATAGTCGTATACTAATATATAAAGGTATATTCATATTTTTATGCTGATCGTATTAATAAATTTTTTTTACATTATACGTATCCTAATAATTCAAATAACTTCTCTATTTTACATTCAGATCTATAGCATTAGTAAAAAATTGTCACAGAAAACAAATTGTGTGATATTTGATTTTTTTTAACCAGTTTTATTTCTTTTCCAACAAATCTCACGTGTGTCATATATTAATCTATTATTAGAACTTTTAAAATAATAGTGAAAGTCGTCCTATATTTGGATGGGAACGCGTGGGTTACTTGCATAGCGTGGGTGTTGTTATTAACTATAAACAAAAGTAGCCTCGAGTTTGCTTTCAAATATTTCATTCTCATTGCTAGTACCAATTAACATATGGTTAATAAAATGTATCAAAAGATGTAAATACATTATATGTAAAACAGTGAAGTTCTTATTAAAACGGTTATTTTAAATGGTGTGTCAAATTTAGTTTCATTTCATTCATAAGTGAGCAATTTTAAATAAGCAGAGAGTAAAAGTTTGCAGTTTGACCACACTTGAAAAAAAGCAGATTTGACAGTCGATTTGACAATTCGCAAACTTCAAAAACTGTTTTGAGTAATCAATCGATCCCGATGTTCAAGTACTGTAGCCGAGTACCACTTAACTTATTAAACCCTCAATAAATTTCATACATAAATCACATTATTAATCAATGTCACCATGCTGCCATCATCGGCTAGGAAAAGATGGAATCTCCATGGTAACTTACCTTTTATTTATTGACATAAATCGATTGCAACATTATTTGGTTAAGACGGTCGACTTTTTGCGTTTGTTTTTTTTCCAGATGGTCCTAGAGGTTCATTAAGAAGACTTCGGAATCAGCTGGCAGAGGATGGATGTACGGAATCGCAAGTTATATTAGCAAAATCCTTATTAGAAGAAGAATGTGGTGAGTTTCGTGCCCTATATTATCTTGTAATGTAATTATTTATAATAATGCTTTGTTTGTTTAAGGTTCTGTAATGTAGATGCAACTAATAACGAGTTGTGCGCAGAGAAAACTAATTTTTTTTTAACTTATACAGTTCTAAAATGATAATAACTGTGCTTCATTTTAGAAATACAAAAAATTTTAACTCTTTTAAAGGTAAATTAATAAGGTGTAAAAGCTCTGTAACTTTACATATAATTATCTCATAAGAATTAGTTTTTTGATGTATTTTGTTACTTATATTTGCACGGATGGTGCTACTATTAATGTGCATTCCTTCACCGTTTAAGTATGCGAAGAAGAAAGGATTTTAAATGTTATCCAATTTGCCATTTATACTAAAATTTAAAACTTTATAAACTGAAATATTTTATTCACATTGTGTTGTTTCTTCGTAAATAATTTAAGCAGAAAACATTTTACAATTCTAGTATTACATTCATATATTTCTTTTTTATCGGTTTATTTAAAGCAGCACTTATTGAGTTCTTTTCTAAAAGTTTATTTGTATTTTCATTCATAAATTTCATTGAACCCATGTGTATATTGAATACTGTCTCACGTTGACTACAATATCTAACATCTTAGCTATTTGTCAAATTAGAAAAAAACTCTCTTTCCTGTTTCTGGTAATACTAAATGTAATGGAGGTTAATCATTTTAATAATGATAATGGATTTACATATTTAATGGGGCTTTACGAGTATTATTTCGCTATAAATGGAAGCTCTTTAATATGTCCATATACTTAACATTTCACCGCGTAAGGTTGTTTTCATTTCAGTCATTAAAAACTAGTTCAAAAACATGGATTGTATTTGTTTTGGTTTGTTATTCTTCATATTTTCTCATTACAATGGAGTTTGTAAAATTATGTGTTGAAAGATTTAAAAATTTTTTTTGGTAATTTAACAATTTCATAAAATTTCCATAAAATTAATTAAAATTTAACAATTTCATAAATTTATTTTTGAAAATTCGAAAAGGATTTCAAAAATTGATATCAATCAGCTTTTCTATATCCATATATAATATGGACTAAAGGAACAAAGTGAATTAACTAGAATATTTTTATTTATTATTTATTTAAATATAACAGATATATGCATAAAATTAATTTTATGCATATATCTTTATGTAATATTAATATTATAATTACATTTTTTTTATATTTAGCATTTAAAATTCATTTGCAAGTATCAAGGCCACTTTTGCATAGTCTATGGTTTAAATATTTTTTCAGAATTGGAGGCAGACAGGATTTCCAATTTCAAACAAGCTGTGGAATGGCTGATTTGTGCAACAGAAAAAGGACACCACGAAGCTAGAATGCTGCTAAAAAGGCATTATTTTTCATATATTTATGCATTTATTTTCATATACATATTTATTAATTGTGTTGAATTCAATAAGGGATGTTATGATTGACGCATTCTTCGCTTGGATCATCAACGTGAGGAGGTATTTGACATTTCCATAACAGTTTTATTTTGAATGCTTGTTTACAAATGTACATTGTTTTGATGTTTTGATTATTAAATTCCTGATTCCGTTGTCTGAAGATACAAATGCGTCAGTTTGCCTATTGTGTTTGACTCAATTAATGTGGTCTTTAATATTTTGCATTATGAAGTGTAAGAAACTTATTTCATATTACGAAGCAAAAGAAGTTAGCTTTGATAAAGATTATTCTGCTTGGTGTCAAAAGTGGAAAAGTGTTAATGTTGACTTTAATAAGTAAGTTTTATGAAATACAATAAGTATTATTCATATATACCAAATTTTTCTAGACTGATATTATTAACTGAAAATTATGATTTTCATGCCATGTTCCAGGCATAACTAATTGAATAAAAAGATTTCGCCATTTAACTTTGAGGTACTTCTTGCCTTCTCTATATTATGCAAGTTTAAAATGTTTTCTATCTGATGGTACTAATATAGATAACTAGGGATTATTATTATACCTACACCTGTTCTAGCTATATGCTATATGAATTGAACTTGTATACCAATCCACTATATAAATAAATCTACTATATGAAAATACTAACTTCACTATAGTGAATCCACTATATAAATTATACTAAATTCCCTATATGAGTAAATCCACCATAAGAAAATACTAACTCTACTATAATAAATTCACTATATAAACTATACTAAATCTATTATATGAGTAAATCCAATATATGAAAATACTAACTCCAATATAGTGAGTCCACTAAATAAACTATACTAAATCCTCTATATGAGTAAATCCACCATAAGGAAATAATAATTCTACTATAGTAAATTCACTATATAAACTATACTAAATCAACTATATGAGTAAATCCAATATATGAAAATATTAACTGCCATATAGTGAATCCACTATATAAACTATACTAAATCCCCTATATGAGTAAATCCACCATATAAAAATACTAACTGTACTATAGTAAATTCACTATATAAACTATACTAATTCAACTATATGAGTAAATCCAATATATGAAAATATTAACTGCCATATAGTGAATCCACTATATAAACTATACTAAATCCCCTATATGAGTAAATCCACCATATAAAAATACTAACTACTATAGTAAATTCACTATATAAACTACACTAAATCCCCTATATGAGTAAATCCACCATATGAAAATACTAACTCTACTGTAATAAATTCACTACATAAACTATACTAAATCTATTATATGAGTAAATCCAATATATGAAAATACTAACTGTACTATAGTAAATTCACTATATAAACTATACTAAATCAACTATATGAGTAAATCCGGTATATGAAAATACTAACTCCTATATAGTGAATCCACTATATAAACTATACTAAATCCCCTATATGAGTAAATCCAATATATGAAAATACTAACTGTACTATAGTAAATTCACTATATATACTATACTAAATCTATTATATGAGTAAATCCAATATATGAAAATACTAACTCCAATATAGTGAGTCCACTAAATAAACTATACTAAATCCTCTATATGAGTAAATCCACCATAATAAAATAATAATTCTACTATAGTAAATTCACTATATAAACTATACTAAATCTATTATATGAGTAAATCCAATATATGAAAATACTAACTGCCATATAGTGAATCCACTATATAAAAATACTAACTGTACTATAGTAAATTCACTATATAAACTATACTAAATCAACTATATGAGTAAATCCAGTATATGAAAATAATAACTCCCATATAGTGAATCCACTATATAAACTATACTAAATCCCCTATATGAGTAAATTCACCATATAAAAATTCTAACTGTACTATAGTAAATTCATTATATAAACTATACTAAATCAACTATATGAGTAAATCCAGTATATGAAAATACTAACTCCCATATAGTGAATCCACTATATAAACTATACTAAATTCCCTATATGAGTAAATCCACCATATGAAAATACTAACTCTACTATAGTAAATTCACTATATAAACTATACTAAATCAACTATATGAGTAAATCCAGTATATGAAAATAATAACTCCCATATAGTGTATCCACTATATAAACTATACTAAATCCCCTATATGAGTAAATCCGCCATATAAAAATACTAACTATACTATAGTAAATTCACTATATAAACTATACTAAATCCCCTATATGAGTAAATCCACGATATAAAAATACTAACTGTACTATAGTAAATTCACTAAATAGACTATACTAAATCAACTATGTGATGAAATCCAGTATATGAAAATACTAACTCCCATATAATGAATCCACTATATAAACTATACTAAATTCCCTATATGAGTAAATCCACCATATGAAAATACTAACTCTACTATAATAAATTCACTATATAAACTATACTAAATCAACTATATGAGTAAATCCAATATATGAAAATACTAACTGTACTATAGTAAATTCACTATATAAACTATACTAAACCAACTATATGAGTAAATCCAGTATAGTGAGTCCACTAAATAAACTATACAAAATTCTCTATATGAGTAAATCCACCATAAGAAAATAATAATTCTACTATAGTAAATTCACTATATAAACTATACTAAACCCCCTATATGAGTAAATCCAGTATAGCGAGTCCACTAAATAAACTATACAAAATCCTCTATATGAGTAAATCCACCATAAGAAAATAATAATTCTACTATAGTAAATTCACTATATAAACTATACTAAACCCCCTATATGAGTAAATCCACCATAAGAAAATAATAACTCTACTGTAGTAAATTCACTATATAAACCATACTAAATCCCATATATGAGTAAATCCACTACATGAAAGTACTAATTCCACTTTAGTAAATCCCCCTACACAGGATGTCTGCGACCTCTACCTAAAAAATAACCTTGAGTTGTGCTCCACCAGGAGGTTGCAAAACAGTATATATTTCAGAAAAATATTGACATTTTAGATTTATAATAAATAATAATAGCCTAAGCTTTTAACGCTCGCGCCACTTTGCATTGCGGAGCGCTCACCATTCAACTCATGGCTCACCTCGTCACTCGCATACATGGCAGTTTTTTGCACATGATCAAAGGAAGGAGTGGCGAGGCGAATGTCTAAATTGGGTATTACGTATGTATAAGTTTTGATAATTGCGTATGGTTGTGTGCAGTATGTATGGGTTACGCTTCTAACTATGATTTCGTAAGTAAGGGCGCTTAGTGATTTTAAATACATATACACCACATTATATATAATAGTAGTATTTTGTAATATTAGCCTATTTACAGTGGTAATCTGTGTATGAGTGCTCGCCTCTTACAGGTGTGTACATATTTTGTAGTTACCTAAGAATAAAATCAGTAATCACTCGCCTTGTCCCGGGTGTGCACGGACGATAGATCAAGTTATGATTGCACTGATTTTTCAATCGATTAAAATAAAAATAAGTTGTAAAATCACAAGTTAATGAAAATTAAGTAACATTAGCATTTTTAACTTCTCGCCCCATCCCCTCTTTTTCGACATATTTTTGCACTCGTTTTTTTGTTTGTTCGTGGACTCTATTAAATAAAGAAATGTCTTGGTTAATGGTACTTTTAATTGTGTCATATTCCAACTCGTAGACAATATATCACATGCGCTTTAATGTCATCCATATTTTATGCATGTTATCAGTGCAGCGTTTTAGTTACTACTGAATCAGTGAGAGCGTGCTGCGCCCTTTATATATCTTCGATCATGGGAGCTTCTAGAACGCTCCTATATTTTCTCGCTCCTATATTTCTAGATAATTACTTATTAACAAACCCAACACAATGATAATTGTAGTTGCTAAGAAAAACAAATAGACGATGAAGTTCCATTTTTAAATTTTAGGTATTATAATATGTTAAATGTTATGCATAATAATGCCCAAAAATGTTATGCAAAGAAACCTCATACCTAATCACATTTCATCTATAAACGAAAGCAAAAGAATTTCTCAATCGAAAATGGTATTACATTAATTGTCTAATGATAACATTGCCTCAAACTTATCTGCTTTCATATCTAGAAGTTCTTTTTAAATATCTCAGTTTATTACCTGTCTGTATTCGTAATTAGGCGTCTAACTTTTGAAATAATGATAAGCAATATTACATAGCAAATAGACCTTGAGGAAAGGTTAATAAAGCAAAGAGGTCGGCGTATTGTGAGATTACTTACGCTTTGAAGACTATGTAAAGATTTATTGACTATTTATCAAAATTCATTTCCTCTTCCATTAAAATCTTCAATTATCAGAATAGTAGATTAAGATTGCTTAATAAGATATACATACATATTTTATGTTGAATGTCCTTGACTCACAAAGTAAAAATATGTTTAATTGGAGTGAAGTCATTTGTGACTAATTATTTTAATGGTTTTTATTGAAATGTTTTATGGCTGACATCGTATTGCATCAAGTTGATTTAATTTTTTCATAAAAATAGAAATCTTTATATATTTCAATTTAAAATGAAATGATACTCATGTACAAGACTCTTGTAGTTTTATTACATGTCTTTGAATTTTTGGTGGCTTTAACTTTCCCTGATATTTTCACCTTCGACATGAATGACATGACTATTTCTGAGAAACCCTAAAAATCATATAACAGAGTATCATTATATTTACACAGAAACTGCCTCTAGGAAAAAAATATAAAATCTATTGGGTTAAAATAATTTAAAACTTACGTATATATATGTGTATTTTTAAATTAAAAATTGTTCAAAACTCTATTTCGTAAGGTATAAAAAATCTTACTAAAGTATATTGTGAAGAATAAAACTATTATAAAAAGTGAGAGAAACTGTAACTAATATGTTAGAATGCCAACATTTAAATATGAAGTGAACTTTTTGTGTAATATTTATGGAAAAAGTTTTCATGACAAAATTAAAAATGCAGATGTTCAATGATAGGAGGTGGTATTTAAAAAAATGTGATTGTAAAAATAAAGAATATTGAGGTGCTTAGGCCACGTCAAAAATATACACAGGGAGACTAACAAAAAATGTACATATGGCCTAAATGATTGGGTATAAAATAATGGCCCAGAAAATGGATAGAATGTCAAAAATAAGCACATGGACACTAAAAAAATGTACATGTGACCAAAATGAGTGGGTATAAGAAAACTAATGACCCATAATATGGATGGAATGTCAAAAATAATCACAGGGAGACTAAACAAAATGTACATATGGCCAAAATGAGTAGGTATAAGATAAGCAAATGACCTGGATAGCGGACAGAATATCAAAAATAAGAAAAGGGAGACTAACAAAAAATGTACATATACTCAAAATGATTAGATATAAAATAAACTAATGGCCCAGAAAATGGATAGAATGTCAAAAATAATCATAGGGAGACTAACAAAAAATGTACATATGGCCAAAATGCCAAAATTTCATACCCCCTCAGGGTATGAAATAATGTATGGCCAAAATTTCATACCCCCTCGGGGTATCAAATAATGGCCCAGAAAATGGATATAATATCAGAAATAAGCACAGGCAGACCAACAAAAAATATATATATGGCCAAAATGAGTGAAAGATAAAAATGATAAAAATAAAACCAATTAAATGAGTGGTTTATACAAGATAGTGCGTTTAATAATAAACAGCAGGTGAAAAATTAAATTGAACAAATGTAAGCGGTGTTAATGAACTGTAATTAATTATCTTTATAACCATTATAAATTAACTAGCGGTACCAACAAAAATTATCTGGTGGGAAATCAGCATTTTACAGACAAATTCATATTGTATAGCTGAATCTATGAAATCAGTTTTAATCTAACGAAATCTCTAAATTACTTTTTAAAGTTATGTACCTATATTCTTATATATATTTGAAAGGTTGACAACCAAATTGCTTTGTTCTATTTTGCCAAACATGTGCAATCGTTTGTAGAATCTCTAGAATTTTTTGAAGAATAACCTAGGACAAAAGGTTTAGTTTACTGTTCCATTCCTGTTCTTTGAAAATATCTTTCATTTTGCTATTGTTCCTTAATGTTTAAATTAGTTTGATAATCTTACTCTGAATCTGTCCTTCTTTTTCCAAATTTGTTGAGATAATATTTCTATGCAATATACAATATAAATTACAGTTTATTGAATTACCATTCTACAAAGGACCAAAAAAGCAAAAGCCACATGCCCAAACTGGAGACTACCATTGGTCTTACGGACCAATAGGTGTAGACAACCAATAAACATACATTTTGGTACGAGTAAGCTAAAAAACACATCTCGCATCTCTACACAATCACAGCTCTAGGATAATAATCATTTGAATAAGTATATATATATATTTTTTTTTGTTGTTCTGAAGGACCAGTGCTCATAGGTAATAAAATTAATTAGAATGTTATGTACCTTCTAATTAATGTTACAATATTTTATGATATTTCTATGCTAGCTAATGGTCAAACATAATAAAACCTATTCTATGTTTTACTATTACCAATATATATATATATATATAGATATGTATATATATATATACATATGTATGTATGTATGCATGTATGTTTTTTTTTTTTTTATCTGAGGGGAAAAATACTATTACGTATCATGGGGTCTAGGTGTTAGTGACCCCGTATGTCGGACTCGGCCAAGACTGGCCTATACCGACTAAAAAACCGCCTCTTCTGCTTTACCTTCTTTATCCCCATGGTGTCACCGTTAGGCATTTCTTCACGGGGGAAGGGCTTAGCCTTATTTTCGAGCTAGCTCATTCTGGGTCTTTCTCTTTTCTGGATGCGTAGTTCTATTAGCACTTCCATCGCATATGTATTTGTTGTGTCCCATGCCTCCTTTCCCTGTAGCATTACAGATACAACATTGTCTGGTACAACACTACAATTTAATTTTGATTCCCACTTCCGACGAGCCAATGAGAATCGAGGACAAACAAAGAATATGTGCACTGCGTTTTCGTTACTGCCTTCGCAGGTGGGACATTCTGGGGAGTGATCATGCTTGAACCGATGAAGATATTCTCGGAAGCATCCGTGCCCTGAGAGCATCTGCGTAAGGTAGTAATTCACCTCTCCGTGTTCGCGGTTCATCTATTGATCCACTTCGGGTATGAGCCGATGAGTCCATCTCCCTTTACTTGAGGCGTCCCAGCGAGTCTGCCAGTGACGTATACTGCTTTCTCTTTCCTGACTCCTCAGCTCAGCCGGCGTCCGGTACGGGCTTTCTTTTCGAAGGTAGTATAGAGACTTCCGTTCCTCAGCTAGTATATCTATGGGCATCATCCCAGCAATTACACCCACTGCGTCTTCAGAGACAGTACGGAAAGCACTAGCTGTCCGTAGTGTGCTTAGCCTGTAGACCGATGTGACTTTACGCCGGTTATCCTGATTCTCAAGGCCAATGACCAGATGGGAACTCCATACATTAGTACTGATGTAACTACAGATGTCAGCAATAGTCTCATATTTTGTTTGGGCCCTCCAACGTTTGGCATTAACCGAGACAAATTTGTCACCACTTTCGTTGCCCTTGCTGTAGCGCATTCTACGTGTTTCTTGAAGCTAAGACGATTGTCTATCATTACTCCAAGATAGCGAATGTACGGTTGCGTCGTGAGTGTATGGTAGCCAACCCTCAGTGTCATTTTTTCAGTTTGCTTCCTGCTAGTAATGAGGACAGCTTCCGTTTTATGCTCTGCAAGTTTGAGTCCCACTTGGTCCATCCAGCTTTGTATGACTGCGTAGGTTTGATCAAAAGCCCAGTTAATTTCTTCTACGTGTTTGGCGACTATTACAACCGCGATATCATCCGCAAATGCGACAAGACGTGCTTCTGCAGGAAAGGCTTGTTTCAGTAATGTGTATGTAATACATGATATTCCAAAGCAAGGGGCCCAGCACTGATCCTTGAGGTACTCCTCCAGTTACTTTGTTCACTTTTGGGCCCAGCATCAGTATCGTACCTAAGGACTCGATCTGTGAAGTAGCTCGCCACTATGTTCTGCAGGTAGTTAGGTACATGGAATTTGGCAATGGCTTTCATAATCACATCCCATCTGGCTGAGTTGAAGGCATTTTTAATATCTAATGCTGCAACCAGGCAATACTTTTTTGTGCCTCCTTTCCATCTGTTTCCAGATATTGCCCGCTTTGCAGTATTGACCACCAAGTCGATTGCATCTAGCGTAGATCGGCCCTTTCGAAAACCAAACTGGTTGTCGGTGTACGTATGTATGTATGTATGTATGTATGTATGTATGTATGTATGTATGTATGTACATAGGTACATACGTACATACGTATGTATGTATGTATGTATATATATATATGTATATATGTATATATGTATGTATATATTATCCCTTCTGTATAAAAACTATCTGGAATCTTTAAAAAAAACACAAATTTAAGTTCATTCATCAAAATTTATTTTGTCACCTTTAAAGTAATACCCATTGTTTGTAATACAACTGTGGTGACCGAAAATAGTGTGGTCTTCAAATCCCGCTCCAAATTCCATTTGATATCTTCAATCAAGTCAAAAGTTGAGGTTTGTTACGAATTCGGCTCATTTTCAAAGCGCCATTCGGTCGATTGTTGGCTTCTTAATGTATCGTATTCATAGACCCACATCTCGTCTCCAGTTATATGTTTCTTGAAGTCTGCGCTTCGAGAAATCATAGCTTCAAAGACCTGCTTTCGATGCTTTTTTGCAAGAAATTAAGCCCTTTTCGATTCAGTCTTGCGGCAATGCAGCTCATATGCAAAACATTGGTTAAAATTCCATGAACGCTCATTTTACTAATGTTCAACATTCGATCCAGCTCTCTAATACTGAAAGAACGACTAATTGTTTGATTTTTTCGGTGTTATCGTTAGTGTTAGATGTTGAAGGCCGACCAGACGAGCCCGGGCAAAGCTTTGACCATTTCAAACCCCTCTTTGAACGATTTCTTATGTCTGTGTTTTCAACATAGTCGAGTCACCATAGGCCTTTTTAACACTTTTAACGATTCAACACAAGAAATTTCATTACAAACACAAAATTTAAAGCAAACTCTTTGTTCAACTAATTAATCCATAATAAAATTGCAGAGCAACTTTGAGGTCGACCTATTACGACTGTTACTTTAACACACTAGTTGACAGATCGTGGTCAAATTTGCTTGATAATTAAAGAAGGTTCTATCCACTTGACAAAAGAAATTTTAATGATTCGTTTTAAGTGGTTCTTTTACATGACAATTCCAGCTAGTTTTGATACAGAAATATAAATATTTAAATAAGATTTTAATTTCCTCTCGAAGTTGCTAGTTTTCGATTCTTTGATCCAAGAGAGATTGTGTGGGTCCGAAGTGTATTTTCTAATTATAAAAGGAAAGGATTATTTTCTTTGTATTATTAAAAAGACTAGCCCTTTGTACCTTATGACATTAGTGTTGAGTCTCCAACTTTTTGTAACACCACTACTTAGAACCATAGATTAATACCTACTGTACAACGACCTAACTACTATCACAACGGGGTGTGTTTTTTACAAATATTGGAAACTTTTTTAAATATTCTATCTATTAAATATAAATTGGCTTAGTTTATTGTGAATTATTTAAGTACGTTGTTTTTAATTCGTCGCCCTAATAAACTTTCAATGTAAAGTATACTAATTAGTGAAAAATCATACTTTGAAAATAAACTAATTCGTCAAAAAACCTTTTCCACATATTCTATGTACAATTATAAACAAACATAACATTACTCCTGTGCTCAGACTGTAAATAGTTAAATTTTAATCAGATACAGTCAATTAATCAAGGCTGTTTTCTTTGTTACAGATGCATACGCAGTGGAATCGTGGGCGAGAACAGCTCAGCTATTGTCAGAGCTAAATCATGCTTGGCCGCAAATAGGCAAGAAAAAGTAGCCAGAAAAGCAGCCAGAGATTTATTCGCAAGGTTTAACTAAACTTTATACTTTCTAGTTTAAGAATAGTCTTTTTAGTTTAAGATGAATTTAATTATGTACTGACATTTTTAAATTTCTACCATTTTTAAAAACTAACATTTTGACAATTTTAGCTGTTATAAATAGCTTCGCTCACAACAAACCCAATTTATGGAAGTTTTTAGAGTATCTCAATCCTAAATATTTTTTTTACTTACTACATTTTGCCATGTAATTGTGACATTCAAAATGAGATCTCACTTTTCTTATTTTTATTAATGGCTTTTCTTAAGTTTATCTCTTATTAAATGTCCCTAACATTCTTTAACTTTTCAATTCTCATCGCAACATGTATTTGTTTAAATTGAGACTTTAGGGAATATTCATTCTAAAGAAGCCTCTGATAGGAATGAACCATGAAAATAAATTGGACAATACAATAATTAAATATTCAGACATGGCAACACTTCTGTCAAGAAGAGAAAAATGTCTTTGATATTCCGTAAGAAGCTACCGGATTCACTTAGTTAATGTTAGCCATATATTAGTTTGTAGCTCGATTTATGCATATATAAAATTTACTAACTATTGATAAAGTATTTATTAGGTAACAAACAAGTTTTATATATGGAATTAGTGTTATATTAGTTTGTAGCTCGATTTATGCATATATAAAATTTACTAACTATTGATAAAGTATTTATTAGGTAACAAACAAGTTTTATATATGGAATTAGTGTATTAACTCTTCAAGTGCCAGTGTTATTTTTACGTAACATCTTTCATGTAATGGCGTAATGGCGCACACATCATATCGATAAAATAATGTATAAATCCGAAAGTATAAATATTATTGTACTGAAATTTGTTACATAACAATTTTCGTCCAAAATGCAAATTCAAACAGATGGTCCGAGCAGCCGATATCTGGCAAGAAATTAATGAGCGCGCACCGCGAAGTTCAAATGACTTTATGCAATGAATAATAATGAAACACGCCTTATTATCTCTGTTATACAATACTGAATAAATTATGAATATAAAAAAATATATTTCTAACTGCAATTGTAACCAAAGAAGATATTTCATGCTCGTATAAAATGTGCCGTGGCAAGAACCAAGTTTATAATTATTTTTGGAATACATTCACTCGGCAGATGAATGTAAAATTTTATTTATTCTTTATTTATATTTTGGAGGTTATGTCTGTATAAATGGAAGTATACACTTCGAGTAATAAATACTATTTTTCATGCTTTTTCTTAAATTATATCATTTTACTTTCATGAAATTACACTACTTTTCAGAATGCCACACCAAAATCAACAGAGTAAGTTACAGAATTAAAACATTAATAATATCATTGTGACAGAATTTTATACCAAAATCAACAAAGTAATTAAGTTACAGAATTAAAACATTAATAATATCATTGTGACAGAATTTTATACCAAAATCAACAATGTAATTAAGTTACAGAATTAAAACATTAATAATATCATTGTGACAGAATTTTATACCAAAATCAATAAAGTAATTAAGTTACAGAATTAAAACATTAATAATATCATTGTGACAGAATTTTATACCAAAATCAACAAAGTAATTAAGTTACAGAATTAAAACATTAATAATATCATTGTGACAGAATTTTATACCAAAATCAACAAAGTAATTAAGTTACAGAATTAAAACATTAATAATATCATTGTGACAGAATTTTATACCAAAATCAACAATATAATTAAGTTACAGAATTAAAATGTAAATAATTTCATTGTAATGAACTTTTCCCCTGCAGAGCCAATGACATATCAATTTGACACTTCAAATTTTTTTCACAATGTTTTTTAAATTTTTTTTCATGTATTTATATATAATTTGGATTCATACAATATAACATTTCTTTTGAAAATTGATTTGAGATTATTTGAAATGCAAAATTAGTTTTTTATCTGCCATAGTTCACAAAATATTTTGAAAAAATTGAAAATATGGTGAGAAATTGGTCTTTTAAAAATTTAATAACATTTTTTGATATCTCTTTACATACTTGCAAATAAAAAAATTATTTCATCATTTAGGAAATTTAATAACCTTTTGGAAAATATATGGTTGTCAATCATTTTTATTCCGCAATTAGTTGAAAGTTAAATTTTGGCGGTGCATCTGCTAATACTAATTATCACTCGGGACGGGAAAATTTTGATTTACGTAACCTAACCATTACGTAAATCAAAATTTTACAGGAAGCTGTCTATAAATATTTACCTGTGCCTTCTTCTGCAGAGCTCGAATGAATTACTAGCCATGTTGCGTTCTATTAGATGCATGTATCATAAAAACCCACTTATCGCAACCGCAAAACTACATTAATAACCTGCCTATTAGTGACACACAGTGAAAGATATATTTTGGTACAGCAAGCTGGTGTAGGTCTATTATTACATAGGACAATTGTAATCAAATTTTTGGTATAATACTCAAAAATTCAAATAATCATTAATGAAATTTTCTTGTATTGATATACAATCCCATTCTCGAAATACACTATTTCAACGTTAAGACCAGTGTAAACCATTCTGCCTTGCTATCGATCAGTCATCAGGTAGGGCTCAAAATGATAGGATTAAGATTTAAATATTGAGCAATGTGAGTACTATTTTGCCGAAAGAAAAACTTTTTAATCACATAAATTTTTTTAAAAATATATTTATTGGAAGTTCTTTTACGTGGCTTACAGTAGAGCGAACTGGCAGAAATCGTCACTTAAGGAAAAAGTGTTATGCCCCCTCCAACCTTTCCCTCTCTCTCTTTGTCTCTTTCTATTATATACGGTTACAACCGTATATAATGTGTGTGTATTTGTGTGAGTATTGACGTTCGAGCACCAAGCATTATGCACGCACAGCTTTATAACCTCAATTCTAAACACATTTAAATATTATTTAACCTTATTTTTAAAATTTTTTATATGTTATTTATAATTCACTATTTTATATTTAATTTTTTTTTGATAAATAACTATTTTTCCCAAAATATTAAATGAAATTTATTGATTTAAATCCTTACTTTACATTTTTGCTTTCAAATAATTATAAAAATGTCATAAAATATACAAATTAGAGAGAGAGAGAAGAGTTGAATAAAAGAGGGCTGTGCTTTTTGGCGTGACAAAAATACACCAATATAATCAAAAGAAATCTACGAATCAAATTATGTTTCGAATTAAAAAACACTCGACCCCCGACTTGAAAAAACCTAGTCCCAGACCGCATAGTTTTTTTTCCTAAATCAAATAAAAAATTGTATGAATTTACATCCTATATTTTTAAATGGGATTGCAAAAACATTCATGCTATATTAATTAACAGACAAAAACAACTCTATAAAAACATTATCTTTTCAAGTTTGGTATTAATATTTTTATATTGTGTTTTTATGTTTTGTGAATGAAACTAAAAGAAATTAAGTAAATAATGCTTATAATGAGTTGTTTATTATGTTCGAAAAGTGTACTTATATCCGATATAAAATATCTAATATTAGCCTCATTTTCAATCCTCATTCATTGCTTATCTCTGTAGTTTTATAGCATAACATTAACTGCAGTCTCTGTTATTTCCAAAAATGTATGGTAAAATCAATCATTTTTTATTGAAAGTGGAATGCATTAAGTATTTTTGAAAAATATTGTATGCGAAGTGTGACTGGGATTGAGATAGAAGCCAAAACAACTTCTTTTAAACTTTTGTATTAGAGAATTATGACAAAATTACAAAATTGGTATAAGTAAGACTTTAACGAAAGTAATGTTGATTTATTTACTTCGAATGGAAAAAAATCATCTGGCGAACTTATTGCTGCACGAGCAATACAGCCGACCAGAATCGCAGTCCATTTATGAAGTAATAGGTCAGGTAGATAGTCAAAAGTAATAAGGCAATATGATAAGTAAATTTTTGTGAAAAAAATACAAAAACACAAAAATAATTTGGTTTGATATGTCAGGAGAGGCTTTGGATCAGGATTGAGGCGTAAGAAAAGAAAGGAGAAGGTTGAGTGAGACCAATATGAAAGAAAATGGAATGTGGAAAGTAAAACCCTAGCTTTACTTTCCACATTCCATTTTCTTTTTTCAGATTTTTTTTTTTTTTTTTTCGTATTACAATCTGTCCAAGAGACATTCAGCAATATTTGTGTCAATATTATAGGTTTTGCAAGGTAAACATCCTATGACATTTCCTTAATTAATTTAATATAAGTCCTGTGGTACTCTTGTTTTCAGTCTCAGAACACTTGGGAATATGTCATCCATAAGATGGTGTGCCAGTTCATTTGGGTGTATGTGTAGTCTCTCTTTGTAAGTTTTAATGGTGTCTCTTATTACTTCCTTCACAAATTTTATACCAAGGTCGTGGTGAAGTCTCTCGTTTGTGACATACCATGGTGTATCAACTATCATTCTTAATATTTTTGATTGGAATCTTTGTAAGACTTCCAGGTTTGAGTTCGCAGTTGTGCCCCACAGCTGTATGCCGTATGTACATATTGGCTTTATATATTAGGAGTTTATTTTCCATTGACAGTGGACTGTTTTTATTAATTAACCAGTACAGCTTGCGTACTTGTTGACCCATTGCAAGGCGTTTAGTAAAAATGTGTTTCCTCCATGTCAAACGACAGTCTAGATACATTCCAAGGTATTTGGCCTCTTCTGCTTGTGGGTTCGGTATACCATTTAGTGTTACAGGCGGGCACGTTTGTCTTCGGGTAGTAAATATGACTTGAACAGATTTGGCTTCGTTCACCTTAATGTGCCAGTCTTTTAGCCAATTTGTTATTTTGTCTAAGCTGGCCTGAAGTAAGTAAGATGCCTGATTTGGTGTATCGTCAGAAGCCATAATAGCTGTATCGTCTGCAAATGTCCCCATAACGACATCATCTGATATTGGTAAATCTGCTGTGTACAGAAGGTACAGAGTAGGTCCCATTATAGTTCCTTGCGGCACTCCTGCTAGGATTTCTTTTAGCTCTGTTGTTGCTTCTCCTTGGCTGACAAAGAAGTGTCTACCGATCAGATATGATCTAATAAAGTTGTAGAATCTTATTGGCAATGTCATTTTTACTTTATATAACAGGCCGTCATGCCAAACTCGATCAAACGCCTGGGATATGTCAAGATTTTTTTTCAGATGACTTTTAAATTGTTGAATGGATGGTGAAAGTCTGATATCGAAATTGAGTTTGTTCCATAATTTAGACGCGTGACCAGTAAACGAATGCTCATAGAAAGAGGCAGTATGTTTTTCAAGAATTGAGAAGATTGAGAAGTTTCTCAGAAATCAGGAGCATATTTAAAGTTTAGATTAAAATGTAGGCTGTTTTATCCCAATGATATATTCACTAAGAGACTTAGTCCAATTATTGACACTCTTACAGTAAAAACCAAGTGCACAGGCTTGAGTTATGTCGTCACCGTGGTGTGTTGGTTTGATCTCAAGGCATACAGCCTTTGAAGTCTCGGAGCATCACAGGTCAGGTTCTATTCTTGGCTTGTATTCTGGTTATCTGTAAGAGATTGCTTTCGTAGCAATAAGTCCGCCATGTGTATTAATTGTACACCTTAAAGTACAGAAATAAATAAACATTAAATTTTTGAAACTGTTAATGATCTAGCTTAAAGTTCACACTAATTTATAAATTACTTTAATCGCGGTAAAGGGAATAGTAAGATGGAAACAATATTGCTGCAGAAAAACAAAAAAAATTGACCCTAAGGAAGCTACAGAAAAAGCATGTATGAGAATACGTCGAAGCATTATTTCACAAAAACTTAGAATGCTTGCTTAAAATTTGCCACCTTAGAATGCTTGCTTAAAATTTGCCACCAAACATTTGACATGTATAAATCTATATTACTCCATGTTTCATTTTAATGTTCTTCCTAAACATCATCAAATCATAATTACTCCATGTTTCATTTATGTATATTACTCCATGTTTCATTTATCTATATTACTCCATGTTTCATTTTAAATCTATATTACTCCATGTTTCATTTTAATGTTCTTCCCAAACATCATCAATCAATTTGCCTTAGAATGCTTGCTTAAAATTTGCCACCAAACATTTGACATGTATAAATCTATATTACTCCACGTTTCATTTTAATGTTCTTCCCAAACATCATCAAATCATTGTAAAAAAATATGGTGGGAGTGTAATAAATAATATTTGAATAAAAAAGCATATTTGCACTCGTAGCTATATATGACCTCGCAAAAGGTCGTTCACGATGAATCACCACATACTTTAAAGGAAATTTCGTTGTATCTCTGTCTGCTCGCATAAACTCATTAATATGAATCGTCAAGCTGATATTGATGTAATTTCCACGATTGCAAAGCTTATTTTTAAGAAAAATATATATTTAGACAGTATCTCAGAGGGCTGAAGATGTGAAAATAGAAAGTATTTACGTTAAAACAATCTATTACATAAATGCAACTATTAATATTCTATAATATGTTTATCTGCAAAAACATTCAAAATAGAATATACGTAGTATCCAAAGTCCATGTGAAAAATACCCAAATAGAAAAAAAATCCTCTAGCTGCATCTTTATGTCTGGGCTACTTTTGAAAACTACTAAATATATTTTAATCTGATTTTCACCTGTGCTTAGCCTGCCTCCCAATGAAAGTTTTGATACAGAACATATAGATATATATGTAATATTAGTGGTGCCTGCAACTTCATGCATGCAAACCGCTAACACAGGTACAATTTCACACTTCACCTGTGGCTTATCCCATTTCGGACATATATGTCCAGGTGAAAAACTTCATTGCGCATTTCAAAATATATCTAGCGCCATCTATTGATGTACTATACATTTGTGTAATTACTATATGCCGGGCAGCTTTTTTGTACATTTGTGTAATTACTACGCATCGGGTAGCTTTTTTTGTTTTTGCATTAATGCTATGTAAATAAATTTTTAGAGATATTAAATTCTCATATTTTTTTATTAATATTTAAGATCTTCATCCGAATTGGGCCAGTAGTTTTTACGTGATGGATACACAAACATTCATACAGATAAAAATTATCCTGTGCATTCAATCACTTATCCTCTATCCCTCCTATTATTTTTTTTAATTATTTTCGATGTCCAGGCATACAAATTTACAATTTTATTATATGTATGAACACAGTGGCAGAGCATTAACTATGATTTCAAATTAAGTTGTAGATAAAACAGAGGTTCTGGATTTAACTTGGCTTACGATGTATGTATATTTAAATATATGACAAAATTGCAGCTCTTGAAAAGTTCTAAGAATATTCAGAACAGCATACGTAAAATTTCTCCATTTGGTGCAGTCAGCAGCCAATTGCTTAACCTCTCTCCAGGTCTTTCCAGCTGTCTTTGCTTCTTTCTGAACCGTTCTCTGCCAGGTCTTTCTTGGTCGGCCACATCATCTTGCTCCTTGGGGGTTCCAGTCGAGGGCTGCCTTCTCGATGGCTTCGTCAGCCTTTCGTAGCATGTGGCCGATCCAACGCCACTTCCTCTTCCTAATCTGGTCTGCGATGGGTTTTTGGTCCATTTCAGCCCACAGATCCTCGTTCTTCTTCGCCTCCGGCCACCTCACGTTCATCATGCGGCGAAAGCATCTGTTCACGAAGACCTGTAGTTGGTGTGTGAGACCTATGGACCAAAAATATGTGCTTGTTATTTAAAACCTATAAAAGTTAAACATTTTAGAGAGCAGTATAACAGATAAAAAAAATTTCTTAAAAACTTTTGATAATCACTATAGTTTTCCTGTAATACTGTTTTTTTTTAATTTTTGGTTCCGTATTTTGGGAAATAAGCAAGGAGGAAAGGACTTTTTTTTGTACATTTTGGTGAATATCTCCGAAAATATGCCACTTAAAATTCTGAAATAATATTTTTAGTTCCTTCTAATTAGCCCTTCTAAAAGATACCCCTAAATATATAAATATTTTAAAGTATTTGCCTCTACAAAAAGTGCGGGTTATTATGGTCTATTGCCATACAATTTCCAAGTTTATACGTCAGAGTTTCTAAAGAAATCAGCTGTGACAGAAAAAACGAGAAACTGAATTGAAAAAACTGAACTGAATAATATTGTAATGAAATTATTAAAATTGTAATGAAATAAATATTGTAATGAAAGCCTTTAATATTTCATTACAATATTATTTTGATTATTACTTTTGAAATTAACAGTTTTATTAATAAAAAAGAAATAAAAACTAGAAATATCGAAACTTTATTATTTATTTTCTAGATTTTTATTAGATTATTTATTAGATCATTTTTAATTTTTTATTGAAAACACTTAAAGATGTTTTTTAAATTTTTTCCACAAATCATTTTAAATGTAGTAATAAATTAAGAGGCAAAAATTTTTAGCTATATATAATACATGACAAATTGCATTTTTAACAATTTCTTTTTATTGCAAGAGTACCATATGGGACCCACATAGTATTGATTAACCTAAGAAATATAAGTCGTGATACGCTAATCATTTAATTTCTAACTTCATCTGTAATTGCAGACCTTTTTAGAGATATTTGTTAATCATAAATCTAAACAAATGCTTATAATTTAAGCCAACTCTGTCTTGTGATTGAATTTATAGTGCATATTAAATTTTTTGTGATAATCTATAAATGTAATAAAATCATAAAAAAACTAAGTCTGTACATTGAATATTTTTAAGTAAAACTAATGATACCTACTAAAGACTTGCTATTAAGCCTAAAACAAAAGTTTTTATAATTTTTGTCAGTTTGTCTGTGCGTACCTTCGTCGTTCATGCTAATCTCAGCAATGGCTGAACCGATTTAGATGCAGTTTTCCGTGATGTATCTAGATTAGCTTGAGCTATCATTTTTAGTTTCTTTTCAATTGATTCACAAATAGAAAAGATACGTAAATCTTTAGTTTATGTTCATTGTGCATGCTAATATCAAAACCAGCGGAACCAGTTTGGTTGAGCAACTCATCTATTAGCGTTTCGTAAACTTTATGCTCATAGAGTTCTGAGAGAAAATTCCTAATAACTTTACTTACCGAGTTCCACGCGAACGAAGTCGTGGGCACAGCAGTATAAAATAAATAACCTAAAGTAATACAGATTTTTTTGCTGTCACAAAATTGGTTTCAACCAGCAACTCTGATTCAAGTGATATAACATTCGACTACTGCACCGATGAGTTATCATTTACCAATTTCTTTACAGTTTCGATGTTATTTATTTCTTTCTCCAATTAAATACTACTTTTCTGTTCACTAGAGTCTCATACTTCACCTGCTTGTATATAACTATACCATGATATACATTTTAAAACCAATTTTTTCTCACTTTCTCTAATGAATCGACTGGAAATTATGCTTGCGTACATGATATGTATAAGAATTTAACAATACGGTGCCTTTTTGTCTTGATATTAAAATTGTTTAGTCTAATTTAGAAATTTTCACAAAGGAGATGAAAGAATTTTCAATTGAAATTCAAAGAGATTGAATATAGTAAAAATATTTTATTAAAAAAAAAACTTTAAAAAAAAAAATTGTACGTACACTTGAGTCGTAGCTTTTTTTTTTTAAAGTTTACGTACAATATTCTTAATGCCAATTATTAATTCCATTCAATTTATTAATTCCATTCATACGTGTTATAAATTATAAAAAAAAACGAAAACTAGGTGCTATTAATTGATGAGCCACAACTCAAGTGTACATACAATATTCTTAATGTCTATTATTAATTCCATTCAATTTATTAATTCCATTCATACGTGTTATAAATTATAAAGAAAACCGAAAACTAGGTGCTATTAATCAATGAGCTACGACTCAATTGTACGTGCAATATCCTTATTGCCAATTATTAATTCCATTCATACGTGTTATAAATTATAAAGAAAACCAAAAACTGGGTGCTATTAATCAATGAGTCATGACTCAAGTGTACATACAATATGCTTAATGCCCATTATTAATTCCATTAAATTTATTAATTCCATTCATAAGCATTATAAATTATAAAGAAAACCGAAAACTAGGTGCTATTAATCAGTGAGCCACGACTCAAGTGTACATACAATATCCTTAATGCCAATTATCAATTCCACTAAATTTATTAATTCCATTCATACATGTTATAAATTATAAAGTAAACCAAAAACTGTGTGCTATTAATCAATGAGCTACGACTCAAGTGTACGTACAACATCCTTAATAAAATTAATAATTCCATTCATAAATGTTATAAATTATAAAGAAAACCGAAAACTAGGTGCTATTAAACAATGAGCCACGACTCAAGTATATGTACAATATTGTTAATGAAATTAATAATCCCATTCAAAAATGTTGTAAATTATAAAGTAAACCAAAAACTGTGTGCTATTAATCAATGAGCTACGACTCAAGTGTACGTACAACATCCTTAATGAAATTAATAATTCCATTCATACATGTTATAAATTATAAAGTAAACCAAAAACTGTGTGCTATTAATCAATGAGCTACGACTCAAGTGTACGTACAATATCGTTAATGAAATTAATAATTCCATTCATACATGTTATAAATTATAAAGTAAACCAAAAACTGTGTGCTATTAATCATGGGCTACGACTCAAGTGTACGTACAATATCGTTAATGAAATTAATAATTCCATTCATACATGTTATAAATTATAAAGTAAACCAAAAACTGTGTGCTATTAATCATGGGCTACGACTCAAGTGTATGTACAATATCGTTAATGAAATTAATAATTCCATTCATACATGTTATAAATTATAAAGTAAACCAAAAACTGTGTGCTATTAATCAAGAAGCTACGACTCAAGTGTACGTACAATATCCTTAATGAAATTAATAACTCCATTCATAAGTGTTATAAATTATAAAGAAAACCGAAAACTAGGTGCTATTAAACAATGAGCCACGACTCAAGTGTACGTACAATATTCTTAATGAAATTAATAATTCCATTCATAAGTGTTATAAATTATAAAGAACACCTAAAATTAGGTACTATTAATCAATGAGCCACGTCTCAAGTAATATTCTTAATGCCAATTATTAATTCAATTCATATAAAAATTATGTTTCCGTAACTGTATGTAAATAAATAAAAATATGACGTAAATAAAAATATGCTATAGTAAATTTTATACAATAGGGAGAAAGTTGGTAGGCGAAAAAGAGACAATAGACAAGAAAGAGATAGATGGATAAACCAACAATGACACACATAAGAGAATGAAAACAGGAAGTTCACTTCTGTGGTGCTTAATGGACTATATACACATTTTATTTCATATGTTTATTTTCAATCTTTCTTATTTGGGAATATAAACATACTTAATACTAACATATGGTTTGATTTTTTTGTATATATATGGCTGTAGTATATAGAGGCTGTAGTATATATTATCCAGAGATTAATTTTGACCTTTTGAAAGTTTTTGTATGGAGTATCTGTCAAAATGTCAAAGTTATTCGAAGGATAAAAGTTATCTGAGGAATGAAAAATCGACCCTAAATAGAACAATTTCAAAAACTAACCCAATCAATTTGACAATTTCTTTCATTGGTCGATAGATAATGCCATGCTATCAAATAATAATTTCATTTTAAGTAGGTTTATACAATGGGGTTACTGAAAAAGGGATGGAAATGAGAAAAGAGTGGAAAAACTACCCTACATTTCACAAGAATATTCCATAATTCGATTATGCAGTATAGTAAATTGAAGTATGCATAGTACTTTTTAAATGCAAGTTAAATAAAAAGGTAAAACGTTAAATCCTTGTTGTATTTAGGGGTAATTTTTAGGGATGATATCAAATATCTCAAAACAAACCCTTTGTGATGTAATTTTATGTGTTCATGTTATGATGTTTCAAGAAACATGTCTCTGTGGTGCAAACTGAAATAATCTTCAGGTTATGTCATTTCATTCGACCCCTACCTTCTTCCTCGTCTCCTGTTTCCTGTAAGCAAACTCGATCCACTTACAATTATTGTGTTGCCGGCCACCACCATATTGGCTGTGATGCCACTGCCGAGAATGTCACCGGTCAGTCTGATGTTATCAAAGTACATTTTCGACGTATCCCAATAATTCTTATCAATGTAGTGTTCGCTTTCATTTGATTACAGTTCATAAATAATAACAGTTTTATTAGAACAGTTATTAACAAAATAAAAGATTTAATTTCTCACAACTAAATGAAACCACGTGATATAGTGTTATTTGTACTTTATTTAGATTCTTTACCACGACCTAGGTTTCGTTGTATGACAACATCTTCAGGTGGACAATTTGTAAAGATTGTAACCTTTAAATAAAGTAGAAATACTACATCACGTAGTTTCATTTACTTGTGAAAAATTAAATCAAAATGAATTTCTACAAAATTAACACCAAATAAAAGATTTATTAGTGTACAAAAAAATTTAAAAAAACAAGATAAAAATGTATAAAAAATTTCTGGTTAACCTCACCACGATTATATATGTTTGGAAATTCGTTCATGACCATAGTTGTGAATATACGAGAAAAGAATTTTTGAATATATTTGGCGTTAATTTTGTTGAAATTCATTATTCACAATTAAATTAAACTACGTGATGTAGTATTATTTCTACTTTCTTTAATTTCTTTACCACGACCTAGGTTTCGTTGTATTACATCTTCAGGTGGGATATTAGCAAAGATCTTTGCTAATATCTTTGAAAAATCTTTGCTAATATCCTGAAGATGTTGTAATACAACGAAACCTAGGTCGTGGTAAAGAAGTTAAAGAAAGTAGAAATAACACTACATTACATAGTTTTATTTAATTGTGAAAAGATTTTTTAACAATGCAGAAACTTTGTGACCTTTTTGAAAGAGGTAGCCAGTTTTGAAATATGGCAGTAATATTTTAAAATATGAATGACTTGATTGTTTGTCAGACTTAATATAAATTATTGAAATGGGCAGTTAGAAAACGGGTTTCAAATTAATTTACTCTCCGTTTAGTAGATATTTCAAATTAGTATTTGTTGAAATTAGTGGAATCTTTTTCAGAAGTGTGTCGAATTCGGAAGCTTGAATAACTAATACATATGCGCATATTTTTCTGTGTGGCATATTTCTATTATATTCATTTCAGTGTGAGCAATTTTTCATGTCGACATTTTACAGCGTGTAATGTCCACATGACAATCTGTCTGGATACTTTTATGACACTATTTCTTGCAATTTTGTATGTCTTTTCTGGTTTCATGCTCATTGATAATTTATATTTCTCATAATGTCCATCCATTTATTTTGTAATGTATTGTTTGTACCTTCAAGAAGCGCCTGATCGCTTTTAAAGTAAGACATTGTGTGAAATAATCGCTCGTTAGACGCTAATGTGCGCTAATTTTATGTGCCACCAAATTTAACATTAAATTTTGATGTAGCATTTGTTTCATGCAGTTTAATGTAGAAAATAATTTTTATAGTTTGTATATCAATTTTTATAGTTTATAATATTGTTAATTAGTATAGTTTAGTTCAGTTTAATGTAGTAAATAATTTTTATAGTTTGTATATAAATTTTTATAGTTGGTAATATTATTAATTAGTATAGTTTAATTCAGTTTAATGTAGTAAATAATTTTTATAGTTTGTATATAAATTTTTATAGTTGGTAATATTATTAATTAGTATAGTTTAATTCAGTTTAATGTAGTAAATAATTTTTATAGTTTGTATATAAATTTTTATAGTTTGTAATATTATTAATTAGTATAGTTTAATTCAGTTTAATGTAGTAAATAATTTTTATAGTTTGTATATAAATTTTTATAGTTTGTAATATTATTAATTAGTATAGTTTAATTCAGTTTCATGTAGTAAATAATTTTTAATTCTTTCCTCAACTGGAATGAAATATGTTTAATTTTTGGTTTTTTCTAAAGATTTCTTTAAATGTTAACATTTTCTTAGTCAAATGATGTCAATCTAGAAAAAGATACGACGTTGTCTTGCTCCAGTTTAATTTGCATTCTTCATACTGAGTATGACGAAAGGATTTTAAGCTTCCTTTTAAGGAGAAGATTATGGTACTTTTCCTTCACAATTTTTCCATATTTGACTCGTAATTAGTAAAATTGAACTTGGCTTGCAGCTGTAATTGAAACTAACAAATCTCTGTTTAAACACCTCTTTGTTACTGGAAAATTTTATACAATGGAATGCATCCTGGATATGCCTCAGGGTCTGATATACAGGCTGTCCCATAAAGAATAGACTTATTATAGTCTGATATACAGGTGTTCCGTCAAGAGTAGAGTTATTACACATTAGAGTTATTTTATTAATCTAATAGTCCAATAGTTTTAGAGATATGATTTTTTAAATTTTTTTAAAATTTATTACTGTTTCTGCTTTTTTATTGTTCAAGATCTTTAAGAGAATATTCGTCTTCCTAATTAAAATGTTATTCATTTGTTATTATTGGCAACATAAAAATTAAACGCTGAAACATGTGCAGTTTTTAATTACAAAACATGAAAAGTGATTTTTGGTCAATATTAGTGTAAAAAAATTGTAGAACTTTATTTCAAAAACATCTACAATTCACACAGATTCCAAAAAGGTAACATTGTTACGATTAGTCCTGTAAACATTGGAAAAATACCTGCTTTGATTGAAATAACCTCTATAATAAAGATAATGTCATTATTAACCTGACAGCTAACAAACCTACCATCTTAGTCTATCAGTATTAGCTTATGTGGTAGTCTCGCAGAACATTTCTATGTCTTTCCTGAAGCGTAAAATCGCTTATCTAATGTAACATATGAGCTTGAGGGTAGATCTACCAGTAAACACGAACTTAACATGGGATCTATTTCAATAAATCCTTTTAATTTTTGTAAATCTAATCTAAGAAATTACCCTGGATGATGATTATCGGAGAAATCTAAATTTCTTTCCTTGAATCCTTGGAATCAATGTTTGGCTGTGTCATATAAAAGTACACAAACACCCGTCGTTGCACATGTATTACGTATTGCTTCGCTCACTTTTCACTCTAAACAGAATTCTTGAAGCAAGAGCGTTCTAAGTTCTCATCTTGAAAATTTTTGTTCATTCTTTCATTGCCAATACTCAGTTAATAAGTGACCAGAAGATTGAATGCAGCCCACTTTATATAACCTTCCATTTATAACCTTTATGAACCACGTGAAGTGACGCGTTTATTATTTCCCAAACTAAAATAATTAAATTTATTAAATATAAAATAAACACAGTCATCTTATCCAGAATTATAAAACTACACATTGCTTATAAAATAAATAGATGTTGTCCTAAATCCTTATATAGTATAAAACAAAGTAGCTTCCTCTGCATCTGTTTGTCCCTCTGTAAAATTAGATCTTTTAAACTACGCATCATTCAGATAATTTCTTCCGGAAATTTCGTAAGTATAACATGCTTGTTATATTTACAGGAAATATAAAAAAGTCAATATTTCATAAACGAGAAGAATTTTGGATGCTTTCGTTGCTAACGCTGACTAATCTTTACGAGATATATCAAAATGTTACACTATAGAATTGTGTATTTTAAAAATATCTACAAAAAAGTCCACGATGGCATATATCTATATCCTACGGATAACCCACAGTGACCATTTTTGTGGGTTATACTTTCAAAGTTATTTTCAAAGTTATCTATCTATATTTAATTAAATAAGTTGGTTTCGTTGGACATTTAATGTAGATAAAATTTGGTCTTTACAGCAAATCATTAACATTAATATTTTAGAAGAGATCACAGATTTAAAATTACTAAAAATCAGTATTCACGATGCCGAGCACAGATGGCGGCGGCGGCACGTGAATGACAGTAATATTATTAATGGCTCCACAATTACATCACATTAAAACCTACATTGCACCCTTGCGAAGCTGGGACGAGTCGCTAGTAAATTATATAGTAATCTGTGAATTAATAAAGAATTAAGTAAGAAGTAATAATAATCTGGGCAGTAGCAATAAATATCACAATAAGCAATAAATATCACAATGAGCTATAAATAAGTACAATAAGCAATAAATATCACAAAAAGCAATAAATATCACAATAAGCAATAAATAATTACAATAAGCAATAAATATCAAAATAAGCAATAAATATCACAATAAGCTATAAATAAGTACAATAAGCAACAAATATCACAATAAGCAATAAATATCACAATAAGCAATAAATATCACAATAAGCAATAAATATCACAATAAGCTATAAATAAGTACTATAAGCAATAAATATCACAATAAGCAATAAATATCACAATAAGCAATAAATATCACAATAAGCAATAAATATCACAATAAGCAATAAATATCACAATAAGCAATAAATAAGTACAATAAGCAATAAATATCACAATAAGCAATAAATAAGTACAATAAGCAATAAATATCACAATAAGCAATAAATATCACAATAAGGAATAAATAAGTACAATAAGCAATAAATATCACAATAAGCAATAAATATCACAATAAGCAATAAATAAGTACAATAAGCAATAAATATCACGTATATAGTATTATTTCTACGTAATATAGTACTTAATATAGTATTATTTCTACTTTCTTTAAATTCTTTACCACGACCTAGATTTCGTTGTATTACAGCATCTTCAGGTGGGCTGTTAGCAAAGATCTTTGCTTAAGACGAAACTTAAAGAAAGTAGAAATAATACTACATCACGTAGTTTCATTTAATTGTGAATAATAAATGTCTACAAAATTAACGCCAAATATATTCAACCACCTATTTTTTTATATTTTTGACTAATAAATATTGTATAATAATGCAAAGCAAACCATTTCAGCTTGTCTAATGGTGAGGAGTACATAACTACCGCTCAACTTGAGCGACGTATCCGTGAGATCTGTAGCACCACACTCCACGAACGAAGCGGAGAAGAGGATGAAGATGAGGGAGGCCAGGGCGGGCAGTTCATTGAGGATGGAGGGAACAATGCGGCGGCTCTACAGCCCAGTGATGACAGGGGTGATGGACAAGAACATAGAAATGGTACTATAGGGATGAGTGGTGTTGTTGGAGACGGTAAGTTATATTTTGATGAGTTCCGTTTGCTTTACAGCTATACATCATATAATCTTTTGATACGTACATCAATAAACTTTGCAGCAACTATTAAAATATGGGAGACAAATTACGGTAGCCGCATCTAGATGCCGAAAATATTTCGTAGTTTGTAAAAACTTTTAAAAATAGTTTTGTTTATGATAACAAACTAATTAGCAAAAAAAATATTCACAAAAAATTCAAATAAGCATTTCCTTCTAATATATCCTTAATTTGAGCTATTCAGAACATATTTTTTTTTATTAGACAATTAAATTATTAATTAAATTAAATATAATAATTTAATTGTGTTTAATTAATTAAATTATTAATTAATTAAACACAATTAAATTATTAATAAAAATCTAGGGTCAAGTACAGAATCTCCCAGCTACGAGTCTTGTTAACAATAATTTTTTTATGACATCATTTTCTTTTGTGACATAAAAAAATTGTTCTAGGTTATTAGAATTGGGTTTTCCTTTTTCTTTTTAAATGAGTTTAACACATATTTAAATAGACATTTTTATTATTAGCACTTATGGTTGGTCTTCACACCAAACAAAATTTATGAAGTATTGATCGTAAGGCGACATATTTACTTTAATTTGTTTCATATTTTAATTTGCTTGAATAAGAAAACACTAATTTGTGTACAACTAATAACAGACTTACCTTAAATGCTTAATTGTTTATCCTAATGTAGTTTTCAAACTATTAAATGTATAAACAACAATAAACACAACAGTTGTACTTAGTACACAGCAGTTGTACTTAAAGATAATCATTCATGATTATCTTTAAGTGCAATCGTCGTGTTTATTGTTGTTTACACATTTAAACATTTGAAATATAAGGTGAAAAGATAAAAAACAATAAGAATTACCATCGACAATTGCCAACTATCTGAGGTCTGTCTACATGAATGCCAATTTCTCTTTCTTCAAAATAGTTTTTCTAACAAAATGTGACAATAGAATGTCGCTGTTAGAGGGGTCGACAGGATTTTATGCGTAATGTGTAACGCCCAGAGATCGCTCACTATTAATTTTACATACAAACAAACGAAACCAAAAAATTTTAAAAGTTTCCCTGTTACTTACTATATGAACCATATATGTCAAGTTGCTGACTTCACCTGTTTAGATGTGTGGCATGTGTCCATTCTCGCCATCTGCACCTGCATAACTCGCAGCTATGAAAAAAAATTCTGCAAAAAATGAATATACAAAAAATGTCAGTGGTTAAGAATGAAGTTTGGTTCTTATCACATGATATAAAAACTGCTGTGCAACTTTTCAATATTTTTTTTATAAGATACAATAATATATTTGCTTTTATTAAATACTTACATTCATTAAATAAACGCATATATAAATGTGCATTTATTTAATGTGTGGTTTTAGAGTATTGAATTGATTGTAAAGAAGTCTTTGCAACTGGTAGATATTAAAAAGAAACTGGATCTGACAATAATAAAATATTTGAATGGAAAGTAATGTCATCTATGGGGAAGAAAATATTTTTAGGAACTGCTAATCTTAACTTACCCTATTCTGACGAGCTGATGACTGCGACCTATGCCGATGACACAGCAATACTCTCAGATGGCACAGAGACCCGAACACGGCATCTATAAAACTTCAAGAACATCTAGAAAAAATTGGAAGATGGCTTAAAAGGTGGAGAATAAAAGGAAGTGCTGTAAAATCTACCCATGTGACATTCGCTCTAAAGAGAGGCGACTGCTCACCGGTGAAACTTGATGGAACTGTTCGACCACAGTACACAACAGTGGAATACCTAGGTATGCACCTAGACAAGAAACTCACCTGGAGAGAGCATATTAAGGCCAAAAGAGAACAAGCCAATAAAAAATTAAGAGATATGTATTGGTTAATAGGCAGACAGACCTCACTCAGTTTGGAAAATAAGTTGTTGATAAATAAAAGCATAATAAAACCAGTGTGAACATATGGTATAGAACTCTGGGGATCAGTAAGCCATTCCAATATTGAAATACTCCCAACGCTTCCAAAATAAAGCCTTAAAAACCTTGATTAGTGCTCCATGGTTAGCAAGAAATGCAGAGGTGCATGAATACTTAGAAATGCTCACTGTCAAAGAGCAGATAGACAGGTCGTGTAAAACCTATAAACAAAGACTGGAACATCACAAAAATCATTTGGCTAAAGCTCTCATGGATACCGATGATAACGTATTCCTATTAAGAAGAACCAGCCTAGCTTCAATTTGAGATGGCACATCAAAGGATGTGCTACATCTCTAAAACCCTTGATGATGATGATAAATAAATTTAATTACAGCTTTTGGCTGATTGTAAATAGAAAAAAAAAGGGAACTGCTTATTTTCTAGAATAATATCGCCTACCTACTAGTTGTATTGCTAAGTATGAATATTACAAAAAACTTTTGCATTTATAACATTAGTAAAAATGTACCAATATGTATTATTTTTAATTTTCAGATCACGATGAAATAAGTTGTGAAGAGTCCAACATCCAGAATTTGACTGTCGACAATTTAGTATCGGCAGCAGTGCATTACTGCCATGGCGAATTACCTGTTATAAACCGCGATCTCACCCTCACCGATCCTAGTATCAAGGCTTTGGACCATATACCTTTAATGCAGCAAGCTTTCCTTCACCCACTAATATTTATACAGATTCTTTACCTCAAGTTGCTATACTACTTTGGAACGTTCAGTTTTAGACTGTCGAATGTTCAACTGACGTTCTTTCTCTTAGCTTATATGATATTAGGTGCCGAAAATATAACTTTGTTCTTTCCTTTAGTTATGTATTACATTAGTTTCGTAGCTATGGTTATTTATACGTTCAAAATGCTTCACGCTAAAAGGCAATTTGTGGATTTCCGCAAATGGTCGGGACTTTTCCTTCGGTACAGCGATGGGAACCTGCAACCCGACGAATCGGAAGATCAGTTTGTTCGGAATAATTTTTCGCCGTTTGTGAAATTTTTTCTATCGTTGCTACTGAATTTGTTCTTATATCCCTTTGTAGCGACGCAGTGGATTCCCTTCTCCGAGTTCTCTGTGCTCTCTCTATTCTTAATGTTTACCACCCTCTTATCGTTTGGCAGCGACGATAATTCTTATCCCAATGTCTTAAGTTTCATATCATTCTCTATAAATGTGCTTGCAAAATATCCCTACGAGAAGGATACCGTCGTTCACCAAGGGTGGCGTTTCTTAGATCTTCATATACAAAATTATCCGTCATATGTTGTCGGGAACAGTATCGAATTTTGTTTGAACGCGAGAGTCTTCTTCTCTTTACTTATACCAGTTATTTTACTTTTAATGTCGAAACGTAATAAATGGAGGGGAATTTATACATATGCTATTCCGCATTGTGTGACGTTGAGTTGGTTACAACTGTTTATAGTTTGCTCGCAAGGTTCAACTACGTATGGATTGATTCGTGGGACTTTGGCCCTCGTGTGTTTGTTGTTTTTCTTGCCACTGATGGGAATAGCGACGTTGTTCCTCCCGCTATTTGCGTTTCTGCAGGGGGTTACATTATCGAATGTGCTGTATAGTGCTGCTATAGTAGGTGGAGTTTTGGCTTGTTTGGCAGTCACTTGTGTGATGGCAAAGCTAGAGGCAACAAAGAAATATATTACCACATTTCAGGTGAGGGACTAGGATATACTGATGATTAAAAAACTTATTTATAGATATACTATGATAAATATTTAATTTGAATTTTTAGCGGTACATTTGTTCCCGTAATCAAAGATATAGAAGTACAAAAATTTACTTTCATACTGGCTAGTGTCTTGACTGTTTTCAGAATAAAAAAAATGTATGTGCAGAAATGTGTAAATTTGTTACCATAATAGGTATATTTATTAATACCTTTTTATGGTAATAAAATTTTTTTTATATAAAAAAATTTGAAGGATTAAAATGCTTGACTGACATGATTTTTATTTAATTACTGATTATCAGGATTTTATAGATGTGTATCAAAACAAAATGTGAACATTAATTTTTAATATCACTTTTACTAATGCACTTCGCACATTTTGTTCAAAATTTGCTTTTGTGCTGTTCGATTATAGTACAGTTCATTAGATTGGTTAGTATAACCCTTATTGAAAAGTAATAGACCTTATAACCAGTGTATAGAAAAAAAATCACCTTCATCTGTCACAGATTGCAACATACTTACGTACAGCCCAATGCATGGTGAACCATTTCATTTTTCAAAGGTATATTTAGATAATTTTATTGGAAAACACTCTTTGAAAAAAGCTATATTAAAAATTGATTACTTGTAAAATTACCCGAGTTATAATTACTTCCATTGCCGAAACTCGAGCCTGGTGCACTGGTCTATAATAAAACATACACATGCGGGGTGTTCAATAAAGCTATAAAAATAGTGTGGTGGGGTGTTTATAATAATAGGGTGTTCAATAAAGCTATATATTATTATCAGTAAAATATTGATTTCAATGAGATATTTTTGAGAGCCTATTTACATAATATATAAACAATTTTAAGGGTGATTGCGTTCGTCATCATTTAGATTAATTCGGTTTTAAGTTATCTAAAAACAAATTTTAATTTAATTTTGTTTATATATATTGATTGAGTGTGAATAAGTTGATATATTATATTACCACATAAACATGTATATAATCTTATATTCTGGTAGGTATTCATAATTTATAATATTATAATAATTTTCGTGTTTCAGCTAACAATAGGTCTTCTCGCCCTCCTCTATCTCTCGGCCCCATTCATGCACCACCTCCAAGACTCACTGCCCCAAGACAGCTTATCCAACCTCGAATGGGAGAAGAAGTCTGAACGATCATACTATAACCCACACTACACAGATGATGGCTCGTACGGCTACGTGGGGTGGAGCGAATATTACAGCAGTTGCCATCAGCCTGCCTGGTCTGAGGTCAATGTTGCCGCTACGCAGATTAAATGTTCTGTCTTAAGTGAGTATTGCTTTTAAGGAATATATATGCGAGTTCAAAAGTATAAGGTATACCTCCACAAGACTGTTAAATTTACACCATATGTTGGTTAAGTGAGAAAGTAATTTTGACAATTAAATGAAACTACGTGATGTAGTATTATTTCTACTTTCTTTAAGTTCTTTACCCGACCTAGGTTTCGTTGTATTACAACATCTTCAGGTGGGTTTTATATTAGCAAAGATACAACGAAACCTAGGTTGTGGTAGTTTCATTTAAATGTGAATAATAAATTTCTACAAAATTAACGCCAAATATATTCAATAGTAAAATAGAAGTAACTTTGATTTTGTAATGTGAAATAAACTTACTTTTTTTACACGAATAATGAATTTAATCAGTTGTATGTTTTCCATTTTGTTTGTACGACCTGTTGGTCATCTTTCTACAGCTTAATGTTTCCATGTTCGTAGAACTTCTGATAGAAAAAAAATGTACCAAGTGCGATTTCAGGTCATAATCACCAATGAAAATTTTACAATAAAAGGCAGTCTTATGGTGCAAAATCAGAGCTATATCTATAGAAATGCATATATATAGGAATGCAATATCACTTCCCAACCGAGCTCCAATAATTTTCCATGAATTACCAACTATGTGTGAAGCCCTGCATTGTCGTGGTGGAACACAATTCTTTTGCGATTTGCCAATTCTGTCGCTTTTCCTTTGATTGCTTCGTCCTGTTACGTTAGTTGTTGACAGTAAACATCTGAATTTACTGTTTGGTTCCTTGGAGGCAGCTCAAAATATGTAGCACCTTTTTAATCCCAGATTAACAGCATTATCTTCTTTAATGCAATTTAGTTTTCAATGTGGTTTGTGCTGGATCATCATGCTTGGGCCATGATCATTTTCGATTAGTGTTATTGTTCAACCAACGATGATTCATTTCAAAAAAGGGTACTTTTATTACGTTTGAGATGCATATCACAAATATTGATTTGTTGTTTAAGTGAGTTATTCCAATTCATCCGGAACCCAATTATCAATTATCTTGACGACTCCAAGACATTTTAAGTGATCATCAATTGTTGTGTGTGATACATTTAACATATCTGCAATCACTCAGACAGTCATGTGACAATCTCACTCTACTGTCTTTAAATTGGTCATCATCGGCTTCAGCAGGTCAATCAAATCAAGGTCAAAATATTGATCTTCAAGTAAAAAATCTCCAAAATGTATTTTTGTAAACCTTGCCTGTTAAAATTAAAGCATAAGTTACTCAATCCTGATCAAGGGTACTTTGAGTAAATATAAAAGGGTACCAATATTATTACCGGAAGAAAAATTGCACCGCATTATTAAAAATCTACGAGAATGAACCCACAGGCAAAAGGCTAGGAGAACGTAATTCATTTCTCTATTCTGAAAGACCTTAATTTCTTTCAAACACAATAGTCCTTAATAACCACACAATTTTCTTTATCCAGTGTATCTTGGCATCATTACATAGCAGATGTTATAGTGGTCCATCAGATAACCTCTTTAATAAAAAAACAATCTTATTTATCCACAGATGGTGCCAGCGTATCCTGGCAGGGTTACATAACAGATGTTTCAGTGGTCCATTTAGAGAACCGCTGGTCTTCTTTTGCAGCCCTCCTACCTCCCTTCCTTCAGGAGTTCTTCTCTTGTCAGTATGGGGAAGACTTGCTTGCTGTCTGCGAGGCTGAGGGTGACCTCGAATGTGGGTTCCTGAGGAATGTGGCCAAAGTTACGGGCAAGAGATGTTTTTTAAACAATTTTGACAGGTGAGGCAGTAATATTTATAAGATAAACAGAGATCGGCAAAAAGTCTTTATAGTGTTGGACCTAGGTGTTACTAGAATAAAAAATCTTATATAGAGAAGAAAATTGTAAGTTTTCATTATTGTTACACGTTAATAAAATTGTGGTTATAGGTGACAATAATTTCTGATCCATGTGTAATTATTACTTTTGTACAACTTGCAGGTACACGTACGAGATTAAAGCTAACCTAGACACGGGCGGACTGTTGACAAAATCGGCAGAAGTCACCCTTGTAGCCGATCACTATTTCACAAACTTCACTCGGCTCCTCAAATCCCAAGACAAGATCCGGTTTAAAGGTACACTACTCAGCAGCTATGATAAGCGTTTCTCAATAGGAAGCAGAGAACCGGCTGTTCAGTTGTATGAGATTACCTGTACAGAATGTGCCAATCAGGAGGTCCAAGGGGTAACCATTAATTCTAAAATAACATCAAGTAACTTGAAATTTGCCAACTGGTGTAAGACTATGGTGAACGATTTGACTGTTTCTGCCAAGTATATATTGAACTTCATGTTGAATCCTATTGTGGTGTTTAAGTAAATTCAGTTCTAGACTCGGAATGGATTTAAATCTCCTAAAATATATTGCTAGGAATTGTAGGTTTTTGTGAAATATTGTGAGAACGGGACACGAAATTGCTTAGTCGTGTTTTGATCTGAGGTGCTTCAAATACCAATGATGTTTCATTAATGATAATAATGTTAAACGAAACTAAATTATTCTGTAAACTTAAAAAGTGGTAGTTAAAAAATTTGACTCAGCCTTGGAAAATTTAGACAACTTAAATTATCTCTAACTATTTAGGAATTCCCAAATAAAATTCTCCAAAAGCCAAAAATATAATGTTTTGGATATTATTTTTTTTAATTTATTTATGTAACAATTTTGCATATCACAAAGGTAAAATGTCTGCACATGTCGTGCATATGTAATGTTTTATTCTTTTCGATCATGAAAAACATGACAAGTGTAATAACACTTATCATATCATATATGCACGAAATGTGTAAACATGTTGGTAGTGATGGCCATATCGAGATAAAAAAATCTTTATATTACCTCATAGTACAGGTGTTCTTGATTACAAGACGTTTCAATTTTGTTCGTATTCCTGTTGTGAATAATAAGACGATACATTTAGTTATTGTAGCAATAACTTTCACAAAATGGCTACGGTTACTTTTTCCGTTTGAAAAATAAATTTGAATTTTGCTATTTCATCATTAAAAATATTCTACAATAGATTTGAAGTTATGGTTTATCTTTTCCATGGATGGGTTAATTGAAAATGTTCAAATACAGATTACCTCCATTTTGTGTTCTATATGTTGTCTCTGGCAATTGTCAAACGTTTGACATTTGACTGTCATTGATGAAATAAATGCTAGAAATAATATTTTTTACCTGTATCTGTTATCTTGAAGCCAAATATTGTAATAGTTACCTTCAATGGGGCAAATTGGTTGACGAATAATCTATTAAATCTATTTTCAATTAAATTTATTATGTGATATTTATAGTATTTAAATGAAATATTTGTTTCTTTATCATGTTTTTGTGTTGAAATAGAGTGTTTGTAAATGAATTAACTTCTAATATAGATCTCTATATATTTGTAAAGTGCAGGAAAAGAACAAGAATCATAAAAATTGCTATATAAAAAAATTGAAAAAGGATTTGTATCAATAAGGCCAAACTCTGATCTTCTTTTAGTGACAATTTTTCATTTGTTTCTTTAGGAACTTGATCCACATAAGACAGATTATGATAGAAATGAAATTGGGGTAAAAGAATGCAACAAATGAGAGACTTCAAATTCCTTTATTAATGCTCATTCAATAGGAAAACTCCACCGCATTACCTATAAGTCTTCACCATACAAATTGCGGGCAAAGCTTAATTTAGTGTTACTTTTATATTTTTAATATGTTTTCTGCTGAAAATGAAGAATGTGTCTTCTTCATTTATCTGTGACATTAAAGCAAAGCGTTAATATTAGTATGTTATTTAAGCAGACGTAAAAATATGTTCAGAAGCTAAACGCATGACAGATTTAGTATTTTCTTGTATAAAAGCATCTCATTTGTCCAGAAAAAAATTCCAACTTGAGGTTTTGATGAAAATCGATTAATTTTTGTTTAACCATAAAATTCCAAGTTTTTTTTTACATAGAAAGGAAGCTCAAAATGTGATTTCCTCAAAAATACAAATTAACTTGTTTTGCAGTTTCTATAAAATCTAAATTAACACTCTCTGGTACCAGAGAAAATATGTGTATCAGCACATTTTTTTTTCAGTTTTTCTAAGTGTTTCCTTTTTTAGCTTTTCTAAAAATTTTGAGATTTAAAATATTTTGGACAAATGCAAGTCCATGGTAAATACTTTAATGAAATGGGCCTTATTGATATGTCTCGTTTTATTTCATTTTCTTTAGCGTTATCTAGAGAAGTAAGATAAGGTTGTAGGCTTAATTACCTCAAGTAAAATGTTTAGTATACGGACTATACTTATTCTTTTCATGTGCCTTACTTTTATTATTCCATGTTCTTTGCCGGTTCAACCAACAATAATAAATGCATTTTTTGATTAAATTTTTTTTATATCTATGAATGCTACGTAACCCTATCGCTACAAGTGTGCATTCTCAAGCACCATCACATATATGGTGTTTTACATCTGTTAAATTACTTCTGAAATGAATAGGGATGTCCAAAATGGTGGCATTTGGTTATAATTAAATTTTAAATTATACTGCAATTGTAATTTTTTATGCGAAGTGTCCGTAACGTACGTATTGTAATCAAAATTATTTATATATATTTATTATAATGTCATTATGTAAATTATATAAAATTATTTATAATATCTAAATATGGTGTAGTGTGTTTTATAAAAACATTCTAATAATTCATAGAAACAATACATCGTTTAATTTTTCAAAAATCTAATTTCATATTCATATTTTGTGTCAATAAAATACTGCATAAAACACACATATGACCAAAAGATCTTATATCTTTCATTCTAAAGCGACCTCCTATTTCTGGCAAGATCCCTGTAAAGATTATTTTGAATGATTTAAAGACTATACCTTACGTCACTGTAGTATTTAAAGTTTAACACTTTAAAGTTTGAAATATTGAATATATTTGGCGTTAATTTTATAGAAATTCATTATTCACAATTAAATGAAACTTCGTGATGTAGTATTATATAGTATTATTTCTACTTTAAGTTCTTTACCACGACCTAGGTTTCGTTGTATTACAACATTTTCAGGTGGGCTATTAGCAAAGATATCTTTGCTAATAGCCCATCTGAAGATGCTGTCATAAACGAAACCTAGGCGTGGTAAAGAACTTAAAGAAAGTAGAAATAATAATACATCAGATAGTTTCATTTAATTGTGACTTTAAAAGTTTATAAGGTAAAATATGACGTGGGTTGCAAGCCAACGTGACACTAAAAAATTGGAGAGATAGGGTTTAAAATACCTGAAATTTTTCTAAGTATCTGTCTTTAGCATAAGAAAAATCAGTTCTCGGAGGAATTGTTTAGTTGATTTGTTTAAATGTGGTGGTTACGTAATGTTTGCAAGATATTTACGTGTAGTAGAAGAAAGACTGATGTGTTGCGATAAGTGTTTATAATTCTTGAATGTTATTTCTTAAAATTTTGTTATGTTCATGTATTCTCACAATTGGTTTATATAAATTGGCAAGTAAAGTGAAAAGTTATTTGGATAAGATTTAACAAATTAAACCTACTATTGTATTGTTAAAATAACCATTTTTTTTATTATCACTTAACAACACTTAAAAAAAGAATTTAAATATGATGTGAATTATTTTTATTGTTAAAAAATTTAATTGATTAAAATTGCCTTTCGGTAAATTGCTATAGAGACTGCAAAATAATGTCGGTGCCATCTGTTGGTAAGTCATGTAAAGCGTGTTTTTGGCGTGATCCCTATACAAAAATATATTTTACACATTTGTTTATTACAGATCATAAACTTACTTTGAAACAAAAAATATTATATTTTTTTCAAAAGATTCGGAAACAAAATGTCTAATGTGAATCACGCATTTATGGTATCAAAAATGCATCGTAATGATTTAGAAAACAAATTTCGGTTCCTTGGTATCTAATATTCAAAGTTAAGGGATCATTTTTTAAAATTCATGAATTTTTATATCATAATCGTGCTGAATAATTATTAACTTAGTTCTATATACTAATACATTTATTATTTAAAAAATCATTTAAATTATTGATTATTGACGATGAAATAGCTGCAATTGGAGAGTTTGACGTCTGGCGAAGTTGATAACTCGTAATAGACTCTTCCGCTAGAGAAATAATTCACGTTTGGAATGATGTTTAAGAATTTTGTACCTGGTAATTTTTTTGCCATTTAAAATTAATTTTTAAAAAATATTCTTGAAGTTTTGAGTGTTTTCAAATAAAATGTAATATAAAAATTCACTTACAACTAATTTGCAATATCAAACCATATTCAGAGTTTCTTCAATGTTGACATGTTTATTGGTAACCAAAAAGTTAGGGAAAATTTATATTTTAAATTTTTTTGACTATAAATTCCAGTGATATCAGTTTGAATACAATTTTTTATATTGTTATTGATTCCTAAGTTTGTTTGGAAAGATTGTTGAAAATCAAAGATTGCAAATATTTTGAAAAAATGAAAGCAAAGGTTCTCCTTCAGTGCGGCATTAATGTAAGAAATAAATACATAGTGTGTGTTTGTTTGGCATTTAATATTCTAGAGAGCGTCGAATGGTTCAAAGCGTAGCTGCGAGTTGAATATAGAATGTCTCCGTGTGTTTGTATTAAATGTTATGATTACTGATTATATTTATTGTGAATTTGTTATATTGTAATGATGTATTAAATTGTATATTTTCATGATCTTGAGCATTTTATTACCAATAGGTATGGAAAAATATAAAGGCATGGTATTTTTTATTTAAATCTCTTCGTTTCGTCTATATATACTTACAAAATTGTTTCAGTAAAAGTAAGGAGTTCCAAATATAAAAATGGTATAAATTCGAATATGGAACTCTCAAATTGTGAAAAAGTTTAGGTTTAGTTGCAGTTTTTTTTAAGTCGTTTCAGTAAAAGTAAGGAGTCCCAAATATAGAAACATGGTATAAATTCAAATATGGAACACTCAAATTGTAAAAAAATTTAAGTTTAGTTGAATTTTTTTAAAAATTGTTTCATTAAAAGTAAGAAGTTCCAAATATAAAAATGGTATAAATTCAAATATGGAACTCTCAAATTGTGAAAAAATTAAAGTATAGTTGAAGTTTTTTTCTAATGATGGAACATAAGTTAATAGTGAATCACTTGATCTCACCTCTGTATCGATCTATCAAATTGTCTATCATAGCCATCTAAAATCTAAGCTGTATGGGCTAGAAAGCTGCAATTTCATATAATTATATATTTTCATGACCCACAACTCTATTAGGAACAGAAATTTTATTCTTAAATATTTTTAAATTTAACGTTTGAACTAACTACTGATGTGTAGTGTATCAAACGACAGCTGATATTGTGTAGAGCTCATTAACTTTTAAAATAAGTAAAAACAAAATTGGTTTAAAAATAATTTTTAAAAATGCAGAAAGTTGCCGACCCCTGAACGAATTAATCAGAAAAATTTGAAGAAAAATTATTAATATTAAAAAAGAAACATTGGCAACCTTACAAAAATTCACAATATACCAAGCAACTTAAATCAAAATTACACCTATATATAGCCGACAAGAAATTTTTTTGATGGATTCTGATATATCAAACTTATGGCGAAATTTTTTTCAGTTTCCTCATAAAAAAGGCAAAAAAATGCACCCATTAGCAATGTCACCCATTAGCTATTTAAGTAAGAATGTGAAAAATTGGGAAAAAAATCACAATTTATTTTGGTTTAAGATATAGGAAATCAACTTATTTTTCCTACAACTGTGAAATATTCGCTGGACAATATATGAGGGTTAGCTGAAAAGTAAAGCACACATGCTTTCAGAGTGCGAACGAAGAACTTCAAAAAGCGCGCCAGCTGGCATTTGGAAGTAACATTCCCCCTTATTATGCAGACAGCAGTTTGAACACCTTGCATAGACGCCGAAGTATGGACACGTGAACTGGTGCTAACACTGGGAGTTAAACAGCGTGCTCTTATCGAATTTATATCTGCTGAAAATGTGATTCCTACTGAAATTCATCGTCGTTTAAAGGCTGTTTATGGTGACGATGCTGTTGATTGGTCTACTGTAAATCAATTGGTAATTAAATTTCATAGATCCGAGCCTAGAAAAGCCATAATTGTTGATGATCCAATCGCTGCCACAGACGATAGTCATCGCAAACTCGTCAATGATTTGATTTGAAATGACTGGCAAATCACTCAAAAACGTATCACAAACCATATTGGAGTATCTAAGCAAGGTGTCTGCTTCATTATTGAACAATTGAGATACCACAAAGTCTGTGCACAATGGGTACCACGGCGAAATTGCAGTGGCTCTGGAAAAACTGAAGTTTGAAGCAATTCCACACCCTCCTTATTCCCCGGATGAAGGCAACTGTCAAGTCCTGGATTCAAGAAAAGTCAAAAGAATTGTTCAGCGACGGAATGAAAAAACTTGTTTCACATTGGAAGAAATGTATTAGCATTAATGGTGACTACATTGAAAAGTGATACATAATTGTGAAGCTTAAAAATTATACTTTAATATACTTTTTGTCCGAATTTGATAATTCTTTTCTTTCCCCCTCTCCTAGCATGTGTGTATTACTTTTCATCCAATCCTCGTATTTACATATTGAAAAATAATAATACTGGTAATGGAACCTTTTGTTACCATATTACTTCCACTCAAACATTTTAATTAGTCTTATGTTTGGCCATAAATACTTCTTAATCTTTATATCTATATAAGTCGTAGGTAAGTCGTCAAAATGACAAGTTATTTTTCATTTACCGTGAAAGCCAAAAAACACTTTCCTCTTCAATTTATACCTACATTACAAGGATTATGGGATAGTCATATTATCACTTTGAATAGTATTGACACAAATTTTTGATACAAGGTCAACAGTATTTATGTGTTTTTTTAAATAAAGAAGTGGGGAAGCTTAAAAATTTACCAATTATTGGTGAACACAATTTATTTGATTTAGTTGAATCATAAAGTTTCAACATCTGCTGTTTTTTGTTTTCATTTTAAGAGAAAGTGCTAATCATTTTATAAAACAGATGTTTCAGCGAATTTTGTTGTAACTGACCCCCAGAATGTGCAAGTCACAATATCTGAGCGCGTACGTCACAATCTTATGACATACGCGCTCTACGGATTAACTGGCAATAGTTTCGTCTTGTTTCTTTCGAATCAATTATATTTTGGTTTTTGGTCCAAAATTGTCACACATGATTAAAGACAGGAAACTCAGAAATTTTAAATGTCTGTATAATAATAACATAAATTAACATTATTCATGCATTTTATGCCTACGGCATTTGTTACAATGTGATTGGTGCATATGTTTTTTGGTCCATTTGCATACCTACCTGTAACAAAATAACCTGCGTCTTCGCAAAGGGCATTCGAACTGCTTCGCCATGTCCATTGATCCTGAGCTTTTAATCTCTTCACCTCAAATCTTGCCGAAGCTCTTCATTATGACCAGCACACCCATCAGCAACTTTGCTTCAGATGGCGACGCTTCATCCTCACTTAAGGCCTGGTTACATGAGACGAGTTACTGGCATGCCAGTGGGACAGTACTCGCCCTGTTTACTCGCATGCCAGTAGCTCGACTCGCCTTGCCCGGTCACACACGTGCGAGCTCCTGGCATAAAAGTGGACAGCTACTGTCCTCTCGCATTCAGTAGGTGCTAAGCTGGTCTATACGAACAATGTTATCGTGAAATACACAAGTGGCCGTTGTTCATACCATAACCAAAGCAGTTTCAAAAATATTTTGCGCTGAAATACTTCAAGCTGAAAGTGCTGAACAAAAAAAGAAGGACTTGGGTCAAGAAGTGGATGCAAAAGAAAGGGGCAACACGTGGAATATTTAAAGAGCTCCATCATGAAGATCCCCGAGAATATAAAGCAGTAATGAGAGTGACGCCTACACAAGTTGAATTACTCTTAAATTTAATATCTCCAAAAATTCAGCGTAAATATAATATATATAGATACAAACATGAGGGATGCTATACCTGCAAGAGTGACGTTGGAAATAACTATGGTTTACCTTTCTTCTGGAATATCGTATTGGCTGTTGTCAATATTTTTCAGAATTTCAAAAGCATCCGTAATTAAAATAATACCAGAAGTGTGTGGTGCTATAAATTAAATTCTAAAAGATTTTATCAAAGTAATTTGTATTATTCATAATGAAGTTTACAACTTATCTACGTCCGAGAAGGATGCGAGCTGTTGCCGGAGGTGTGGTAGGGGAAGGCGAGTGGCGAGTGAAAACAAAAAACTTTGTAGTGACTCGCATACCAGTAGCTGCCCCACTCACACGTGCGAATTACTCGTATGATGCGGTCACATGGGGCGTGTAAGTCGCCTCTGGCTACTCCCACGCCAACTCACCCCGTGTAACCAGGCCTTTAATTTCCAATCTAAAACCCATTTAGGCATATAGAAAGGACCGTAATGTATGTTTCATTCGTGACCACATTACCATGTACCATACTAACAACTATTTCTTAGGTTCCTTCTCAGACCAGAATATTCGAAGAATACACATAAGGCAGTGATTAACTCCTCACAGTTGCTACATGAGGTTTTTCATTATCATCATCCTTACACTCATAGAATATCATGATTTAGATGTTGGATTGAAATGTTTTGAGTTTCATTCTCTGTGTCAGTTGCAGTGGATGCGATGAAGATGTGTGAAGAATGCCTGTGTGACCAAGTTGTCACCTTGAGTGTTGGTGACAGAATACATTTTTACAAATGATTTTAACTTACAGATAAACCTTGCTTTCTTAGATTCTACATTTCTATTGGTTACAATTTTGCTACATGTATCATGGTGGTGTGGCCATCTTACTAACATATGAAGCGTGTTGTTCTACAGGATATTCTTAACTGCTTAATTAAATCTAATAAACAGGCGCAGACCCCTTTGTCGGCTTGCCCCCTTTTATTCATAATTATGTCTAAACATTGTATTTATGAAACTTAATTTTAAAGATAATATACTTTTAAGGATTTAACTATTTCTTTAGGAATTACAATATACAAAAAGAGCATGACACTGCATAACACATGTTATTTCAATGTATTTTATATGTATATACATGGGATTTTTTATTCGTTTTACACCTTGAACTAAACTGACGTCTGTCATAAATAGAACCTATTCGCAGTGTTAAAGTTATGAAAAAACTAATTAAATTTTAATTTGAAAGATAATATTACGATCAATAAACAAACACTCCGTACATTGGACTCTGCGAATCGTGTACTTTTCGAATCGCGCACGCATCGAGATGAGCGCGAGCAACCTAACATTCTATGGGCGGATAATGGCGAGGTCAAGGCCACGCCTCGGAACGTTCTGGATTACGCGCGTAAAACTGTATATTATACAGTTTGATTATTTTTTGTTGTTAATCGATTGTATTCATGGTAAATATTTGAAAAAATACATATACATATATATATATATATATATATGTGTGTGTGTGTGTGTGTGTTTATTTTGTAACAATTTTTTGTATAAATTTTATAATTAAGTAGTTTTTATTAAAATTTCTGTTTGTGAAACGAGATTCTTTTTTTATATTAAGAAGATATAATTATTTTATTTTATATAGAAAGAACAACTATCTCGCATTACAGATAACTTTTCTCACAAGTTATCATTTTGGAAGATTAAAAATTCTATTTAATCTAAAATTCATAATAGGATATCTATTATAGATGAGTATAAGTTATTATTAATTTATGGACCATAAGTAGGCTTATGAGGTAGGCGTACTTCATTAATTCATTTTTTTTTACAAGTAAAAAACCATGGCACTAAAACGGTTAAAATTGCAAAAAATAGGCTTTAGCGAATACGACATTGAGATTTGATATAATTTTCTGGTGACATGAACAACTTTATAGTAAGCAGTGATACCAGAATTCCAACAGATATACAGCAGTTATTTTTTATTCAAAATTGCAAGAAATATGTGATTTCAATAATTTTACAGCAAGCAGTAATACTGATACTCCAGTAGCATCCAGCAGTTTTTTGTCTCAAAATTGGAAGTATTAAGTTTCAATAAACAAGACATTAAGATAGGATACAACTTTCACATGATCTAAATAACTTTGCAGCACCAGTCTCACTAGATACTGGTACTCCAGAAGGATCAGCAGTTTTTTGTCTCAAAATTGCAAGAAAGCTTTAGTGATACAGCTCTAATAATGGTATATACTCAAGAAATAAATCCAGAATTAATCAAATCAGCCTACTTCATCTTAGTCAATGAAATCAAAATCGTAGCAGAAATTTTTAGTTGTGGATGTATAATGAACGTATTATTGAATTCAGAGATCACTTTCATTTGAAACACAACACACATGTTACTTTTTTATCTGCTAGATTTCTTGCTTAGAATTGTGATAGGAATGGCTCAAAAAATTGTATCTGAAAATAATGTCACAGTGGTCCGCTTGTTAATTGATACCTACAAACAAAATGGAGTCGTGACAAAACTATTTCTTTCCGACAAACAGCCTAATTGACAATGATAGCAAACTTTGAATTTCATTATGGAATTATCATGAACTACTTTAACTCAATGATTTTGAAAAATTAGCCCCACAGCAAAAACACATAAAGAAACCACCAGCACAGCAGTGCATTATGCAAGAAGTTAATGTAGAAAAAACAGTAATATACGACACACTCTAAATGTGAGAAAAGTAATTCAAATTGCAAGAATTTCTGGAAGTGTGAGTTTTTTTTTTAAGCATCTTGAATTGCAGTATTAGTTTTTTTTTTATTCTATATTTTCGTCATGGATATGCAACTTATGAAATAGGACAGTTTTGATGCAAGGTTTAACAGCGATGAACTAGCAGCTTGCCTTTCTTTAAAACTCTAGGACGTATAATATTGAGTTCTTGTAGCCAAAAAACTTGTTAAAAATACTAAGTGATGTGCAGCCATACATCAAAAGAAATACATTTTTTACATTTCCATGTTGATTTTGTTCCCTAAATCTTGGACCTGTGAGTAACGAACAAGGTATACTTTTCACAAACAACTAAAAAAGAACCACACAAGTGTAGATGAAATGTGAAAACTTTGGGAGATTTACGTTAATCCTTAATGATAATACAGCACGTTTAGATCAAAGTGATATAGTCAGCCTTAGGGATAAGGTATATTAACGCGACCAGGTATTTATACTAGGCATTGGCATAAAGATATGCAGCCCTGGTACAGCGTGAAAATAGTTTCAAGGTATAAAGTATTTTACTCGGACGGTAGAGTAGTGTCGTGCCTGTACGTATGAGTATAGTATATTATACCATGTGCATGTGTCGATTTGCTGCCTGAGTAAAGTATATTATACTTTTATGTTTCTAAGTATTTTTGCCCCGCACCAAAACTACATACTTTTATACGAAACAAACGCATAGTGTCCATTCTGTCTATCTCTGTTCTGTGTACAAAATGATCAACATATACCTGACAATCTTAAACCTGTATGATGGAATGCTATCAAGCAAAAAAAACCAATCATTCTTAATAATAAACAAAATAGGACAATGGGTGTGCACATTTCTTAAGCAATACTTCCAAAACACATACATGAATAGAAGTAAATGCACCTCGTATTCTTTACGTTATTTGAAATTTTGATTGAAAATACTCGCAATTATTTTGAAACCTGGTTTTGATCCTGGTATTTTTTCATGCTTATACTTGGACCTAGTAATTAATTTTATAAGTATAACTCATCCCTAGTCAGTACCAGTATAATAGACCTGCAGAGAAAAAAACAACATTTAAAATGGGGTAAACTTAGGTAATAAAATAAATATTTTCATAAAGTTGTATAAACATTTATTACAATAATATATTAAAAACATTTATAGGTATTAATAAGACACGCATATAATTCACAATATAATGATTAACAATAACATTGATATATCTTTGGCACATCGATAAAATAATTTAGAATGTAACTTTATTATACTATAAACAAATACTCAAAATAGCACAACATTTATAAGATTCTTTAGAGAAAAATAATTTTCCAAAATAGTAGACTTTTATAATAAATTTTTAAACTCGTCACAATAATTTCGATGTCATAATAGTAATGAATACACTAGGTTGCAGTAAACTGGCTATACTTTAATCAGAAATATCTGCGAACTGTCACAATGTCTGTCTGAAATGGCTGCATCCTGCATAATAGAAGCTAAATGCAGTATAAGACTCTCGTCCCCAATATTTTTCATTAATATTTTATTAAATATGAATATAAAAAACTATTTAAGGAAATTTAAAAATGTTTGCTTTCTTTTTCAAGGTTTCAAAACGTTTTTAAACGCTAACATTTATCATCTTATTATATATTCAAAAATTATTCTACTTTTTTATGTGTTTATTACATTCTGTTCTAAATAACCATGTAAATTACCATAATAAATTATGAATAATTATTGAAGGTCGATAATAACCGATCTATAACCTTTCTTCATATACTTCTAACTTATATACTGTTATCAGTTTAATGTAACCCACTGTATCTACATATATGTAAATATATTATTTAATCGTTGACACATTTTATTAATTGCTAAAAAATTTTCAAAAACTAAAGTAAAAAACATTATCAAAGACAATACATACTAATCAATCGGAAATTTAATCCAAGAAAATATACAAATTGAAAAACACCATGAAAAATATTTTCATGTGTTACCTGTTTAAAAATTATTTGAAATGAGGATATATTTTATTGATACTGCAACACCATTCATTCAGCAAGACAATTTTTCTCATAGACATGTCAAATAATCAATCAAAAATGAGCTGTAAACATTGCTCTATAAATTTTAATTATCTCAGAATTCTGACGTATTCAAGAAATAACGATAATAACATTTACACATCAAAACTTGTACTAAATGACAATATTAAAAATGATCTGACCCAACATGTATATTTTGACAAAGTTTGCATAAGTATAAAGGCAGAAAGGAATTTAACAAGCTTATTTAATTAATACACTGCAACTAAGTTTTCCAAATGTATAACAAAACTCAGAAAAGTATTTCTTTTTAAAAACGTTACATTGAAGCAAATTTTGCATCGCGAGTAATATATGGCAATAGACAATAAGGTTTGTGATGATACATAAAATAACAGACAATATGGACCTAACACTATTGATTTGTCACTTTTTCTCATAGACATGTCAAATAATCAATCAAAAATGAGTTGTAAACATTGCTCTATAAATTTTAATTATCTCAGAACTCTGACGTATTCAAGAAGTAATGATAATAACATTTACACATCAAAACTTGTACTAAATGACAATATTAAAAATGTTCTGACCCAACATGTATATTTTGACAAAGTTTGCATAAGTATAAAGGCAGAAAGGTATTTAACAAGCCTATTTAATTAATGCACTGCAACTAAGTTTTCCAAACCGTCTAACAAAACTCAGAAAAGTATTTCTTTTTAAAAACGTTACATTGAAGCAAATTTTGCATCGCGAGTAATATATGGCAATAGACAATAAGGTTTGTGATGATACATAAAATAATAGACAATATGGACCTAACACTATTGATTTGTCACTTTTTCTCATAGACATGTCAAATAATCAATCAAAAATGAGTTGTAAACATTGCTCTATAAATTTTAATTATCTCAGAACTCTGACGTATTCAAGAAGTAATGATAATAACATTTACACATCAAAACTTGTACTAAATGACAATATTAAAAATGTTCTGACCCAACATGTATATTTTGACAAAGTTTGCATAAGTATAAAGGCAGAAAGGTATTTAACAAGCCTATTTAATTAATGCACTGCAACTAAGTTTTCCAAACCGTCTAACAAAACTTAGAAAAGTATTTCTTTTTAAAAACATCACATTGAAGCAAATTTTGCATCGCGAGTAATATATGGCAATAGACAATAAGGTTTGTGATGATAGATAAAATAATAGACAATATGAACCTAACACTATTAATTTGTCACTATACTCTCATGGAAAAATTAGAAAATATTTAAAATGTCAAAAAGCGAGTCAAATTAATTAAATCTCTTTAAATCTTTAAGGTCTTATGGGGTATATAAAATTATACATTGTAGTATTTTCATATTCGTCATAAAGACACATAGCACAATAATGTCTACAGTTAGTGAGAGAAAACTTAGAAATAAACTAAGAAAATACTGCTGCATTTTTTGTTGATATTGAACATTTAAGCCGATTTACCACTGGCTAGGATAAGCAAGACAGGACAAATATTTAAGAATGTACCTGTAATGTAATGTTGATGTAATGTAATGTTGATGTAATGTAATGTAATGTTGATAGATTGTCAGCTGATCGGAATGTAATGATCTAAGATTAATATGGACATCATATTGTATTACTAACTAGAGATGGTCATCGTATTGTATTGCTAATTATTGAGTGTTAGACATGATGTGCATCAATGTAAAGCGCAATAGCATGGCATAGTGCAAGCTGGTTCGGTACATCAATTTGCATCTAGCATAATCCAGTGGTGGCTCACTTGAGATGGCACAATGTTATGCTTTACATACCATTATTTTCTTGCAATATATATGTGGAAAGTGTTTCGAGAGAAACGAGATTTCAATTCTTTCATTCTAACCAATGGAAATCAGCCTTATGAATACCTAACAGCATGTATGTATTAACACCGTTAATATATTTAGAATGTGACACCAAAACTCTGATGTTCAGTTTTTGATAATATTAATAAACGATTTATGAGATTTTTTCAGATCATGGCAATCGAAATATAAATATTTCTGTCTGAAATCTTTAAGGGTTTTAGTGTGAAAATATCACACACTGTAGATTAACTTGTACTTTCATCTGAGTAACACAAATAGCACTAAACGTATACAAACATTAAAGTGGAATACAAACTTTGAAGTGGAATACAGTGACATAATATTATAGGTATCTCATTCTTCACCACCGTAAGGACGCAAATGACTAGACTTACAAGAAATAACGATATAAAAAACTCATCAATCATAAGAGGGTGCAGAGCACATGGTCAATATAAACATGATGGCGAAGAAGAGCTCCACTAGCTGCAAGGCGAGCATAAGCGCGCACCAAATATACTCGATGCGGATAATGTTCTTCTGGAAGGCGAGGAGATAGCCGACACCCAGAGCGGACGGAATAGTCAAAGCGACCGATCCTAGGACTGGAATATCTGGAATTAAATTTTTAACAGATACACATTAATGGAAATATAGGGTAAAAGTTGATGCAACTCCAGGACGATTAAATCAAATTTTGTTTAAATCATCCAAGTTTATTTTATGGACAATATTCAGAAATTTTTGGTGCAAATCATAGATTTATACTTATTGTAATTGAAAGAATTTCAATAAATTTATTAATTGAATTAAAATTTTTAATTCATTTTATAGTAAATTAGTGATTACTTCTAATGAATAAGTAATTTATTAAAGAATTAGTTAAATTATTGTATATATTTATCTATTTAATTGGCTTTGGTATATCCATATTCTTTCCATCTATAAGAAAACTTCCATTAACAAACTATAACCGACCATTTAGAACATAGATTCTATTAAGAATAATGCATTTTATCTGTCCAGTGTTGACAATCAACTATTTTTCAGTCAAAGAATAACGTCTTTCTATTATGACTCACAGGGGTTGACCAGTAATAAAAAAAATAACAGAAGTCGGGGAACATTGCTAAAACAGTGTAAATTAGAGACACCAGTTTATTTAACAATGGATCATCCTGTGTGTTTCCTCCCATATACCCCTGACACAGATGACTCTTGTCATTTGGCGAATGTTGTGGTGGCATTTATTAACTGTAGGGGAAGTGGAGTGAATGAGAGCACAATTAAGACAATCCTCCTCAAGCGAAACCGTGGAGTGAAATTATTAACACAAAGTTAAGAATAACTACATGCAGTGACCGGGAATAAATGTAGGACAAAGTAAGACGTTATTCTTTGACTGAAAAACACTTGATTGTCATTAAAATAAAATTTAAAAGATGTCTTTTTTTCAGAAAATTAAAAATAATATTCATAATTATTTGTCATCTTTTTCATACACGCAGTACTTGCGCACATTGTTCAACGGCACTCGGGGGAATAACCCGCGAACAGTTGTGAAGACATCACCACTACAGGTAAACACCGCACTTTGGCCAAGTATTGGATGTGTTAAAAAGAATTATATGTAATATTTTTTGGCACTCAGAAAAAGAACATGTTTTACTATTCATTTCAAAGACAATTTATTCCTTTATCGTCTAGCGTCTTTCTTTGTCTATCTAACAATATTTAATAGAAGTTTTCTTTCAATTCAAGAAAGGAACAGCAAAACATTCACTATCGGTGAAATGCACTTGTTCCAAATATATTATATTGAATAGTGAAAATTATATAAATATTTATTTGTATTTAATAGTTTATGAAGGTTATGTTTAAATAAATATACATAACTATATGAATATACCTTTTAATATTCTCATAAGTATATTGTTTATGTGATGTTCACTTCAATTGGCTCATTAGCCAACTGATAGCTCAGAGACCATAAACAGACAGGTGTAATGTATCAGTTGATATGCTATCAGTCTCAACCAAATTCAAATGTGGTCAGTAAACAAAAGAAAACCTTCATCATTGAAACAACAAAATGTCCCAATGAGTATTTATTATAATATTCATTAAATAAATAGATGTAACACAACCAAAAGTATAATTTTTATTTGGGATAACTACTCATCAAATAGAGATAAGACAAAAATGAAGATTGTGGACCGGGCTGAACAAAAACATTCATAATATTGCCAACTGTTACGTTGTTCAGAGTTACATATACCTTGGATCCAATATATCCAACACAGGCGACTGCAAGCAAAAAATCAAAAGATGTGATTACACGATCTGCGGTTGAAAAGCTCAATAAGATTTGGAAGGATAGAAGGATAACCAAAAATACTAAGCTCCGACTCATGAAATGTCTTGTCTATCCAATCTTTCTCTATGGAGCTGAAACTTAATCCCTGCGTTTACAGGATTGTCGAAAAATCGACGCCTTGGAGATATGGTGTTGGAGGCGTATGCTGAAGATCCCTTGGGCCGATTTCCGCACTAACAACTCTATCCTGAAGGAACTCAAGGTCAAGGAATGACAACTGCGAATACTAAAATTCTTTGGCCACATATCCAGGAACAAGCATTCGATCGAAAGACTGGTGGTGCAGGGCCATGTAGAGGGCAAAAGATCTAGAGGCTGATCACATACTTGATGGACGGACCAAATTAAATCAGTAACGCAAACTACCGTGACTAAGTGCTCTCGCAGCGCAGCGAACCGGCAGAAATGGAGAGATATTGCTAAGTTCTACTAACTCTAAGGCAGTTCAGACCACGAAGACCAAATGAAGAATAGACATGTACAAGTACCCTTAACTTAGTCCCTAAGTCATCAGAGCAACCACTACCACTCTGTCATAAGTGCACAACTGAAAAGAAGACTCATTAAATAACACAGCAGTGCTGTGAAAGACTACATAAATACTCAAATTTTGAAACATCCATCGACGTTGCATTAATATCAAGTTTATTTCAGTTTGGCATCATTACAGTGAAGGAGTACATACTCACGGAAGCTACCTTCTGTTAGTAGGTACCCCTTCACTGAATAGGAAAAGGAATAAGGAAGGCGAAGAGGGATTCAAAACATAATCGAAAGCTATAAACCCTAACAGCTTGAATCTACAAGATGTGGCAATTAAGTTTCAGGAATTTACTTATAACTCGGGAACTAGTAGCAATGTGTCATTCATAATAGAGATATAGGTCTGGAAAGAGGAGACCTTCCTTTAATTCTAGTTTAAAATCGATAGCATGTTTGATTTGTGTTTTATGTGTGTTTTTCGAAAGTAACTTATTTAGTGGTGTCGTAAAAATGAGTGACTCATATTATAAGTAATGTGTATACTAATTTTTAGTGAAATCTGGTGAATAACCCTCGGAAATTTTCCAAACGTTGCAAATAATGGAGGATAATTCTTTGCATCAAAGACATAAAATATGTAAATTACACCGGTCACATATTCTAGTCCAGTTGAGATGAAGAGATACAGAAATTCCACACGCAATATAGTAAACGAGACATAGAAATTTCACGAACAGAAACTAAATTGTTCTTGTTTCAAAGATTCCAGGGTTTAAGGCGAAAAATAAGCAAAACAACACATAATATATGGGTGAAGATATACTCTAGGGTATATCTTCGATTGATGAAAATTTTGATCTTATCCATAATCTTTACCCAGTGCAACCTCGTAAATACAACTTCGACATCAAAGCTCCAAATATTATTAATCTTATGAAAAAAAAAAGTATTTAATATTTTCTTTGTTATATAAAACACATATTTTATAACAAAGTTAAGCTAAAAGGCCACATTTTCACCTGGTTTTATTAATATTCTAGGGAAGAAACTATTTTCAATACGTACAGAAATATTAAAACAGTTAGATTTACTCCTAAATTAATAATCAGCTTGTCGTTCAAAAATTACCCAAAACAATTGTTATTAGTTCGAATGTTTAGTTCGACCTTTAAAGTGTTTTTTAATCTATTCACTATGATCCTTTTAAAAGAACAAGAAGGCAATTTAAAAGTGCGTAACAGGGAAGGAAGGAAATTTTATCTGACTAGTGACAGGTCAGTTTACAGAATAACTAGAATAAAGGCTGTTTGGCTTAATACCAGACAAGCGAATTTTAATAATTCGTAAAAAATATTTTCATTCACTATTAATCAAAATATACACATAAACCATAGCAATCGATCTCAGAAAATCATTTTTATTATAAAAATCTAAATATTTTTATAAAGCTGAATTTTCTTATGGTCCCATACCACAAAAAGAGAAAAGGAAACCTTCTAAAATCACTCACGTGTCTATCTGTTCGTCAAAGCCATTCCTCCGAGGAACCGCTTAACATAGAAAGTTGAAATATGCCATCATAATAAAATATACTAACCCTGTGCAGGTACATCTGAGCAGCTAATACTTAAAATCATTTATTTGGAATTTTTTTCGGTGGAGACGAATTAAGTATTTAAAAACTTTTTTCTTTCTATTTATGTACACCGTAGGTATCATTTGAAAAGGCTAATAAAAAAACTCTCAAAAACATTTTTTAATAATTTTAAATATTATATCTTCAGAGATATGTTCCTCCCTATTTCCAAAACTACTAAACCTAAAATTATGAAAAAGGAACAGAGTTTTAAAAGGCTGTAGTTTAAAAAGGTTTAAAATCTTTAAAAAGATACAGAAGGCAATATATTTATACCCTTAAATGTTTATAAGTTTAAATATGTACGGAACCCATGCTTGACAGTTTTTTTTATATTCCCTCTATGTTGCTAGCAGTTAACAGATCAAAAAAATAACATCGCTACTAATTGCCATTAATTGCAAAGACAGTTGCACATTCTTTTTAATTATTTTCATAACTCGCACATAAGTAATTGACATGTTTGAGTGTGAATTACATACTTATCAAGACATTATCCGTCAACTTCAAATGGATTTTAACTATATGTGACAGATTAATAATAGTCATACAGCCGGCCAAAAGTTTAACACCATTAACAAAATGTGTTGTATAGTATTAGATCATTAAGTGCATCGATTGCGTGGAGAAAACTATGTATTGTTTGTTATTCACGGACGACATGAAACTTTTTACAATCGTCAAGGATGCAACATATCGAACAGATGTAGCATGATATCAGCGCCGTCTTTGTGTGGAAAGTAGCAAGCGGCTCACAACTTAAGGCAAACAATTGTTCAATAGTGAGTTAGAGTACACGCTCCTAGTAAATACGAAGACGGTTAGTGGAATACCACTGCATCATCCGTATGAGGTTGTTCATTTGGAAGTCAGATTTGATTCGCAATTTACGTTTTATGGGTAGATATAGCAAAAAAATAATTTCGGAAACTTGGATTCGTGTTAAATAATTAAAAAGATTTCAACCAATGTCATCAATTCACCTGCATTAGTGCAGAGCTGATTGGAATCCGGCTCCGTTATTTGGAGCCCACACCAAACCAAGTACAGCTTGATAATTGAATATGTGCAAAAGACGTTCCTCCGATATCTGTATATCCCCTATATCCCCTTTCTATTTCCTACCGTTTTCCTCTTGGGATTTTCTCTTGGTCTTCCATTCCTTGCAACTCAGAAGAGATATTGTGCTTATGAAATTTATTTTCCAACTATTAAAAAGAAAAATTCTATGACCTGTATTCTTGAGTAAACTTTCATTCGTTGCACGTGATAATTTCCTGTGTACGCACAATCATCACCTATTTGCTATACCACCCTCTAGAACTGAATTAAGTCAGAACTCTCCAGTTTCTTGCGGTACTCAACTGCTCAACCACCTGATTGCGGTCGCACCAGAATGTGATATCATAAACATAAGTGAAAGTAAATTTGTTGCAATGTATCGTCATTATGTTTTATAGTTCTTGTATATTTTATATTCATGTTTAATAAATACCTTTATTTTGTTTTAATCTGTTAAACCATTAACTGCTTATCATTACGAATAGGTTACCTCTAATGTATCGATAAAGATATGTAAATACATAAATTTTTTGGAATTATGTTTTTCTGTGACCATCTATACTGCGGTAAGTTTACAAAAAATTACAGACACCTGTTTATTTTAATTTTGTTTCTACCTAATTCATGTAAAATGTACCTCTACTATAAAACCCTCAGAAACTTATATTTTATAAAACAACACTATTGTTCATAATAAGATATAAATGTCTAGTTATTTCTAATAAAAAATTTATTACAATAAAAAAATATTACAATAAAAAAATATTTCAATCAATAGCTCGTTTAAAAAGACCAATAACCAACACAACTTCCCATGGCCAAGAAGTCCTGAAGTCACAAGTAAAAGTAATGACCAATTTACAACAGTTACCAGTGAACAATGTTGATGACTTACAGCCCCATAAATCTTTGTGAAACTAAAGGAAAGTCTAATTTTCTAACTTGTATGAAGGTATTTATAGTGTTAACATAGTTGAACGTGGTGCATTTAAAACCACAACTTATGTTACAAATTAAGAAGATGGGAAGATTTCATAAAAATCTTTAGTGGAATCTAAGTTTGAATCGTTTAATTTAAAATAGCATGTTTACAAAAAAAGATGATGCAGAACTATATAATGCCAAAAGCGAAATATTTCGGTCAGTTGCTTTATTAACCAATGTAATTTTCTAGAAATTAAATTCCTGCTTCTAGTTGTTGCACATGTGCAAACTACTGTGGAAAGAAAAGAACTAGAAACAAAATTAAATTTCTAGAAAATTCCATTCCATTCCAGTAGTTTGGACATGCACAAAATCTATTAATAATTCTTTAACACGGTTTACTTTATCAATAGAAAATGTATGCCAACAACCCACATCTGTGAAGACCATTAGGAAAAATAGTAGGGGTAACCGTTAACACTGCCCAATAAACTGCAAAAATTTCTTTTTGTTAATCATAAATGGTGCCTCAACGTTTTCTAAACAATATATGCGCATTGTATTTTTCCATGCACTTCCTAGACTTTGGAATAATGCAATATCCATTGGTTGCATTAAATATCTGGCAATAAGACAAAGTGCAATAAAAATAATATCGTTCTCTGAATTAAAACTCACGCACTTAGAAGATCAAGTGTGAAATATGGCTATCTATAAAAAGTAGCCCAGTTTTGGTATCTTTTTATCCTAAAACTTTATTGTTAAATATATCACAAATATATTTGTGAAATATTTCTTGAGTCATCCAACCATTATTAAATATCCACAGAATGACTTAATTCCTTTTAGTATACCTTATAATCAAATATAACTATTAGAGTTACAATATCACCGACTACATTATTTTCTAAAATCACATTAGATCATTCCTTTAATTATCAGCAGTCAAAAAGTTACTGGGAAAAAAGACTAACAGACAGACGGGCATGTGGGTGAACCTAAAAAATTTACTAATGTATTATTCAACAACTAGGATCGAAAAATATTTTTCAACAATATTTAGATAACTGAGTTAGATTCCAACGCTGATCTCATTATTTTAGCATTAATTACTATCAATAAATTAGCGTTTTCATTTCTCGAATGACATCCTTAAAACAAGAACCTGTTTTTAATATTCCTTGTTAACTAAAACTCAAAAACAAACCGCAGTCCAATTCTGAACATTTTTGTACTTTCCAAAAAAGTTCTATAAGTACATATACCGACAATTTGTTTTAACAATAGATTAAAGAAAAACATTAATTTCTTCCAAATGAATCTACGAATCGAATTGCGAATCCTAACCTAATATTACAATATTTATAAATAGAATGGAGCGATTCTATTTATAACCACGAAAGATTACACAAAAAACATGCCTATAAAACTCACCTCGATCATTTAAACTTCCTTTTCGACCTAAATATATGCGCAAAGTCTCAACGACCACTAAACTTACTAGGAGACCGGCCTCTTTACCCAATTCGTTTTGATCATAGTCGAAATTTATCACTTTCATGATTCCACAGCCGATTTCACAGGATGCAAACATTCCAAAGTAAAAAGAATTTAAATATAGTAATATTTCATAGGCCAAACTTGAATTCACCATTATTGAAAACTTTTATGAATGAAACCGAATACTCATGCGAAATTGCGAATGGCACTTACGCTAATGTACTACTGTACTATGACTACTATGACTGAGTTGCGAAATGACAGTTGATACCTCTGTGCCTAATAGTAAGTACCTATATTTTTTGAGCACGTTCAAATTCAGGGATCAAACTGTAAGAAAGTTAATATCCTTATAATTTAATGATTTCTTAATAACTGTGAAGTATAATTGGCCTACTTAATTATTATTTAAATAGTTTTTAGTCATAATAAATCACGAATACAGGATTCAATGGAATATCAATTATTTCTACAGAAAGAATCCAAAATAAACATTGAAATATAACTTTTGACTTTTTTTTTTAATACAATAAAAGCTTTTTAATGAAAATTATTATTTTCTATAAATTTATTAAGAATGCATAACTTCAAACATTAATAGCAAGATAGTTTGATTTCTGCAACAATTAGAACAAATTAGAATGCATCTGTGGATAGATTCAAAAGTCTCGTTTTCACATTAAGCTTATAAAATCGACTTCTTTAAATCTCTATTATTATATTAACTACATTCAAAGTTATTATAATTGTTTAAGAAAAAGAATTGATTTTTTTAGTTTAAAATCTTTAAGGTTAAATTTTTTTATAAAATATTACATTATAAGATACCATTAACAATTATAATTTACGTTAATATATAACAATTATGTGCGAAAGTATTTATAAAGAAATTGTAATATTAATTATAAATATTTCTGAAATATACCATTTTTATAAATTGCTATGTTTTAATTGAAACATATTTCCAAGGCAAGTATAATTTGAATTAATTCTCAAAAATAAATTTAAGTTCATATGTTTTTTAAAAATTATCGTATATTTATTCAAGTAGAAATTAAGCCATGAAAACATACAAAAGTAGGTTTTAATTAATATTAAAAATAATACTAATAATAATTAATGTTTTGGAATTAAAGACGATTAATTTGCTAATGCGATTCGGTTGAAAAGTTCATTCTTAATATAGATATCATTAATTTGAACTATGTAAGAGACCATTAGAATAAAGAAAAAGACGACTCAACAATGGATTTAAATATGTCCGCATTTGGCTTTCGATGGCGCTCACGTGCTCAGTGTTTGTAGTGTTTAGCAGTTAAAAGATAAGATTAGTCTTAAAATGCACACGTGAACACCACGTTAAGAAGAACAAGTAACACACGTGGTCCATAGTTTAAAATAATAAATATATTTAAATGCAAACATCAAATGCGTGCACAAAATAAGAACGGTAAGTGTGGAATAATTTATTTTGTTTTAACTCCTATTTAAGTTGTGTCATACCGTACTTATTGAACACGTTTTTATTTAGTTTGACCGCTACCTAATTAATGTAAATTATATATTAAATTATTATTTATTCACTTTAATCTTTTGTCTCATGCTAGTTTTTTGTTTATATTTTATGCATCGGACGTAAGTCTATTTTTTAAATGTATATCTTGCAGCGTTATTGTTAAAAATGATGCGAGTAACTTACTAGATTTTTAAAGCGGGATTACTTTGTTTTTATTTTCGTATTGTGGTATTTATAATTATAGGTTTCCAATTCGTCGAGGACGACAAAATTCAATAAATTCATTAATAATAACTAGTCAAAAACACTGCTTGAAGTAATGTGACTTTCATGAAGATTTTTGTTATTTTTAATTAAAAATATTTGTATTCATTAAATGAACTGTTCCCCTAACTCAAATAAATAGTTATTTTGTTTGAATTTTGAATGTCCTTATTTATATAAAATGAAATACATACTACTTTCTTATTAGTTTAATCATTTTTAGGACAATATTTTTTTGATATTGGCTTAATAACTGAAAATACCTTTTCTGGGATATGTTCTTGTTTAATGTCTCTTAAATGCATATCTGAAGATAAGGACTATTTGCTGATGTTTTCATTTACATATAAAGATCTTATTTCTTAGTATTTTCGTATGAAATTATATATTTTTCTTTTAGAAAAAATGATCTAAAAGTCTAGAAAAAACATTTTACTTAAAAAGTTTCCTTCATTGAAATATTTAATTTATTTTAATTATCTGTTACCGTTTATAAGTTAAATTACCAGGGAGAAATACACAAAGTAGTCTAGTAGTAGATAACAGAATAGCACAAGAAACCGTAGATTTCAAAAAGAATTTATTTAGTTAATATTTTGCCTTTTACGCTATTAGATTGGAAAATTTTTTAGAAAGTGAAGTATATTTTGTGCATTATTCTTGTACTTGTAATTGTGTATTTCTAGTGAAAGTTTTCTTTGTTCAGATTATCTTCATTCAGCTTAAAAATTCAAAACAAATTTTGATGTACACTGAACAAATTTAATGCAGAGTAGACTGTGGTAGTCTCCATGATTAATGAACTAAAATAGAAATTATCAGCAAACCAGTTTTCCTCCTACAACTTTATAAGTATTTTTTAAATTTATTAGCACTTCCAAATATTTGATGATGTTCAAAATCTTTATTTGTTACAAGTGTGCCTTGTTTCAGTATTGATATCAATGTCATTAAAAGAATTTCCTTGTAGACAAAGTTAACTACTTTATTCATCATTTCATTGGGGGTTATAATATATTTATTGCAAGTTTATTTAATTTAGGTAAACATACGTGAATTTATATATTATTACGTGAATTTATAATTTATTATACATAACGTTTAATTTAGGTAAAAAACTTCCAAAACATACGTGCGTTTTGGAAATTTTTTTTAGTATTACTGAAGTTTGATATGTCTCACAATTTTTTGATTTTCCTATAATTTAGCTAGATATTTAGGTTATTGTGCATTAGGACCTTTCTTCCTATTTGCGGATTATATTTTTAGTCCACAGCCACCAAAATTGAATTTGTTATAATCATAACAATTGTTCAAAAAGTTGCTAAAGGATTTTGAAAATTGCATTTAAATCAGTTTAGGCTTTTATACACATAAATATGTGTATATTTAAGTACCTATATCTAAATATGTATTTGATTTACTTGAAGCTGATAGCATCTATACTCTTGTAGTTCAGCATCCTAAAGAATGTAGTTATGGAGGGATTCATTGAGTGTCTAATCATTACATAGTTACCTCCTTAAACTGATTTAAACTGTTAAAATTTATATCTTAATATTGATTAGTTAAATTTGTGTAAAATATATTGATATTTGATTGAAAATTAACATAGTGAATGTTTGCCTTTGAAAATACTGTTTAGCAACAATTTTTTGTTATTTTGTAGTATTTTTATTGAAATTGTTTAGTTTATGTTGTTTATCATAGATCTTATATTGCACAATTTCAACTGATATTTATAGTTCACGGATATCTATTCTATCATTAGAATACCTCCAATTACAAGAATGTTTGCATAAATCAAGTTATGCATTGAAAATAATGATTGATTTATTAATAGTCATTATAATTGCAAGGCTGATGATATATTATTAATTGTATTATCACTGTCGGATGTACCAATAAATTTGGTAAAACTGAGTAAAATTTGCACTATACACACAATTCTATACACTTAATCATATATAAATATTTCAGGGTACATGGGGTACATAGAATTTCTATTAAAATATTTACAATTGTTAATATTATTTTTCATTATAGGCTTAATAATATCCTCATTTTCTTAAAAATTATGGGATTTGGAATCGTCTATATGGTTTTTACGGTTATCTTCTAGGAATAAAGCTGTTTATTTTTCTGGAGATGGGGCGAGGCAAGTGTTGCTTACATAAAATTCTGAAACAGGCTAAGAATCCTTGTAACTAGCTCTTTCATGTGATATCCAATAGGATGTATAACTTTAATACATTTTTTTTGAGTACACCTCCAAAATTCTAGAGGAATATTTGGGTTGTATGCAGGTTGAATATGTTTTATTATGCCACATTTCAAGTTTTATCATCAAACCATTTATGGGAAAAAAATGGTTCTGATATTTTTCAGCGACATATCTAAAACTGTTTAATACAAAATTTTGAAATTAATAACCTATAATCGCCATCAGTCGTTCTTTCAAATGATACCCCATATGACATCTATTTGATTTAGGTATATTTTGAAAAAATAATTTTGAGTATTTGCCCATTTAAATTATCCATACAAATATTTTTGAATTTTGCATATTGAGATACATGTAAGTTAATATACCTTATCATATTGCTAAATTTCAATTTCTTTAAGAAAGTGTTTCTGTGAGAAAAAGAGCATATATCTTTGATAGACGGTCAGACGTGACTGATCTTATCAGGGTCCAATTTTACTTTTGAGCTCTAAAAATGGTTGGAAAGGACAGTTACTGAAAATTCTATCGTTTAAGCTTACTTTAATCCTATATTACTTGCAAGTATTATTTATTTATTATTATTATTATGGCATAAATATGATCTGCATATTTTAATTCTTCATGTTATAATAAATAAATATGACCAAATTAACTATGTATTGACAAATCTATGTCACATGATTTTTTTAATCGGATTCAGGCATAGAAGTTTGTAATATGAAAGATTAGAGTGTGTGAAATAATCAAGTATGAAAAAATTTAAAAATTCCGATTAAAAAAATCGTTAAAATGGAAAAAAAACGTAAAAAACAATATTAACAAGATAGAACAATGAAATTATAAACGCCGATAATGTACTTGCATAATCAAAAACAAACCGTTTACTTAAACCTAGGGATATTATATTTATTACATATTACATAACATTACGTTTATTACATAATAAACATTCAAAAAAATTACTATCTATACATTAATATTAAAATTTAAATAAATCACTTGAAATATAGGCGAATGAAAATTATTTATACAATGCAAATTAGACAAAATTACTAAACAATTTGAAACATTAAATGTTACAAGGTGTATATAAGTATTAATGATAAATTTATACAGAAGATGAATTTTTGGTTGGTCTGTGTAATGTTATCGTAGACTAATGCACCAACCATAATTCTAGTTTATAGACTTACAAAAGCTTCTGAACTAACTAAATATTGCACATTTCTCTAGGACAATTATTCTATGTTATCAACATTGATACGATTGGGAACCTTCATATAATATATAACGAAATAACTTTGCTGCGTTAGTTGAACTGTGTATGACAAGCTACGAATTAAGAATAGACATTCAGATTAAAGTATGCTTAATGTCTGGTTTATTGGAAATATCTGTGAGCCACCTTCTTCGTTCCCAGTTTGTGATTACCGGAATTCCCTTCCTTTTTAAGTCATGTCTAAATTTGTAGTTATTATAAGACTTTCTGAGAAAATACTTGTTGACGTGCATCCCAACATTATGGACAATTGCCAAAAATACATTGCTCGAATTTAGTTTTTTCCCTTGTAGTAATAATGACAGATAATGATAGCAAAAAGCCGCCAATAACAAATGCATAAAATTATTTTTATGTAGTGTCTGCTGTCTTATATATTTTGTAAAAAACATAGAATTTGAACAACTAGTCACTATATCCGACAGCCTGAGGTCATTTTACGGCTAGTGCTTGCTTCGTTCGTCGCACATCACCCAAGCCTCGGTTAAGGGTTGTGGAAATTTCATAGGGATCTGAAACCATAGTTCCAATTTGTTGAGAACATGCCTATATATCTGTGTAGACAACAAACAGAAAATTTAATGAGAGGAAAGAGATAATCTACTTAATCCTTTAAATTTTGAGACCCATTTTTGCAATTTTGACAATTTATCCATAATAGCAGAAGCCCTCAAACATTTTGTTTCACATTCATGGCCTTCCAGATCTTCTCACTATCACTAATGAAGTAAGTCAACAGTCAACATCAACAGAAGACTGATAAGTAAGTCAAACAGTAAACTTAATGAGAGGAAACAGATAATCGATTTAGTCCTTTAAACTTTGGGACCCATTTTTGCAATTTTGACAATTTATCCATAATAGCAGAAGCCCTCAAACATTTTGTTTCACATTCATGGCCTTCCAGATCTTCTCACTATCACTAATGAAGTAAGTCAACAGTCAACATCAACAGAAGACTGATAAGTAAGTCAAACAGAAAACTTAATGAGAGGAAACAGATAATCGATTTAGTCCTTTAAACTTTGGTACCCATTTTTGCAATTTTGACAATTTATCCATAATAGCAGAACTCCTTAAACATTTTGTTTCACATTTACGGCCTTCCAGATCTTCTCACTATCACTAATGAAGTAAGTCAACAGTCAACATCAACAGAAGACTGATAAGTAAGTCAAACAGAAAACTTAATGAGAGGAAACAGATAATCGATTTAGTCCTTTAAACTTTGGTATCCATTTTTGCAATTTTGACAATTTATCCATAATAGCAGAACTCCTTAAACATTTTGTTTCACATTTACGGCCTTCCAGGTTTTCTCACTATCACTAATGAAGTAAGTCAAACAGAAAACTTAATGAGAGGAAACAGATAATCGATTTAGTCCTTTAAACTTTGGTATCCATTTTTGCAATTTAGACAATTTATCCATAATAGCAGAACTCCTTAAACATTTTGTTTCACATTTACGGCCTTCCAGGTTTTCTCAATATTACTAATAGTATGTCAAATTAGTTGTGCCAGCAGTCACAGGAAAAACTAGTAATTTATTAAAGAAAATTGTGATAGTTCAATATGCTATATACTCCATGAGCACCCAATCTTTGCACAACTCTTGAGAAGAGTGACGCTTGTACTACACGCACCTTGACCAGTGGCGAGGATCGGCGAACGTGATTCAATTAAACTTTTTATGTGAACCATTCGATTGAAGATGTTTACAGTCCACGGTTGTAAGGTCAAGTGTTTTTCAAGTGCTATCTACAATAAAAGATATGTTAGTAATCAAATAATTGAGTTAATAAAATTGCAATTTAACTTAATGGGTCGTCTTATCATTCGGGTAAATATAGGCGTGAAAACAATGTTGATGAGTTAAGATGGTATGTGTAGAATACGTAACGTACGAATACGTAATATGTAGGTGGCAAGTATTGGATGTTGAAAATCATTATCAAATCGATTCGTTGAAAAAAGGTTAATGATGTCATAGATTTGAAATTATTTGCCAATTTTATTTCTGCGCATTTTAATGATTTTTTGTAGTGTGATACATGTATAATCACATTATTTCATGTATAGGCGCGGTGAGCAGATATATTGAATTTTTATATGCGTCGTTTAAATATATATTTTCTGCATCATTCATTTGCATGAATGAATTTTTATACATTGTTTATGTTAATACTTTCGATAGATTGGTCTTACAAAATTCCTCTTTCATCATGTTGCTAATTTATTAACGTTATTACTTTTTGGGTTCCCTAGTCGGAATGTCGGTATCATAATTTCTACAGTTTTAGATCTATGTGTAAGAAATTTTGCAAGTAGATTTTTCAGAAATGGGGTGAAATATTCCTTACACACCCCTTTTTGCAGGTGCACCCCACCTCATTAGGCCTTTCAAATTGAAAAGTTTCTTTAATCATCTTTCAATCAACTTTCAAAAGATAAGAATGCTTTCTAATTTTCTTTACTTTTAATTTTGTCAATTAAGAATGTGGAAAATTCTGGGTATTAGCTATGATTAGAATTATAAATTAAAGTTATTTTTGTTAAGTTGTATTAATAACTTTGCATGGTGTAGGTAACAACGCAATCCTGCCTTAGCACGTACCGACATGAACATGGTGGTTTTTTTCAATTTTATCTATTGAACTTAGTTTATGTTCATTTTGAATTTATTTTTGGCTTCATTCCAATCAAATTGAATTCTATACTTATAAGTTGTTCCCGAGAATGTCATTATGTATTGACATTTTAATTTTTTTCTTTAAATTAATCTTCAAAATTTTTTTAATGGAAGAAATATCTACTTTTGAAACAATATCGTGTATATTATTACAACTAGCATGGAAACTAAATAATATAGCCAGAATTTATCACAGAAAACTTGATTATTTTTTAATTCAATTTATAAACATTTTAAGTTAGGTTAAGGATTGTTAATAAAAATATTTATTAAATTTCAATTTAAATACATAGAATAGATTGTTTATACAATTTGGGTGCTAAGATCAAGGAGTTACATTTTATCTAATGCGTCTCATCTAGTTTGGCTATATTTAGTTATCTGTTAACTGACGGTACCAGTGATAATTGGTCTCTTCAAGTTTATCTGATCTGTGTTGTTTATTAAGAAATGTGTATGTGTATACATTCCTTAATTAAAATTTATATCTATATATAAGCAAATTGGAAGAAAGATATTATCCTGTCAAAACAATCATCATCATCATCATCATCATATATATTAATACGCTAAGGTTAAGATGTTACTCTCCCTTTTTATTTATTATTGAGTCCTTAAATTTATTTTATTATTTCATAAGGCAGTACAAAATTGACAGAGTGATTTTTGACATATCTTAAAAATTAGCCGATTTATAAAGATTTAAACTTAATGTTTAGCTAAGGACGACAATGCAAAATTGTTACATCATTTTGATTAATACTCATTGTATTTTTCATGAGCGAATGAGACAGGAAGTTATCGCTGCTCTATCTTTGGCATTAAGTTTTAAAGCTTATAATTCACTTATTTTAATTGATTTTTTATTAATTTTAATTATCGTTTTCATTACATTTTTAACTAAAAATAGCAAATTAGGGTATAGTCAACTACCATTTTGTTTTTACATTTAAAAAGCTAAAAAATCACAATATTTATATTAAGCATTAACCATATTATCATTAGAATGTGGTTTTGCTTATAGCGAGTAAAAATGTGTTTATCGGAGTTTGTTATCATTGTTCTATAATGAATTATCATTATATATAAAACAACATTTTTACGAGGAAGTTATTTATAACAAAATGTTGTTATTTATAGGAAGGTTTATATGAGGTGTTGGATAGATTGTTTCAGAGATATGATAAGTTAAAAGTCGAAATTATAATTCTTTATATAAATTGTATGACGATAAGTAAAACTTTTTATTCAAATGTTCTTGGTATTTCTAATCTTTTACATTAAAAATTTTTGAATATTCAATATTCTTAAATATTCAATATTTCTAATATTAAATATTCAATATCTTTTCTAATAGCCCATCTGAAGATGTTGTAATACAACGAGACCTAGGTCATGGTAAAGAACTTAAAGAAAGTAGAAATAATACTACATCACTTAGTTTCATTTAATTGTCAATAATGGATTTCTTTAAAATTAACGCTATATATATTTAATATTCAATTTTGACTAAATTGTAAAATTCAATATGGCGGATGTAATTTGTTTGTTTAAAATTGGTACGAAAAACCGATCATGTGTTTTTTCTCTCCTAAAGTAGATATATAATTTTTAATTATTTTTTTTTAGAATTTACTTAGGAGATATTTTATATTAAGTAATGAACTGAGTTTAGAATTAAAAAATTATGTTATGATGCATATAATTCTCGCGTCTCTGATGAGTGGTATCTCAAAAACCATTTCTAGACTCGGCTTTAATTTTTTTGGGAGTTCTTCTTAACTACTCTTTATAAAGTAAACTGCCAACCGACAAATTCACATATTTTCAGATCCCAGAACAGGTGAAAAAACTCCAGGTTTTGGGGTCTCTCTTTTTCCCTTTTTTGAAATTAAAGTAAATTTAACGATATCATTTGAACACCATTATCTATCTTTGCTGTGTTGGAGATCAAGTTAAGATATAGATATAAAAGTAAAGATATGGAAGATAAGAACATTGAAAAAAATAGTAGCTATCGCATAAATATTTTAGCATGATCATATTATATATCATTTGATTATCAGGTTGGCATATCGTTGTTAATTTTTATGATACTTGGAGTGATGATGCCATGCGGAGATAGACGTAGATAAATGCAGTTTTTTTATATTGGAAAAAAGTTTTCAGTATAAAACGTGATGTGGTTTATAGCACATATGTAAATCCCACTCGTCCAACGCAACAGTTGTTTACAATTTTAATAATGTATTTGACTGTAATCTATATTTGGTGGGTACAGAAACTCCTCGCTAAAACACACGGATATGGTTTAACTATACCTTTCTGTGCACCTATGCTTGGAAACAAATTAAAAAAATGGTAAAGTTTAGTTGATTACCTTCTTGGTAAAAGACAGCGGGATTGACATGCAGAGTTTAGGATCTGGAAACAGGTGTTTTTATAGTGGATAAAAACACCTGTTTCATTCTACAGGTATTACGCTTTTGACTGTCTGTCGAGCTGTTTAGGCATGATTCAGTAAAAAACATTCAAACTTACTTTTTTGTTATTAGTATTCAATACGAGCAAAGGAGTGGTTAACAGTCTATGTATTACTTCATCACGTATATCCATGCCAAGTTTAGTAACGCCTCGTTGCTTGATTGCAGAATTATTAGTTAACAATTTGCCAAAATTGGTAAACAAATTAACATTCTGATAATTATCAGATTATAATCTATAATATTAGTAGGAATTTTGAAACAGATTGTAATCTATAATATTAGCAGGGATTTTGAAAACATATTCAAACTGAATGGAATTACAAAAACAAGTCATTTTAGAAAAAAATCTTTGTTAAACTATTTTTCCCAACACAATATCAAATATAATTTTGTAACCAAAATAATTATATTCAAATATATTCAAGTTACAGTCAGAAATATTGTATTGGTAAGAACGTAATTTCGGTTTTGTATAATGAATTAAAACTCAATTCTTTTTATGCAAAGAACGGACGTTAATCAATTATTTATTTTTAATTTTGTTTGTTAGTTGTCATTTTTCTGGCAACTTTACGATTTTTTTCTTCCAACTTACGTACGTTTAGAAATTTTGGTCTTTATCAGCAAAAAATTGGCCCAGGTATGAGTTCATGTCATCGTCATGAGTGAATGTTATCTAATGGTAATCTGATGGAGCCAGGATAGCGCTATATGGGGATGCAACATCTCTCTCTAACCAAGCTCCAATAATTTTCCACCAATTACCAAATATGTGTGAGGCCTTGTATAGTTATGGTGGAACACAATTCCTTGGCGATTTGTTATTTCTGGACATTTTTTTTATTACTCCCTCTAGTTTCAATAGTTGTTGATAGAAGACACTTAAATTGATCGTTTGGTTCCTCGGAAGCAGCTTAAAACACACGACACTTTTGTAATCCCACTTAAATTATTTTTGTGATGCATTTAAACTTTTGATATGGTTTGTGATGCTTCATCATGCATGATTGGTCATGTTCGTTTTTGATTGATATTGTTATAGGTACTTTCAATTCACGCAGAACCTAAATATCGAACTTCCTTATTTAACATCTCTCAAATATTTATATGATGATCCGATTTAATAATGACTTCGACAACATTAACCTCACTAGGTCGACCAAAACATTGGGCACCTTTGAGCGAAAAATCTCCAGTTTCTCAGGTTCAGTTAAGGCTTTGACGTGGTAATCATCCACTGCAATAGGTCAACCAGAATGTTATATTTAGTATAAAATCTCCAGTACACAATTTTTTAAATCAATTCTGATTCATACATTCTGTTAAGTAATCAACGTGATAAACTTGCACATACATCTTTGTCAATTCAGCAGTTTTCTTGTCAAATGGAAATTAAAATAAAATATGTCGAAAAGGTTAATTTTTGTACTCCATGTTAAAATTAACCCTAAGCTAACAGCTGCAAACACAGTTATGCACAATTTGCTTCTAAAGTAGCTATGGGCGATAGCTATTAAATGTCAAAAGGAAAAAAATCGTAACTTTGACAGAAGTCTTTCAAAACAAAAATAACGCTACTTATTTTTGAAAACCGAAATTGTTTTCTCTGCCAGATTAATGTATTGAAATCACAATTGCATTACACATTCTCAGGAATTTTTTTCATATTCAAGTTTAACAAAGGGATTGAAGAGTCACAGTAAGATGACTCATATTTAAGGTTTATCTTCGTCACTTAAATTTTATGTGTAATGGCCGAATGACTCTATTTATGTCTGAATCAAAGTGCAATGGCTGAATAAAACATAATTATGTTATTACAAATAAAAAAAGTAAACAAATTTAAAAAAACCTTGAAATCAGTATCGGGCTCAAGCTAATATGGCCTCCAATGATTTCTTTAGGGTATTTTAATATTTATTATGAGCATGAAATGATTGCTTCACCATTATTTACTCCGAAAGGTACTTATGAAAAATTTCTATGGAACTATTTACAAATATTCATTTTTATAACATATTTGAAAAATTATATTATCTATGATAATTGCTATAGTTTTCTTACGACCTTTGTGTAACTTAAAATTTTATTTTTTTTCGTAATTTCAGTTGGAGTATTTTCTGAAATAATGGGGTAATATGCTAGGTTACATTTTGAAGAGTGACCAAGTTTCAAGGAGTGATTAAGAAACAGTAACTAAATCGTATCATAATAAAAAAAATTACGCTTTTTTCATTACACGTTTTAGTCATTGTTTCATAACCGCTTCTTGCAATTTGGTCACTTATCAAAATGTCGCCTAGTATTTTTTTGCATACTTTTTAAGTTACACAACTTAAAATAATGAAAAAAATATTTTTAAAGCCCTTAATTATTTGCCCTCTCAAATGATACTCGACACAATCTTTATAAATTATTTCTCACAAGTGTTTTTTTGTCAGTACGCCATATCTCCCTTAATACTTCATCAAAACCAATTACTGAGCTATCATTTTGAAGATTACCTTCATCACTAATGACGAAAAATAAACAAACATTTCAAAATTCATTTCTCAATTAAATTTTTTAATTCTCTATGTATTATTTCTCAATTGTTTTTTTAATTCTCTATGTATTATGTCTCAATTGTTTTTTTATTGTAAACTGTGCCATCTTTTGACAATATGTATAACTACACAACAGTCGTTCAAATACTAATTATTTAAAAAATGTACAACTGAATTAAATCAGCGTCAAGCACAAGGTCAGATGCTCAAAAGAGCAGGGTTGTATCAGAACCTGTTTTTTGCATGAACAGTTATACTTGGCTTGACAGGAGTTAGTAGATTCATTGATATTCATGTTTATGTTAAAGATATATATAGCCAAAAAATAAACAATGATTATTATCACTTCTAATATTGTTTTCAAAGAAGTTTTGTAAACTAAGAAGTTTAAAAAAATCTGAGAAAGGCAACATCTGCTCTTTTAATGTTTTATAATAAAACATGTACGTAGTGAAAATTTTTTACAATGAGACTTTTATTGTTATTTTTCAAAATAAAATACGTTTACCCTTATTTTCACTTTATAATTACTATTTGGTGATTTGCGAATTATTCACACGGGCTAACTAACGTATAGAATTAAAATCAATTTTTTTTGGTTTCGTAATTTTCTCTCCCCTACCTAAATTTCCAAATAAATATTTTTTAGGGTTAATATGCTTTACTGAATTTCACTTTTTTATATCACATGCCAAATGTCAAGTTTCTACATTTATTATTATGAGCAAAACAGCTGTGACAGACTGACGAAACACGTGAGTAATCTTATAAGGGTTCCATTTTTCTTTCTGAGGCATGTAACCCTAAAAATAATTGAATTGCTATTGGTTTGTCTCCATCTTGGAACACTTATATAAAATACATCTTCCATTGTTAAAAACTTAAAAGTTTGTTTTAGATTTCAAAATATTTACAAAAATATGTAAATAAATACATTTATTTCCTGTAGTTACGTTACCTGTACACTAAATCAAGCCAGCCAGAGGCTCATTCATCATTTTAGCATTTATTGCGTAAAGCTATACTTCCTAACAAACCTTATTATTTGGCTATACAAATATGTTATAGCTTTAAATATGTATATTGATTTATAAAATACATATTGAAAATGTCCGCATTTGGGCATGGCAGTGGTATATGTATCATATTAATTTTAAGAAGAAATATGTTGTTTTTTTTTGTTTTTTAGGATTCGGTGAATTAGTTACTTTATTAACGTGACACTTTCACCATCTTATAGTTAGTTCGTAGCAGAGGTAACCAAACTTTTCTTGCCTTGTTTCTGCCTAATAATAAATTTTCCTAAATATATTAGCATCAAATGTGTTTGTTACAGCTGACACAGTGCTTCTCATTATGATAGGGTTTTTTTGTAGAGTGGACAATTGTAAAAAAGAAAACCATGTATAATTTAGACTCAAATCTTTATTGAAAAGATGCCAAATGGAAGTAAATCTTTGGATTTGGGAAGAAATAAATCAGAACCAAATGAAATTTTTTATAAAATTAATACACAAGTAGTAAAGGAAAGATTAGCCTGATTTTCCTGATAAACATTGTTTAATATTCAACTTCAAATGATATTGGCAATGGTGCTAAAACCTCTTTCCACAAGGTAAAGAGATGGAAAAACTATAAAAACTTTCTTACGATAATCCATAGTGGAGAATAAAAAACAGGTATATGACAGAATTTGATGAAATATAAAATAAGTAATTTAATAATACTTTTATGGTACACAAAATCCGTGCTAGGTGTATTGTGTGATTTAGGAAACGCCTCAATGTTGATAATGACTTGCCTCAATGAGGTCCGCTCACATGGACCCCCCCTGAAACTTCGTAGACCTCCATATTGTTTTCTAGCTGACGTGAACCCCCAACAAGTCTAAACCGAATCTTGAAGATCCATATAAACCACTTTGGTAATTATTGGCATGTAGTGTACAGACTGATATAGGGTTATAACATCTTTTTAGAAGTTGTGAATAATAAGCAATAATAATTTACATGAAGGAAATCAATGTGGCACATTTAGAGTTAAACTTTTACACCTACTTTAAAGTAATACTAAACTTATTTTAAAGTAATACTAACCTACTTAAAAGTAATATTAAACTTTATAAAAAAGTTTAACAGTGTGTACTGTTAATAGTTATAGATTGTTTACTATGATCCATATCCTGTTTGTATAATTCAGCATAGCAGTTTTGAGTTAATTTTAAACCTACTTTAAAGTAATGGACCAAATATTACAGACAATATGACAATTTATAAAAAAGTTTAACGGTGTGTCCTATTAATAATTACAAATTGTTTGTTAGGATCTATTTCCTGCTTGCATAATTCGGCATACCAGTTTTTAGTTAAACTTTAAAATATACATTAAAGTACTGGATCTAAATATTACAGACAATATGAAACTTTATAAAATAGTTAACGGTGTGTACTGTTAATAATTATAAATTGTTTGCTATGATCCATTTCCTGTTTGCATAATTCAGGATAGCAGTTTTGTGTTAAACTTTTAAACCTATATTAAAGGAATGGATCCAAATATTACAGATGATATGAAAATTTACAAAAAGTTTAACAGTGTGTACTGTTAATTATAATTACAGATTATTTGCTATGATCCATTTCCTGTTTGCATAATTAATGTAGCAGTTTTGAGTTAAAGGAACTAAACCATTATATCTACATCATAATAATTGGAATCATTTTACGCTATATGGCTAATTAATGTGTGAAATAAAAATTCATCAGTTGGGAATATCGTTAATAAATATTTTATATAAAAAAAAGCAATTAGAATAAAATAGAATAACATTTGTCTGTCCGTTGTCTCTCTCTCTGTGACATGGTTGTATCTTTTGAATCCTAATAGGTAGACACTTGACATTTGCACAGAATATGTGTGTAGGCCTCCACTCTAATTTTATATGATTCTAGTGCATACTTAATAGTAATAAGTATGCACTAAAATCAGATGAAGTTTGAGTATAGGCCATATTAACACACTATGGCCCCTACTCAAACTTCATCTGATTTTAGTGCATACTTAATAGTAATAAGTATGCACTAGAATCAGATAAAGTTTGAATAGAGGCCATAGTAACACACTATGGCCTCTACTCAAACTTCATCTGATTCTAGTGGATACTTAATAGTAATAAGTGCACTAGAATCAGATGAAGTTTGAGTAGAGGCCATATTAACACACTATGGCCCCTACTCAAACTTCATCTGATTCTAGTGGATACTTAATATGCACTAGAATCAGATGAAGTTTTAATAGAGGCCATAGTAATACGCTATGGTCTCTACTCAAACTTCATCTGATTCTAGTGCATATTAAGTATGCACTAGAATCGGAAAATAAAATATAGGTAATTAAGCGTACCTGCCCATGTTAGTGGGTCAATATGTGTAAGATATTACATAACAAGAGATAGAAATAATGAAGGATTATATCACCGATATTTCAAAAGAATAAAATTTCGAAACATCAGAGCAGTTTAAATTAATATTGATTAGTTATCGTGAAATCAACCATAAAATGTATATTTATAATTTTGTTTGTCTATTTAAAACATTACTGGAAAAAACCACTTATTATAAGCAGCATAACCACAATATGACATCTAATCATTTGAATAAGAACTACCTCTCACGAAGCAATAGATTTGTCAACATTAAATGTAATCAAATATATCGTAACACAAAGCAATAAGCATTAATAATGACATTGCAATGTAACACTATACGAAATATGATCCAAAGTATTTGATGTGTAGCAGCTATAATCCAAGTCATGCCAAGCAGACATTCATTATGATCCAATTGTCTAGAGTTACACTCTGCCCCTTATCCCATTAAAGTTTATTGCATTTGACAAATTATTGTGAACCGATTGTGTTCACATTTGACCTTACGAGATCAAAATGGTCATCTCTGTTTTGTGGGAAGATTATTTATCTTGTTAAGGTTAATGTCAATGATAAGTGTTATGTATACTGAAAAAAGTTAGTAGGTATGTGGTGGATTCACGTGTAGAGAGTTCTGTTAATAGATACAGTAGGAAGAATAATAATTATGTATATTATTTTTCATATATTTATAGTAACTAGTGGTGGCGCAGTGGTCGAAATTCGACCGTAATCCTCATAAAATACCTCACTTTGTTGAAAACATTAATATATAGCCAAGAGTAAGTTAATTAAGATTTGCCTTGACATACACTCCATAGACTATTGAATAAGAAACTTTTGAAATCACACAAAATTTACATCTAGAAACCAATCAGTATCTAGGAATCAGTCAATCTGACATTTTAAAATTCCTTGGCGTAAATCTCTACCCTGTGTGACTGTTAAACCAAGGAATATTATTTTTTTGACATTGAGAATATAAACTTAAGCAATGAATTTTTTATTGTCGAATGCAAACAATGAATCTTTTAATAATGTATTTATAATATATAATTTAATGTACTTGATATGCATATTATACATAAATTTTAACTTTCTGCACTCCTCCATATAAAGTTTAACTATGCCAAATCTCACCTTCGTCCGTTCGTGCAATATGCTTAAAAAGGGGTAAACAATTTTCTCTTTACATATTAATATATAAATAATATGTAAGTGGTAATTATGTAGCTGTTACTGCAACTTCAAAACTAACGTAATAGATTTATAAGTAAATTTGATCTTAGAATCATGTAGGGAAAATAAAAGATTAGGTTAACAAATATTATACAAACAAAATTAATACAATTCTTAGAATCATGTAGGGAAAATACAAAGATTAGATTAACAAATATTATACAAACAAAATTAATACAATTGTTAGAATCATGTAGGGAAAATACAAAGATTAGATTAACAAATGTTATACAAACAAAATTAATACAATTGTTAGAATCATGTAGGGAAAATACAAAGATTAGATTAACAAATGTTATACAAACAAAATTAATACAATTGTTAGAATCATGTAGGGAAAATACAAAAATTAGATTAACAAATGTTATACAAACAAAATTAATACAATTGTTAGAATCATGTAGGGAAAATACAAAGATTATAAGTCATTGCAATGATATTAAAAAATTAAAAATTTGGCGAGGCGTAAATTCTCAGTAGCAAAGATATTCATCAACAATGTGTGCCCTCAACTGTGTGCAATTGTGCCATCATGCGCACTGCTGATATAGCCTTTGTGTATACGATCCCACTTTTCATACAATTTCATAGAAAATTATTTATTTATATATAATTACTATGTGTATCGAGAAGTGTGTATAACATCAGTAATATTCTTTTACTTCGTTATTTATTAGTAGTGTAATAGTTTGTAAAAATGTATATTAAAATCTTAGAACGAAACAAAAAAGGTAAGATACAGAGTTCCTTTTGTTCAATGTGTTCTTTTGTTCAATTCAGTTGTACGCAGACCGGCGGTTCGCTTAGATGCGGGGTTCTTGAAATTAAAATTGTGAATATTTCCAGTCAAATCAGTCCAAAAATGCCTTCTAGTGCTTTTGCCGCATCCATTGACCATTCACAAAATAAAAATAAAAACAGGACACATGGAGTTACTTCGCCATTTTGAATAAATGTATTTACGTTCTCATTCAGTTTTTAAATTATCTGTATGCCAAAATTGCTCTGGTAGATCTAATAGCTCTGAAGACAAAGGGACAGACAGACAAATAAACTTACTTTCGCATTTGTAATATTAGTGTGGTTATAGTATTCACGGTTATATGGGCTTCAGATTATATAACATCATAGGATGGTTGTTCGTTATTGTGTTACAAAATGCAATATTCTTGGACGTAAGTTTTTATGAATTCAATAGTAAACCTGCGGGCCTTTATAATTTGTCACATAATATCTGTCCGTCCATCTACCATAGCCCCACTATTTTTATAATTTTAAAGCTATCTGCATAAAATTTCGCAAGTGAATATTTCAAGTAGAGATTTCAATTTATATACAACAGAATAAATACAAATTTTGTTTTATGTTTTGGGAGCATACGTGTAATATTGGGGTTAATAATTTTTATTACATTCCATCCCCTGATTTTTGCATTTGCAAAAATTTTAGGGTAGTAGTGAGTACACAGTAGAGTCATATTTAATGAGTACTTAGTGAGGATTTATTTATTTTGGCCATATTACGATAATAAGTTAATCTTGCGGAACGACGATCAAATGCTAATCTTGTGTGTTCCAATTTGATTAGTTTTTTTTATTACTTTCTTTGAAAATACATGATTAGTAACATTGGTATGTTGGGAGAATGGAACACTGATAAATATAAGTCCGTATTTGTTATCGGTCACTGCGTTTTTTTCTCAGAAACCGTTTAATGTAGAAAGTCAGAATTAGCTATAGTAAATAGTGGTCCAATGTTATTGCACCACTATTTCCTATAAATGATATACCTAATAAATTACATTGATGGAAAATTCACAATTAAATGAAACTATGTGATGTAGTATTTCTACTTTATTTAAATTGTTTACCACAACCTAGGTTTCGCTGTTTGACTACATCTTCATCTAGGCAATTAGCATCTTTGCTAATAGCCCATCTGAAGATATTGTAATACAACGAAACCTAGTTCATGGTAAAGAATTTAAATGAAGTAGAAATAATACTACATCACGTAGTTTTATTTCTTGTGCATAATGAATTTCTACAAAAATTAACGCCAAATATATTCAATACTTGTATTAATTCAGTTTTTAATATTTGTGTTCAGTATGTGGTAATGGTTAAAATGAGTTTTGTTTTGTATCCAGATACGAAATGTGTTGTACCTCTCAAATATTCATAGTACAATTAATATTTATTTGTTTAAGCGCAATTAACTGTAAAGTCAATATGTGCTGTGTTTGTTATTAGCGAAACAAGAGAAATGTAAATTTTACGCTCACCGTGACATATTATAACACAATGCAAAGATATAGTTTTTCGTTCACGTGTTACGTAGAATCCAATTTTCTTTGAATAAAACGGGCAAACAGGTTTCAAACGAGCTTTATTGACTTTTTTGTTTCGTGTCATTGGTCTCCATCATTCAAGTAAAAATTAATTCACTTTTCATTATATAGTTCTTTAAATTATACAATAATTAGCTTTGGAATTGCTTGCGTAGATTTTGTCAGTACTTACTCAAAAGTGCCCTTAGCTGGGACAGAATCAGCTTATAATTTAGACTACTACATGACAGTCTACGATTACTATTCATTAGATCTTAAGTATGTGTAATCCCCCCATAGGCAATAATCCAGGGATATAAGGATTTAAGCTGACCAAGTTCTAGATTTTACGCTGAATTCCATGCAACATACAGTAGTATTCCCATTCTAATCGGTCTGGTAGTATTTGTGTAACACTGTAACAAACAGATGGACAAAAGTTGCTTGGGGAATATTCGATTGGAACAAAATGTAAGCCTAGATTTTAATCTGAACTCCAAGCATCATTCTTGTGAAACATCCATTCTAAAAGGTCCAGTACTTTTTCGTGGTGCTTTAATACCGAGACAACATTTTAAAAAATATTTCTTATTGTTCTCCGATCCAAAACGGGCCTTTTATACAAAATATTCAGTGTATCAACTCAGCCTTGAATGATTCATATGATTTACATACTATTGTTTATGGTTTGGATAGTTCAGTTTTCATTTGGTATAATATATGTATTATTGTTTATGGTTTGGTTAGGGTAGGTTCATTTGATATAATATATATTCTATTGTTTATGGTTTGGTTAGGTTTCATCCAAGATACATATTATTGGTTATGGTTTGGTTTTATGCTGCAGTGTTTGCTGTGCGTATGCAGGTGTAACACAGAATATGTTTATAATGCAAACAGGTGGTGCTGTACATAAAATTGAGTTTATTTGCAGTATATTGCTCTAAAAAATCTACTTTTTTTTCATTGAAATTTAAATTTTGGTAGGAATTTATCTGAAATAGTTGAGAATTATTATATAGTTTCTTAAAATTTTATACGCAGTTTATAGCACTAAGTTTAAAGCACTGTTTAAATAATAGACCTGTTTTTGTTACAGGTTATACACGTAACAGTGTAACAAAGAATGTATCTGTTATGCATACAGATGACACTGTCTGCATCAAATTAAGTACGTTTGAAGTGCGTTTCTGTGGAAAAACGTAAACGTAAAGTTTTTTCATTGGGATCGCAATTTTGACTGTCATTTTTTCGTAAATGGTTGCAGATTTTTATATAGTTCATTAACATTTTCTACTTAAGTACATGGAATCACCTGTATGAATAATAGATACATTTTTTGTTGGTGTCTTTGTTATCTGTATTTGTCATAAGCATTGTTTCCTATTACTATTCGTTAATTTTTCTTAAATTTTTCTATTTTTTTTTATATGATTGACATATAAGGATGTTCTTTCGTGAGGTTTCCAAGTGTTTTGTAAATGACCATTGTTTTTCTAGCCTGTTAACTGATTTCCTTTTAGTTTTTATTGTCCTTCCATAATTTTTTTCTGCTGGTTAAACTGTGTTTCTTAGAGGCGGAGCTTATATTCTGTAATCCATAGGAGTACGAAGTATTTGCATGAAATGGATGTACTAACGTATAATATTCCACAGATACCTGTTATAAAATATGCCCCTATCTGTCTATAATTGTAATGACTAAGTTACTATAAGAGCAAATGAAAGAAAGCAGTTATGGACATAAGTATGCTGTCCCATTCACCGTTTAAATCTCTTCTTAGAAAAGATTGAAACATAAAAAAAATTCCGCATCATAGGCTCATATTCATAACATGTCGTACTCTTGGACAATTTAGTATCTCATATATTCATACTGTACGCTCTTACTTCATACTGGGTTTCCCCAGTCTGTCGAAACTCTATTGTGTATCGACATTTGGCACGCACATGTGTATTTACAGTTTCTGATAGAACCCATGGTCCATGATAAAAGGTCCATGATAAAAGGTTTTATAAGAATAGAACAATAACTATTACATTTTATTTTTCTAACTTTTTGTTTAGTTTAATTTAATAAGACCAAAATATGAGAAATTCCAGTAAGTACCAAGCAAAAAAATATTGTATGCTTTATGATGAGTTTTTAAAAATATTGTATACTTTTGATTGAGTTTACGTTGCATTCTCTTGACAGAACACCCGACAATCAAGTATGCGGTCTGCATACGGCCTAGTATTTTGTAACAGGTATTACGTACCTATTACTTTTACATACTTGTAACAGGATCACCTAGTATAAAAAAATATTGATATCACACACCTCTAATATCTCTAGTGTTTATGCCAGAGTGAAATGGTTTTAAACATGTAAATAAATTGATTTCTGTGTAGCTTGTATGAATGAAATCAATTATAAAAGGCGTGTTTAGTATAATGTTTTTTTGTAATAATAATAGAAGACAATAAAAATAGCGAAGTGCATATTGGAACATGCATTAAGAAAATCTTTTATTGTTTCGTAGTTAGAAAAATAAGTGGTTGTCACGAAACATCTTGCATCATTTTGTTAGAGTGCCGACGAGCGCCATCGTGCTCGTGCGCATGCTAACTAAATTTGCCACGAGCGCAATGGCGCTCGCGAAATCAGTTGCTATTTAGCGTGCAGTAGGGGAAGTCGCTCGCACGCATCGCTAATTTTTTATCTTTCTACGTGTATATAAAGTTCAAATTATAATATTATTAGTAATTACAATATAAAAAGGAAAAGAATATTTTTAACCCATAATGTCGGAATACGAAAATAATTTGAGTGAAAATGATCGTTTTTCAAGTTGTGAAGAAAGTGATAGTGGGAGTGACATTGTGGTGCACTCGGCACCAGTCATTGTGGTGCACTCGGCAGACAGTGATAATAGTGACGATAACAATTATTTTGCTGATACGGAGGATGTACTGGACTGCGAAAATACGATTTGATCTTGATTTCAGTTTTTGTTCACTATATATATTTCCATAATTTTCTTTGTATTTAATTATCCTTGTACAAGTTTTTATTAAGAAAACTCCGAAAAAATTATTAAAATTGGACAATTTTTGTAAGAGATACAGTTGACGAAAAAATCGAGAGAAGAGTAAATGACATCAAAAACATAAGATTTCTTTGGAATTTTTAAGTATATATGAGTAAAAACCCATGGCACTAAAACGGATAACAAGGCAAAATTTGTGAATAACTTGTCATATACATCTCATATAAGCACAATTAATTAGAAAATATTAACATACTGTAACTGTCCCACTATCTATTAGGGTTTATTATAAGCAGATACATATCCTTGATTAGTTGTCTCAGTTCATCTTGAGGTCTTATGAAGCTTTGTATCTCTTTTTTGTACTTAGGCTAAAGGACTGTAAAATACATAATTTTACGTGAAACTATATAAAAGTAATAAGAAAACTCAATTGAAATCAAAATTCTGAACAAAAGCCTAGCTTTCACATTAAGTTGCAATAAATGTTAAGTGGTCTCTTATTCTGACAACAAACGAAAATAATAATGAAAATTTAATTGTTTGAAGGTAACATATTAAGTTTGTTCTCGACATTATTCAACAAATGTATTAAGTGTTTTTACATTGTTTGTTAAGCATGTACTGAAGATGATATTGCCATGTACGTGGGGTATAAATTTTATGTGATTTTTGCCCATATATGTACTGTTTGATTGATGGCTTCCATTATCACATTCTGTTATATATGGCCCCCCTTTACTTCTTTGTATATGTGTATTCTTAATTTCACAAAACATTTTGATTTTACATTTGTGTATTGTTTTTAATACCTTCTTTCATCTTATTCCTTGGGTTTCTGTGTTTTTGTAGGATATGATGACAATGTTAATTATACATTTAAAAATTAGTCAACAGAATTAATTTTTGAGTGTAAAATGAATACCATCTCTTTGTTAGAAGCAAGACAAAACCTCGCTGAGGCTGATCTGGAAAAAACTTTGAAATATGATATTTTTATGGGACATTTTTTAAGTTAGCCTTTGTTTACATTTTAATAAATCTTAAAATGACTAGCTTTGAGTATAGTATCATACATAATCTGATGCGTTGCTCATTGGAATTTTTTCCCCAGTAATGATTATGCTTGTGTACATTGATTGAGTCACAGGGATATTTGCATATACGTAGACACATAGTGACATGCGTGTCTGCATACATCAGTGATAGATGTTTGATTTAAGTATTGGCAAAGAAAGCAAACTGCGCCGTTGTGACTTCTTTTTCTAAGTTGGAAAATGTCTTCATGTGTCTTAACATTTTACTCAAACATGCTTCTCATGTACGTCAGAACAAACATTCCAACAAAGTTTTTAAATATACAATATTAACTGTTTGTATCTAGTAAGTATTTTAAATATAATTTAATATAATTTAATGTAGTATAATTTATTAAGTTTTTTAAATATACAATATTAAATGCTTGTAATTATTAAGTATGCGTAGTAAGTCTCAATAGCTCCTGATGATTTTACCCTTTCTGTTATAGAATAATGACGATTATTCTTAATACTGGAAATGTTGCTCTCTGTTCATAGTTTTTCAATATTTTTCTAAAATGTCTCATTGAGTATGCATAATTTTTCAATATTTTTCTAAAATGTCTCATTGAGTATGCATAATTTTTCAATATTTTTCTAAAATGTCTCATTGAGTATGCATAATTTTTCAATATTTTTCTAAAATGTCTCATTGAGTATGCATAATTTTTCAATATTTTTCTAAAATGTCTCATTGAGTATGCATAATTTTTCAATATTTTTCTAAAATGTTTCATTGAGTATGCATAATATTTCAATATTTTTCTAAAATGTCTCATTGAGTATGCATAATTTTTCAATATTTTTCTAAAATGTCTCATTGAGTATGCATAATTTTTCATTAATTTTTGTCTCTCTATAATATTAGTCTTTGATAGTGTGTTTCTAAATTATCGAACAATTGTTATGATTACATCTTGCTTTTGAGTCGGGCAGTATTTTACACTCTAGACTTTCATGTGCGAGTACTAAATCACAATTAATTTCACACGCCCGCAATGCATATGAGTATTCAGCAACTCTAATTTTTTTCCGTGCCTTTATATTTATTAAGGTAGTGTTGTCAGTGCTTTATCACCTTCTATTCCACTGATTGCTTCCGATGTACAATTCGGAATTGTTTGGTGATTCGCAATTGATCATAAGTTAGTTTTCTATTAAATAGTTTCTAGGAAATACATCCCTAAATATTTCTGAAAATTTATTAGTTTAGTTAGAAATAGTTTAATGATTGAAAATGTGATAAAAATGTTAAAATAATTCAGAATCAAATGAAACTACGTGATGTAGTATTATTTTTCTTTAGTTTCGTTAAAATAATTTTTATCAAGGTTTATCTTTTACAAAATACCTATTTCTCTTTGTTATTCGCAATTTTGTTAAATATAATTAATAAAATTGCACTTGGAATAGTAAAAAGGCAAAATATAATTTATGGAGCCAAGAAAAAATTCAGTCTGAACTGGTTTCAACTCTGATTAGGTATTTAAATCTTTGTATTAAAATCTATATATATGGCATTTACATCTTGCTGAATTTTAAAAATCTGTCAAGTGGAACTATGAGAGCTCCATACAAATTTTTTAGCATTTATGAATATTTAATGGTACATAATATTCCTATTAAATTTTTTGGAATGAAATTGCCTACTATAACTTTCACTGACACATATATAAAAAAATATTTTTTTTTACATGATATAACTACAAATTAACGATTTTCGGATTTTTTCCTTTACGTGTGCTATGAGACCTTGTTTCTTGCCAAATTTCATGATTCTAGGTCAACGGGAAGTATCCTATAAATTTTCATTTATTTGCTAGTGTCAAAATATGTGGCATAAACGGCCGTACTTTTAGGGTTCTTCTTGAATATGTAGGCTTAGAAGCTTGATATTTTAACAGCTCCAAGGGACTGTAGACTTAAGTGTTTGATTTTAATTTCAACTTGATACCTCTACGCGTTCCTGAGAAAAAGGATCTTAACATACAGCTTGACAACAAAGTGATCCTATAAAGATTCCTTTTTCCTTTTGAGGTACGTGATCCTAAAAATGAATTAAACTAATGATAATAAATAAAAGTAACTAAAAAGGACATATCATTATCTTCTTTGTTGCCTATGAATTACCAGCAGCATTACACTCTGTCACCAACGCCCACTTTATTATCTTTTGTGTTATCATATAGACTAGACTATCGATACCATAAATTGATTATCTTGTTTCAATACCAGTAGTGTTTAAATTACATTGGCCATAATCTTTAATCAAACAATAACATGTATTATCCGAACTTGGCTTTTCAAAACAGATGCTATTATCACCTCCCTAGTAGGGTGTACGAAAGATATCCGGGTATTTCTGACCCAGAAAGAATTTAGAGTGTGTTATTTTTCATTAACCCTTTAAAGCTTAAATCTAAGCAAGGCATCAGTTTGTTATTAGTTGTATATTTTTGTTAATATCTTCAACACATTCTTCACAATTTGATCTCTTGTTGTTCACTTATTTCAATTGATTGAAATATAGAACAATATAAGTGGAACATAAACTTCCATGCGTTGTAAATTGCAATGACAGGTATACATAATCAATTAGGTTTCTGATACAGGTTCAAAACCTTGTTTCTCATATCATAAATTCAACCTTGAAGATATAAGTAGAAAATGACTAAGGATCATGCAAAATACTGTCGCCGCCATCTGCTATGGCAAGTCAATTAACTCTTGGTTACTATTATCATAGTATACATATTGTAATCAATCAAAGTTACTTATAATGTCTAAATATGGTGTAGTGTTTTGTATAAAAGTGTACCCAAAAATCTATGGAAACTCTAGAAATCAAGATTCTTTCTATAGATCCCTGAATTGTAGTGTGATGCACTATGGAGACCAAACAAACGGAAGTTGTAGTTTAATGCTATTAGAAAATGTTAAATTAATATATTATTAGTGTCAAAAGGCTCAAATAATTTATTACTAGAGCAAATATTGCTGTTGTCTTTCAGAGAATGGTTAAAACCATTATCCGAAAGACAGTATCAATATTTAACTGAAATGCAGATTTTGTTGTACATATGTAACTTGTATGTGCATGTATGTTCACACAAGTCACATAAATTAGTTTGTATTTCAGTGTAAATATTGCTGCTGCCTTTCACAGTAAAACCATTCTTGTCATTTTGTAATGTATAATGACTTCCCTTTGGATTTGATTTCAAAAAGGCTTTACCACTGACATAAACAATTACTTACCCAGTCCTTTCAATCTCTATTCGAGAATTAAATTCTGTAAAAGTAAATAGATAGACAAGAAAAGCTAAAGCAGATCAGCTTTTCTCCTTTGTCTCTTCTACTCTTCCATATTTCGTAAATATTTATAGGCTGAAAAGCCATATTTGATAATTAACTATTTCTTAGAAAGAAAATATATAACATTGACAATTTATATATAATCAATCAAACCAATAATTTTCATTTCTGCTGCATACTGTGCTGGGAGTTTGTGATACTGTCTCAATAATGGTGTTGGATTGAAATATGTTCCACTTCTAAATCGTTTTTTCGTTAAGAAACTGAAACGTTTTTAAAATACGTACCATATTTACAACGGTGTAAGAATCTATTAAATGTTTTGATATTATTTGGTATGGTAATGGTATACCAAAATTGGTATTAATTAGAGTGATTCTTGGATACGCAAACAAAAGATGAAAGCAATGCTTTCAAATATGATTATTAAGTAATATTTTCGAAAGGTTGATAAGATTAAAAATATGAATATTCAGTGTGAAGTGTGTACGATAGCATAGATTAAAGGAAATTCTTTGTTTATATAGATATTAAAAAACCGATAAAGGTCTGGTAAATGAATTGAAGGGCATAATTTACAATGGAAGTTCATTTACGAAGTTGTTAACATAGTAAGATCAGTCATTATGTTTAAGATATTTCATTAAGATTGGTGCATCCTTCACAATTAAATGAAACAACGTGATGTATAGCAAAGATCTTTGCTAATAGCCTACCTGAAGATGTTGTAATACAACTAAACCTAGGTCGTGGTAAAGAACTTAAGAAAGTAGAAATAATACTACATCACGTAGTTTCATTTAATTGTGAACAATTAATTTCTACAAAATTAACGCCAAATATATTCAAGATTGGTACATATTTCTATGATGCACTTCTTAGAAATCAACAGTGGTTTAAAACTATTTTCGTTGAGTTTACTCTAATTATATTGTTTTTCTTTTCTTATTTAAGAATTGAAGGCGATAATAGTACTGAGGAAAGTGGTAATAATAAAAAAAATACATAAATAGCACGAAAATCAAAAATGTCTGTATAGCTGTGCGTATCTCTGGACGACCTAGCAACTAAAACATTGTACCAATTTTGATAAAATTTCTTCTTTTGGAGAAAGGGAAAAAAAATAGTTATTTATTATTACTGGGATTATATAGAAAATAAGAAATTAAAGTCCCGTAGCCAAATGGCAAAAACGGAGCTCATATTATTTTGTCCTGTCGGTCTGTTCATCTGTCTGTATGTCAGAGCCATTTTACTCGGAGACTATTGGTACTATATAAATGAGATTTGGATGATAGGTGTCTTCTACGAACTGCTATGTAACGAAATAGTGGAATTATGGAAAAAATAATGATAAGGGTGGGCTCTCAGTTACATCTACGGAGTATACATATAACTGAGGGATGACAAAAAAAATCCAGTGTAGATAGGCATGTGGGGGTATCATTAAGTAGGTCAGAAAAAATAATATAAAGGATCCAAAATAATTTTTTCTTTCGGTCGATAGTTGTTGAGAAATGCGCTTCTAAATCTTAAAATGTGTGTCCCCCGTTGTAACTTTTCAACTAACGTGTGTAAAAAAAATTAAGTTCTGAAAAAAAATTAAGGTAGCGGAACTTATAATAAACTTTAAAAAAAAATTGGTTTGAATAAGATATGTTGTGCAGTTTTTGAGATATGGCATATTTTCGGAACCGATCGCAGTGATAAATTTGTTTTTCACAGTGTCTTTGAGAAATACAAACTTATAAGTTTAATATTGATTAGTGCTACGACACCCTTCTTATGCGAGTCTGACTCGCATTTGACCGGTTTTTTTATTTATTACTAGTAGCATTATAACCTTTTTTATCACCCTAACATTTGCAATCAATCATATTGGTTTTTCGGTTCATCAATAAATTCAGTTATTTAATTTTAAGGTGGATAAAAAATATATAGCGACAAGATTATTCAAGTGCTAGTTTTAAATTTATATTATTGTGTACAACACTGAAAATATGTAGCTTCCAAAAAGTTTCATTTTTATGGATTTACGTCTTTTTCAGGAATGAAAATAATATAGAAAGACAAAATTCATATCGAAGTTCATTTAGTGATTCTTAATATAAGTGTTTATACGAACATAACGATAAATCAATATTACATTTTCAGCTCGTTAACTTGACCTTAATCAACTTTGATTTTACGTCCTTCAATACTTGACAATGTTTTAATTTGTTCTTATTTTAAACAAACTGTTTTGTCTTATTTGTTACAGGTCAAACTAGACACGCTGATAAAATCAAGACCTTGTGATAACGAAATATTTTATTTATAATAACAAGTTTATCTATAAGCACAATCGACACTGACACGTGAAATCGCCAGATTGCGTTGTGTGTAGCGTAAGTCACTCGGTAGTGGGACTCATGTCGTGTGCGGGTGGTTTATGATAGTGGGCGAGCTTGCATTGGGACGAGCGGTGCGTGGTGTGTATTAGCTGAAGGATTACAACGGCTGGAGAGATGGAGATGTCTCATCAGAGCGGCGTGGAGGCCCAGAGCCTCCTGAGGGGAGACCAGAGGAATGGCGCTAACATTGTCAATCTTCACCAGCGGAGGAGTGAGTAATTTTTTTGTTTTATAAGTTTAGAAACATTGTTTGTCATAAATGCATATGGAAACTAAGTTTTAGTAAATAATACTTTACTATAATTAAAGTTTACACACTACAACACTTAAGTGGTATCCACTTAATATTATTACAAGTCTGAGTTTCTCAATTTAATCTCGTAACTCTGTTATTTTAAGAAATTATTAAAATATTTTTTATCATTGCATTTTAACTAATAAAATCGGTACAGGCAGATGTTATCTCTTCTTTTTTTTCAAAATTAAACCTTAACCAACGTTATTTTAATTTAAAAACTCCGTTAGAAAGTTTTAAAAGCTGTGTTATAATGTGTTAATAACAAATACACATTTTGGGATTTTTATTTTTCTAGTCTAAAGGTAATAGAGTTTTTTACGCCGTAGCCAATTTGCCGATTGTTTTTTTGCATAAAAACTTTTAAGAACCTGCAATGAGATACTTAAACAATTTTATGAAGTATAAATTAAGTGATTTACTTATACTTCCACGGTACACATGATCTGTGCGAGTGTGTTATGTCATTTACAGAACACCTGAAGGTTGACGATCACTTGCCTAAATAGGGTCCACTCACTCATAGACTCCCATATCATTTTCTTGCTGACGTGGACCCTCAGTAAATCGAATAGACCCCTCGGTGGTGCTTGTGTATAGCCAACTTTGGGAATGATTGTTCTGAACAAATTTTTATGAAGATTTTCTTGTCGGTACCAAAAAAGCTTCCTATTTTTAAATAAAGTAATCCTGTGTGCGAACAAATATATCGGTTACTATTTATGATAAAATTGAAATGAAACAATTATCTGACGAGGGATTAACAATAACCATAGAGGAGATTTTTCAGACATGTACGGATCTATCGGCGTTATCCCTAACCGACAACTTGAAGATGCGTCATCAGGAAACAGCAGCGTGGATGAGATTTGTAAGTATGAGGTTTGGATGGGCAATCATTATGTCAAAGAATGAACTGGCTACCGGTGTGGTTGAGATAACAGGCGAATGTTGATTTGCAAGGAATCTTTTATTGCTGGAAATCTGAGGCTGTTTTCAGCGTTTTGAAAGTGAGAAGCAATAGGGCCGTTCCACTTTTTCAGGTGATCAGTGAAAGGAAAACTAATCAGGTTTCACAAAATTATTTAGTTTAAAACAGTGCTAAAAAGTATTGCAGTACTTCATTACATTAGGTATTTTCATAACAACATTTATAAATTGAAAAGCAAAATGAACCAAGAATCTTTGTTTTTAGGTTTCAGAAGAGGGAAAATGATGTAATTATATGTTAGATTAAGTGGAAATTGATAAAAGTTTTTTAATTAATTTAAAATGAATATTGTTACATTAAAATGTTTCAATTAAAATTAATAAGATGAGAATTTCAGATAATTTAACGATGCTATACAATTTATATCCATATAAATCTTTTTGTTGCTTGTAATAGAAATTTTATATAAATTTTTCTTATTGTATTTAGATTTTATTATGGCATGGCGATTAGAAAATATTTTCTAATTGTCTTTGACAAATTAATTGAAAGACTGTTTTTTTTTAAAAATGCCAGATATTTTGCTAAAATGTAAAAATAAAGAATAAAAAAATTCAATACTTCAATTTTTTATTTCACTTGTATCTTAATGTTTCTGAATACTTCTACTGAGATTGGATATGCATGGACAGAGTAGTTACATCATTGTAAGTAATAATTCTAAATAAAAAATGTACGCAATAGTGTCGGATAGACTGATAGTGTCGAAAAGGCTGATAGTGTCGGATAGACTGATAATGTCGGACAGATTGATAGTTTCGGAAAGGCTGATAGTGTCGGATAGACTGATAGTGTTGGATAGAAAAATACTGTCAGACAGACTGATATGGTCGGACGACTGATAGTGTCGGATAGACTATATACTTTCGGACAGACTGATATGGTCGGATAGACTGATAATGTTGGACAGATTGATAGTTTCGGAAAGGCTGATAGTGTCGGATAGACTGATAGTGTTGGATAGAAAAATACTGTCAGACAGACTGATATGGTCGGACGACTGATAGTGTCGGATAGACTATATACTTTCGGACAGACTGATATGGTCGGATAGACTGATAATGTTGGACAGATTGATAGTTTCGGAAAGGCTGATAGTGTCGGATAGACTGATAGTGTTGGATAGAAAAATACTGTCAGACAGACTGATATGGTCGGACGACTGATAGTGTCGGATAGACTATATACTTTCGGACAGACTGATATGGTCAGATAGACTGATAATGTGGGACAGATTGATAGTTTCGGAAAGGCTGATAGTGTCGGATAGACTGATAGTGTTGGATAGAAAAATACTGTCAGACAGACTGATATGGTCGGACGACTGATAGTGTCGGATAGACTATATACTTTCGGACAGACTGATATGGTCGGATAGACTGATAATGTTGGACAGATTGATAGTTTCGGAAAGGCTGATAGTGTCGGATAGACTGTTAAGTGTCGAAAAGGCTGATAGTGTCGGATAGACTGATAATGTCGGACAGATTGATAGTTTCGGAAAGGCTGATAGTGTCGGATAGACTGATAGTGTTGGATAGAATAATACTGTCAGACAGACTGATATTGTCGGACGGCTGATAGTGTCGGATACTGATTTTGTCGTATAAACTGATAGTGATTAATAGACTATATAGTGTCATGTGTAATAGATATACTGATGGCATGCTGTGTGACAAGCTTGCAAGTGTAATAATAGCAAGAATTTGCGTGAATCAATCATGAATGAATTCCATTATTTTCATGCTATTATATCATGACCTAACCTAATAATGTCATACACTTAACAAAAATCTTCATTTACAATTCATATTCAAGACCTAAATAGAAATAAACTACCATAATTTTAATGTTCTATTAACAATTAATATCAACTTATTTTATCCAGAAATCATGGCTAACGCTTATCTTTGCATGTGAAATATTTGTATGCAAATCATATTATTATATAAAATCATTGGGAAGAGGAAGGAAGGGTTGTAGGGATAAGGTTTTACATTGTATATTTTGGAAAATTTTGCATCAGGGGGTGTATCTGGGATCAAAAAGGAGCTAAAATAAATGTTTTGAATTTTTGTCAGCGTCTGGTCTGATTTGAATAGGACTTTCACTGGGTTGATGCTTGGGATGTAAATTAAAATTTAGCCTGCCTTCTGTCCTGATCGAATATACTCTGAAAAGATTTGGAATTAAATTATTGACGCTTACAGTATGAGAGCTTAAGAAATGATAAATAAAAATTACAGAGACCGTCATGTAGATTCATCCTGAAGTTCAAGTTAAGATATAAACATTTATCCTGGTATACTTTTGAGATGTTTTCTTATGACCTGGATCAAAGAACACCTGGCTACTGAAATTAAAACATTTTATAAAAAAAACCCCTCGATGGTTGAATCAATTTCTTTTTTAGGGTTTCATTCCTCAAAATAAAAAAAAACGGAACTCTTACACAATCACTTGTTTGTCCACCCGTTCACCTGTCAAATCCCTTTTTTGATATTAATATCGCATACTGAGGCCTGTAGTTTTATATTCCTTTAAAAATTGCAAATATTTTGGTTCACGCAATTAGAAGACATGACCCTGTAAAGTGTATTTTTTCATTCATACAATTTTTATAATTTTATTTATTAAATATATAATCTTATAATAAAATTGTATTTACCGATCAAGATAGGAGGCTAAACAATTACAAATTATTTATGTAAAACTCGTCGCTATGGTGTGCTAAGTTAATCACAACCTTTGATGACGTGACACATTGCAGAGTTCCAGGTATAAAATCTAGATTTATGGTCGACCTACAAATTTAAGTCGGCGTAAAGGGAAAAATCTTACAATTTATTTTTTCTAATTCTATGGGATGTTATACATTTTTATAATTAATTTGTTTCTATGCCTGTGAAAGACATTGTATTTAGGTGGTAAAATTGAGTGGTGGTTAATGATTTTAAATAGATTTTAGAGATTAATTAGAAATATTATGTGCCCTTAAATTTTTATAAGTGGAATCCTCGTAGTGTCTACTCATGCCCCCAAAATGCTAAAATTATGTTTAAATTAATTATTAATTACTAATGCTAAAATTATATTTAAATTGATTATAAATCTATGCGAGGAAAGTTGCGGGCAGAAGATAGAGATCCATTAATCAATAAGTTATGAATGTCGGCATCATAAGTCTTAAAAATCTTTTGTATATACACATATCTTCCTATAGTATAGCACATAATGCGAAATTAACTCCATTATTTGATAAAAAGGAAAATGAACATATACCTGTACAGTCAGAGCGGAGATAAGACCGCATTAATAAATTGAAAACCTTTTATATATAGCCAGATTATTCTGATTATTGTCAACAATATTCATTAAGGCTGATAATCTCTATATGGCTTTTCGGGCCATAAATTATTAAGAAAAGCATTGTACTGGTAGCCTGATACAAGTTAATAGGTGTATTAAACTCTATAAAGATATATAGTGTTGTAAATTTAGTACTTTTTCCTCTTTTAATTGAATTGAGAAGTTAATAGGTGTATTAAATTGTATAAAGGTATATAGTGTTGTAAATTTATTGAACTTAAGTAGAATTTACTTGTGTAATTTAGTATTTTTCCTCTTTTAATTGAATTGAGAAGTTAGTAGGTGTATTAAATTGTATAAAGGTATATAGTGTTGTAAATTTATTGAACTTAAGTAGAATTTACTTGTGTAATTTATATTTTTCCTCTTTTAATTGAATTGAGAAGTTAATAGGTGTATTAAATTGTATAAAGGTATATAGTGTTGTAAATTTATTGAACTTAAGTAGAATTTACTTGTGTAATTTAGTATTTTTCCTCTTTTAATTGAATTGAGAAGTTAATAGGTGTATTAAATTGTATAAAGGTATATAGTGTTGTAAATTTATTGAACTTAAGTAGAATTTACTTGTGTAATTTAGTATTTTTCCTCTTTTAATTGAATTGAAAAAAAAAATGTGAAACTGAAGTTTATTTGTATTTATTACTCTCAAAGTTTTTTCTCCTATGAATGATAGCTTTATTCTAGCAGTTAATTTGTCTTTATCGAGTTTATAGTTTCAAAATGTTAATCTTAAATTTTACACAAAGAACCTCTTCAATATATAGGATTATATCAATTATTTACGATTAGATGTTGTACAGCTGTATACCACTAGTTAATTTTCTTTTTCCACTACATCATCTTGCTATTTTTATTTTAAAATTTTGCATTCCGTCATTGATTTTATTAGCGCCACAGACAATGCATTGTTTCATTTTTTTGACCACACTTGTTTGTTTATGTGATTAAATTCGGTGACTTTGGACTTGTTGTTTGCCTCGTTGATAACTTCTGGGGCCCCTCATTTTTTAGGTGTTAAATCTTTTTTTATATCCATTTGTAAAATTATGCCCGAAAATTTTTTCTTTTCAACGTCAATAAATGCTTTCATATTAGGGTAAATAGGAACTCTTTTTAGATAATCTGCTAAGAAAATGTGTCTCACTTTTTGGCTTTTATGGTTACATTTTTAATTTTGAAAGACGTCTTTTATAAGAACGCTCACCTGTCTATCGGTCTATCAGTTATAGCCAATTTTCCAAAAAAATATTTGATGTAGAAATTTTTATATTTGGCATAGTAATATATTGTTTTAACCCGCATATTTTAGAGTATTTTAAACTTTAAAGACACTTTAAAATTTTTTTTTTTTGAAATTTATATTAGTTACGCATATTTGGTGACAAAAAACATTGCAGTCTGTTCGCCTTGTCAAAGAGGCTGTTAGATGATGAAGTTTGTGTTTGAGTAACCTCGTGTCCTTACTTATTTGTTATAAGCCAATAAGTACTTAACATTAAGGTTGGTGAAGCCTCATCAGGCCAGTACCGAAATTGAATTTGAAGTATTCCCCGTTAGAAATATATATATATCCATAACAGCTATAAAGTTTTGTGTATATAAGAAATGTTGATATGATGTGATATGTAAATATTTAATTGTTTTGTTTAAGTCTTCCTAAATAAAATAAACAAAGAAATTTATTGTTTATTAATTTAAAGTCACAATTGATGAGAGTGTTACAATATTTATGAAAAATATTTTTAAAATAATTGTCAAATATGTCAGCTGTCTCTTAAATAATTTTAATGCTTATTGTGAGATTCACATCATGAGTTAGAAAGGCTAGAGGGAATAAGTTGTAACAATACAATTTATTAAAATTTGTTAAAAATAAATTAGATTGTTAATGATTAATTTCTTATTTTATACTTTCAATTCCGGTAAAACTACTTAACAGTTTTTAAAAGCCTAGAACGGATATACCTGTTTGTAATTAATGCTTCCTCTGTTGTTAGTGTTAAATTTTGAGTATCTGACACCTATTTGAACTTTTATATGTTTACTATGTAGGTTTTTATAAGTATAATAGTTGATAGCTATTTCGTTATTTTCATTATTATTAATTAATAAGAAGTAGAGATGTGTAACTCGTGAGTAAGAGATACACATGTTACGATCATATCTATCACTCGCTCACTTGAAATCAAAATGTGTCAGTACATCACTAGCTCAGGAGTGATCGGTGTCTTTTTTGTTTCACCAAATCAATCATTTCACTCACTCGTGAAGATAGATATAAAAGTATACGTTTTGACGTTACATGAAAGAGAAAGAAAACGAACAAACTGTTTAGTCAAATATGCAACTGGATCTATGTAGACAAACGTAGCTATTCGCAATCGAATGTGAACGCTGTGATAAAGTATACTTTAGTTCGCTCAAAATATTTTCGTAAAGAAACACTTTTTTGTTTCATTTCAAAATTCTAGTTTATAATTGTTTAAGTACGCCAATCTATTCCAATTTATTTAATTATCACTAAAGTTATTTTAAGTATATTTGAATCTAGGTTGATAATCCTAAACGTGCAAAGTATTAAGCAAAGTGGATGCCCTTGTAGAATTTATTTTTATTTTCAAACAATAATGCGTAATTGTCAGTCATTACTATTTATCACCATGTTGTATGACTATTGTTCAACGGTTCAACATATGCGTAATAAATAATTTTGTTAATAACTCGGAGTAATGAGCTAGAGATATAAATGAGTGATATATATCTTTCCAATCAAATGATATATATCATGCTTTTCTTTTCATTGATACGTTTTGCGCACGCTAATACGAAGTAATGAAATAATGTGAAAATCATATTTACAATATTTCGTTTAAATCTAAAATTACCTAATAATACAAGAGAATGCAATTGCACAATTCAGTATCACTATGATTTTTTATACAGATCCCTATAAATGATTTAATTGGTGATTGGGAAATGTCTGAGGTCATGAGGTCACTGATTCTTGTGGTGAAATATTGTTTGTATTTAGGTGGCTTCCGTGAGAGGTTTCGTACAAGTCTCTAATATTGGTGGTCGTAAATATATCGAGAATAATAATTTAATTAAACTGTATAAAGGTGAAAAATTTCAACCATGCCAAATTTTTTAATGATGATATAAAGTGATAAAGAATCATCATATATATTAATACGCTAAGGTTAAGATGTTACTCTCCCTTTTTAGAAAAAACCTCACAACTAATCCACATAAATTATATATCATTTTATAGATAATTGCTTGCTCTACCTGCATCCACAACTAAAAAATTTATTATTGCTATTGTTTTTGCAAATTAATTAATTATTAAAATTATATACACAAAACAGCAATGCTGCCATCTAACGGCTCAACGTCAATACGATTGACGGACGGTAAAATTTTTGTTTAATTTCAAATCCACTCACGTATAAATAAAGTGGCGCTTTAACTCAATGCTTTTGATACTTGCGCCTCTATATGTCAATTTTAGTAAAATATTTGTTTGATCTGTCATCTGAGCTTCATAATGGAATAAATAATGCGAAGACTTCGCACGGGTCACGCTAGTTGTATAATAATGATACAATAATGATATTCTACAAAAAAAGTTAACCCAGTTGGTTAGCCTTTTTTTCGGTATCTTACTAGTTTTTTTGTGCCTATCACAAATAAGTTACAATAAAAATTGCACTAATAATAAAATAGCGAAATTTAGGTTATCACTTGAAGATCTATGGAAATATTGTGGTTAGTCTTCCAGGGTCCCAAGCAGGCGGTAGCACTAATTATACTGGCTGCTAAAGGAAGATATATTCACCAATAAGTTTCCTGCAGTCTGAGGAATAATACTAGCTTTAAATCATTGTGTTTCTGACTTTTCTTCAGGAGATAATCATTATACTGAAAAGTTATGCAGACTGAGATTCAATGTGTGTGTGAGATATTATATATGATGAGATATTACATTTGATGGGTTTAGCCCCAAACTTTTGACCACCCTGATATGCATCAGTAACACGTTGGCCAAAAAATTGGCATCTATCTCCATATTCATGTAATTTTTGTTTCTGAAACATTTTTTCAGAAACAAAATTAAAACAAACAAAATTGAAACAATTTAATTAGGTTTTTCGTCGTAATAAAGCAAACTTCATTACAACGAAAAACCTAATTAAATTGACTAATTACTAAAATTTAATAAAAAATTCCCCCACACAGAGCACTCTGTAATCCTGTCAAAAGGCTGGGTCGGCGATGAAGCAGTTAATATAGATGTTAGATCTTTGTAAATTCCTGGATTACATCCAAGCTTTAGTTCATATTGAACTAACATTTTCCAGCATTATCTCTATTTAAGCTAGAAGTAAATATTCACTCTTGTGTGCGATGTGAGTCTTCGCAAGCTAACAGGAATAACTGCGTATGAAGATAAAAATTTATATTTAAATACGGAAATGTTTCTATGTTCACAAACAAATGATGACCCAGATAGCTTCGGCGCATGTGGTGGCAATTTCGTCTTGACGAATGAAGACATGTCACATAAATATATCTATTAGTGTTTTGATGTTACTGGGCTCTAGTAAATAGCATTTGCAAATGAACAATACAAGTTAATTAAATTCTACTGATGTCAAATTGTTCACCTATGTATATTCATTATGAGAAAAGAATTTGTTTATTAACGTGACTGTGCAGTAGATCACTTACATCTTAAAGTAATTATAGTAGTAACAAAATCAAGGTATAAACTTTTTTAACCATTCAATTTGATTGTACAAAATTTCTTGTTGTTTTTAGTTGTATTTTATTAAAGAATGTTTAACGTGACTGTGCAGTAGATCACTTACATCTTATAGTAATTATAGTAGTAACAAAATCAAGGTATAAACTTTTTTAACCATTCAATTTGATTGTACAAAATTTCTTGTTGTTTTTAGTTGTATTTTATTAAAGAATGTTTAACGTGACTGTGCAGTAGATCACTTACATCTTATAGTAATTATAGTAGTAACAAAATCAAGGTATAAACTTTTTTAACCATTCAATTTGTACAAAATTTCTTGTTGTTTTTAGTTGTATTTTATTAAAGAATGTTTAACGTGACTGTGCAGTAGATCACTTACATCTTAAAGTAATTATAGTAGTAACAAAATCAAGGTATAAACTTTTTTAACCATTCAATTTGATTGTACAAAATTTCTTGTGTTTTTAGTTGTATTTTATTAAAGAATGTTTAACGTGACTGTGCAGTAGATCACTTACATCTTAAAGTAATTATAGTAGTAACAAAATAAAGGTACAAACTTTTTTTAACCATTCAATCTGATTGTACAAAATTTCTTATTGTTTTTTGGTTGTATTTTATTAAAGAATGTTTATAAAGAAAACTACATAAAAGAACTACTATTTCTTACTAGAGAAAAAATAACCGATGGCCAATTAAAGAAGTTGCAGCTTGTTAAATTTACATAATTGTTTTTATTCTGAACGTTACTGATTTTTTTGGATTGTTTATCCGTTTTTATTGTTCATTAAATAGCAAAGTATGTTTCTAATATACAGTTGTATTTATAATATGAAGTTGTATTTATCAAGTAAATCTCTTTCAGAATTAGATACGGTTGTAAAAAAAACTATTGTGAGAAAAATTTTTCAAATGTCTAAAGCTAATATTTACATACAATTTCTAAAGCTAACATTTACGTATTAAAATTTACTAAGAGCTAAACATTTTCATACAATTATGAGTTATGAAAAACAAATTTTGAACTGATAGTTTAGTTTATGATATCTCAAGGATGATGCAGTTCATTTAATCAAAGTATGTATCTAAATTATCGACACAGTTTTCCCATCTTAATGATAGCTTATTAATGCTGTTAGCGAAGAAGCTTAGGAAGCGAGAGATGATCAAATTGGAAAAGCTATCTAAAACTTCATAGAAATCATATATCCAATGTCTGGAAAGATAGTAGTCAGTTGGGGTAAGGTTCGGAGTTCACAGTGATTGACAGATAGTTTCCAAGTCCAGTAGTTTGAGCAACATTGTTTACGCGATATGTGGTCGAATAATGTCCTTCACGGGAATTGGCATGTCTCTATTCTCCAATCTCGGTTGCTAAATTCCAAGTTACGTCATAATTTCGTCTAATCGGTTACAGTCGATATCTGCCTTGATTGATTGATTGGTTTTCACTACGCTATTATGGATAACACTAGTGCAGGAACGAAACACACTTCAGGGTGTATTCTCGTTACTTCATCCTTATTCAACTATTATAGCGAATACTATATTTTCCATCACATATAGCAATTTAATTTCAAAGTGATTCACTCTTATGTCGGGACAGTAAGGAAAAGCAAGCTTCGAAACGATTTCTCCTTTTACGTTTGTTTAATTTGCGTAGAATCCATCTATTCAGTTTCTTAACCTTACTGACTTGTTCAAAAGGTTCAATATTGTTGGAATACTAATTCACGTTAAGTTTGAGAAGTATCCATTTCCACTGCAGGTTTTAGTTCATCATTGTCCATTTTTATCGTCATATCCATGTGGCTCTTTTGGAAGATTCTTTAAAAAGGAAGAACTTTGTGAAAGAACGTGTGGCTCTTTTGGAAGATTCTTTAAAAAAGAAGAACTTTTAAAATCACATTGGTTCAACGATTGGATATACGTATGTATATACGATCAATTTAAAAAAGGAATATGTGAATTCATTCATAAAAAGATATAACATTTTGTTGCGTAGAAACACAAAGGTATTACGCCTGTAATGATCTTTGTATAAAAAGAAAAACTCCCTAATAAATGAGTACTATGCAAGATAAATAGGAAGCCGTATACAACATAATACGTGAAACCCGAAAGGACCGCTAATGCCTCTGTCAGTCTGTCATTGCCACTTTCCTGAAAAATTATACATTGACGTAGAAAGTGAAATTTGTGATAATAAAGAAGTTTATTGAACCCCCTCCCCCCCGTATTTTGCTATGTAAGAACTAAACAAATATTCATTGGAGAATTTTAGACGTGGGCATGCTTGGTATAAAAATAAAGTTCTGATTACATTTTACACAAAATTTTATTTGGGAAAATTATTTTTTTTCCAAAACAATTTTTATAGATATTGCTCAAGACGTCCATAAGAAACCTGTTCTTCTGCTAAGCTCTGAAACCGCTTCAGTTAAAATTATGAAACAAATAGGATAATTAGAAGTTATTTGGGAATTACAATCCTAGATCTCGTAGTTTATGAAAAATTCATCATACTTTTACAATATTGAAATCTACATGGGGAGGAATAATATTAATATTAATAAATAGTTTAAAAGAAATACTATATACCCTTAAATGTTCATACGTGTCTAAATATGTACAGAACCCCCAAAATGCTAGTTCTACTAGGCTTAAGAGGTAATTCTTTAGGCTCTAATTAGAGATATATAGCCCTATTTTTTTATTCGTCAAAATGCCATGTACTCACGGAATTATACTTATGTCTAAAATAACACAAAAGCCATGAAAGAAAATATACTATATTGCAATATTGCTTAAAAAGTAATGTGCTTAAAGAAAATAACTGAATTTTTGGTAGGGTGGAAAGGTTTTTATTCAAAATAAAAAGTAAACCATTTAAACAGCATAAGAGGTAAAAGAAAATAGGTAATCAATAAAAAACAATCTGCTTAAAATTTTCAAAACCACTATACTTTAAAAACTCTCTAAAATAAAACAAAAGCTATGAAAGAATGTATACTGTATAGCAATATTGCTTAAAAAGTAATGAGCTTAAAGAAAAAAACTGTATTTTTTGGTAGGGTGGAAAGGTTTTTATTCAAAATGAGAAATAAGACATTTAAACCTCATAAGAGGTAAAAGAAAATAGGGGTAAAGAACAAAAAAACAATTGGCTTAAAACTTTCAAAACCGCTACTCTTGTCTAAAAAACCAAATATATAATAAACAACAAAAGTAACTAAACAGAACAGTCTGTGTCTTTGGAATGGATTTTGAAATATGTTAGTGTCCTATAAATTGTAAGATTTAGACTTGTATAAAACCACGTTAAATTTTCACTATCATTCTTCAAACCTTCTCGTTACGCAGTAGAAAATAGAGCAGCTGAAGAAGAAAGTCAATAAACAAAACCGTTATATACAAGCAATTCGTTACAAGGCTTATCGATTATATATATGAATGGTAACCTATTGATTACGTCCTTAGCGTTTTAAAACGACATTTGTATGCGCAGATGTTCCCCTCTTTTGTTTATAAATGCCACGGAATACGTGGGTGAATATAATTACTGGATCCTTTATTGTTTTGTTTCTAATTCAATTCGTGTTTCGCGCCTGTTTTATGTTTTATAATATGGTAAGATGGATTTATCCAATGTATAGAGTTTTGTGAGTAATCGTATTGCTTTGAATGGTTATCATTTGTATACGGCTTCCTATTTATGTTGCATAGTATTTATTTATTAGGGACTTTTTATTTTTATACAAAGAGCTTTACAGGCATAATACGTTTGTGTTTCTATGCAACAAAATATTATATATTTTTATGAATGGATGTATTCTTTACACATGTTATTTTTGTATTCGTGACAAATTTTGACATGCTATTTTCTTTAGTTCAGGAAATAGAAAAATAAAATTCTATAGCAAAATTAGTTTGTAACCTGAGTTACGGATTTATAAAAAAATTGCATTGCCTCATGTTATTCTTAAATCGTCATTTTGACATTAATTGATTGGCGATTTCATTATTTTGATTATGGAAATTAGTTTGAGGGTTTGGCTGCGCTGTAACTTGTGAATAGAGACCGTGGTATTAGTGCAAGATGATGTGATGAAGCTTCTCCTGTCCAAAAGAATTAGTTAGCAGATTTGAACTGACTTGCAGTCAGGTCTTTGCTGTTAGTGTGTAAAGATGTACTAAATCAGGAGTTCCCAACCAGGGGGGCGCGCCTCCCAAGGGGGGCATAGAGAGATGTCAAGGGGAGCAGAAAGCGTTTGCATTTTAGAAAGAAAAAACAAAAAAATAGACAAACAACATTAACAAATAACATTACAATGTAATGTTTAATTTACATGCATAAAATTAATGAAATTAAATATCATATTCACTATTATTACCACAAACTTGCGAAAAATTTTACATTTTGGTGTACATTTTTTATTGAGAAATCAGTTTGAGTGTGTAAAATTATTGTGTCTCACTCAAAGGGGGGGCATGAAAAAGTAAAAGGGGACATGAAAATATAATTTATAGTCTGGGGAGCCTCAACAAAAAAAAGGTTGGGAAACCCTGTACTAAATTGAAATCCTTTTCGTTATAATTGTGAAAGATGTTATCAGACCATGGTTTGATTATTCAGTCAAATGATAGCTAGAAATTATAATTATTTTACACGATTCCATATCTCGATTCAGTTATATTTTGTATACATTAATAATTATATATTATTTTAATAAAAAAACAGAATATGCACAATATGACTTATTTGTTTAATTTTTCATTAAATGCACGTGGTGACTTTGCAGTGTAAAAAACGTGATTCATAACTGAATTTTTATTAATTTTTTCGAATTCTAGTCATAAATAGTTTAATACTGACTGTATTTTTGGTAGTTTTATTATTTCTTTTGTACTTTAGTTGGGTATAGAATTATACAACCCTATTTTGTTATATAAAAATGGTTGTAAAAATCTGTAATAATTAGTAAATTCTAGGACATTATTGTAAATATTTATTTTGTCTACAATTGTTTAAAAAATTATTTTAATGTGTCCATGACGTTTGGACAGCTTGACTGCTGGCATGCCATGGGTGAGGCTGTGCTGGGGCCCTTTGTCTCACTGTCTAGTTTCAATTCACTAATCGACTATAGTAAGCACTAAAATATGAAACTATGCTTCCGAATGTGATTTTTTAAAGTGTTGTGTGCGAGCCTGGGTCTAAAGGATGTTTTTGCCCCGATGACGCTGGTGCTCTGGCCCGTATAATGATTATACCCCTGCAGGATATGATTGGCTTCCCGTGCCTGACATCCAGAAGACATGATTGGCACTCAAGCTGTTTAAGACATTATAAATGAAAAGTTCATTCTGCACACTTTGGCTCTTCAGTAAATGTATATATTCAATTATATGCATTATATACTATGCTTACATATTACTCAATCTTAATATATAATTATATAACTTATGTTCATCAGAACACAAAAAGCATAACGATGATGAAATTCTCATTTCAATTAAAAAAGTTATTTTTGTGAAAATTTAATTAACAAACGAATAAACACAATATTTATCATACTAGTTGCAAATACCAAAATATAATGGTTTATGTTAAGTGAAAACTGTACCATATTGAGATTTATACATGCCATCTGTATAAAATTACGTATTCCTTGATTGTTTTGTGATTCTCAATATTTTCCTATCATGTACGTAAAGATGCTTAAATTTAGTCTCTTGAATTTTTTCAGAATTTCTATATCTATCATGATAAAGTATTTCTTAATTAAATAACATTTCAAAATTATAAAATGTGGTATTTTATGCTACTTATACTCTCAGAAATGCAATAGTAAAAACTGACTGATATTTTTTCCTAAATTTGATTAAAATCCAATGTATTTCATTTTCACCCAGTAGCTTTAAAGTGATATGCGCTCGAACAAACAAATAAATATATTGAACACAGACCGACAGACAAAAATATTCCAAAAAGGCTCAATACCTCATATTTATTTTGTAGCATACTATACATGTCCTGTGGTTTTACCAGCATAAAGTTATTTTAATTATGCAAATCTCCCTTTTTGGTCTATTCGCTAAACAATGCAGGTGCTTGGAGTCCTTTTAATTAATAAATAAGCAGCTCAAACAACAAAAATATAAACAATAAAAATATATTTATATTAATATTGATTATTTTTTGTAACCTCTACCTTGCAGTGTTAAAACAGTGTTCTCCGATTTCTGTTACATTCGTTTTCACTGCTCTGCTCCTGTGTCAAAGTGAACATGTTTGAAGATGTTTTTACTGAGATTAGTTTGAACAAACAAATAAGCAGACGTTTCTATTTTATATATTAGTATAGATTGATAGCTCCCAAATTAATTTTTTCCTAAAAATATTTATTATAGCCTTTTTTGTCCTAATTTTTTTGTTGCGTATACATATTTAGAATTTAATTTCAAATCAAACGTAATCCCTACTGATGGATATTTATAAAAATTTTTTTGTTTCTTTATTTGTGATCTAATAGGTCTGCAACCGAATCTCAAATAGCTAACAAAGGAGACAGGCAAAAGTCCACATAGTGTTGGGCCCAGGCGTTACAGGAATAATAAAACAGAACAAGTGCAAGTCGGACTTGCACATGAAGGGTTCCGTAGCACAAATACTAGCAAAATTTACATAAAGATAAGTTAACACTGACATCATGTCTTATTCACAAATAATCACACTATTATTTGTGAATAAGACATGATGTCAGTGTTAACTTATCTTTATGTAAATTTTGCTAGTATTTTTCGTTTTTAATATCTCATTTTTTATCCACCATTAAATGAAACTACGTGATGTAGTATTATTTCTACTATCTTTAATTTCTTTTCCACGACCGATATTAGCAAAGATTTCTCAATCTTTGCTAATATCCCACCTGAAGATGTTGTAGTACAACGAAACCTAGGTCGTGGTAAAGAAATTAAAGATAGTAGAAATAATACTACATCACGTAGTTTCATTTAATGGTGAATAATGAATTTCTACAAAATTAACGCCAAATATATTCAATATCTCATTTTTTATCTTCAACCTAAATATGGTCACCAATTATATGATGGTTTTTTTATATACATGTGTACTTTTCCCGTACAACCTAATAGAAAAGATAATTAAAATTTAGACAGTAAGTACTTTTAAGTGAATTATCATTTTGGAATTGTTGATATATCTTTTTGGGCTTCTGTTAATGTTTGTACTTAACCTGGAAAGTAAAACAATTTAGATAACGTTAAGTGGTACTTTGCACAACGAGTATGTCAATATTATTCGTGATAATATAAATATAAGGAGGAACGAGAACAACTCGAAGTGGTTGCATTTTTTCTTTGCTCTGTTGCTGATTAACAAGATACAACAAATTTTGTTTATTGTTTTGTATGTGAAATTATAACTGACATTCAACAATACATTTAATATATACAATACATTTAATACAATAATAATCATACAATACATTTAATCTCTCTCGCAAAGTTATATGATTCTCTGATTCAGTAATGGCTTTGATTTGGTCATCAACTTCTGTAGTTCGATCAGAATGTTGGTCATACTTGAGTGAAATATCTCCAGGATAGAATTTTTTAAACTAATTTTGCGAGTTCTCTCTCAAGCAATTAACACCATAAGCTTCTTGCTTGCCTTAATGGAATCAAAAAATAAAATATATTGAAAATGTTAATTTTTATATTTCATAGTAAAATTAACCATATACTAAAATAAATTGCGTGAACGAAATTATTTACAATCTGCTTGTAAACTAAAAGTGACAGCTATCACATGTCAAAAGAAAAAATCATAATAACAAAACTTTTTCAAAATAAACGTAACACCATTTATTTGTGAAAACCGAAGTTAGTTCCTCGCCAACATAATAGTAATAGAATTTTTCACTTATTTCTCATAACTCTCATTATTGCATATCGTCTATACAGATATTATCCCTGTTTCATATTTCATAGTAAAATTAACCATAAACTAAAATAAATCGCGTGAATGAAATTATTTTCAATCTGCTTCTAAAGTAAACTAAAAGTGACAGCTATCACATGTCAAAAGAAAAAGTCATAATAACAAAAGTCTTTCAAAACAAACATAACACCATTTATTTGTGAAAACCGAAGTTAGTTCCTCGCCAACATAATAGTAATAGAATTTTTCACTTATTTCTCATAACTCTCATTATTGCATATCGTCTATACAGATATTATCCCTGTTTCATATTTCATAGTAAAATTAACCATAAACTAAAATAAATCGCGTGAATGAAATTATTTACAATCTGCTTCTAAAGTAAACTAAAAGTGACAGCTATCACATGTCAAAAGAAAAAGTCATAATAACAAAAGTCTTTCAAAACAAACATAACACCATTTATTTGTGAAAACCGAAGTTAGTTCCTCGCCAACATAATAGTAATAGAATTTTTCACTTATTTCTCATAACTCTCATTATTGCATATCGTCTATACAGATATTATCCCTGTATCATATTTCATAGTAAAATTAACCATAAACTAAAATAAATTGCGTGAACGAAATTATTTACAATCTGCTTCTAAAGTAAACTAATAGTGACAGCTATCACATGTCAAAAGAAAAAATCATAATAACAAAAGTCTTTCAAAACAAACATAACACCATTTGTTTGTGAAAACCGAAGTTAGTTCCTCACCAACATAATAGTAATAGAATTTTTCACTTATTTCTCACTAGCTCTCATTATTGCATATCGTCTATACAGATATTATCCCTGTTTCATATTCTGGACCTAAAGTAGAATGGAATTTATATGAGTATTATGTTAATTTTATTATACGTCTTATTACATTTTCGTTATGAGTTTGTTTCATTATGTGACTCGCTTCTGTAATGAAGAGAATTTCATTAGTATATTTTATGGCCGATTCCATTGATGCCGATCTGTCTACCACCTTATTATATGGTTGATATCTATCAACTTATTATACGTCTGTCTGCTATCTAAGAACTCCATTCGTTTATTGTGTTGATAACAGTTTTATGTACAGATTCCTAGTTTATCTGCTATTATACTTTAGTAAAATCCTTATATAAACAATATCTTATGGAAATTTTTTGCTAATCATAGTAGCAATAGGTAATTATAATTTTATAATTCCTACATACAGGATAAATCTTGCATTACAGGAAGAATGTTGGTATGCATCTGCTATGAAATGCACTGAACTATTTAGACAAATGAGTACATTTTCTACCATTATGCTTTAGTAAAATCCTTATACAAACAATATCTTACGGAAATTTTTTGCTAATCATAGTAGCAATAGGTAATTATAATTTTATAATTCCTACATACAGGATAAATCTTGCATTACAGGAAGAATGTTGGTATGCATCTGCTATGAAATGCACTGAACTATTCTAGACAAATGGGTATATTTTCTGCCATTATGGTTTAGTAAAATCCTTATATATACAATATCTTATGGAAATTTTTTGCAAACCATAGTAGCAATAGGTAATTATAATTTTATAATTCCTACATACAGGATAAATCTTGCATTACAGGAAGAATGTTGGTATGCATCTGCTATGAAATGCACTGAACTATTCTAGACAAATGGGTATATTTTCTGCCATTATGGTTTAGTAAAATCCTTATATATACAATATCTTATGGAAATTTTTTGCAAACCATAGTAGCAATAGGTAATTATAATTTTATAATTCCTACATACAGGATAAATCTTGCATTACAGGAAGAATGTTGGTATGCATCTGCTATGAAATGCACTGAACTATTCTAGACAAATGGGTATATTTTCTGCCATTATGGTTTAGTAAAATCCTTATATATACAATATCTTATGGAAATTTTTTGCAAACCATAGTAGCAATAGGTAATTATAATTTTATAATTCCTACATATAGGATAAATGTTGCACGACAGGAAGAATGTTGGTATGCATCTGCTATGAAATGCACTGAACTATTCTAGACAAATGAGTACATTTTCTACCATTATGCTTTAGTAAAATCCTTATATAAACAATATCTTATGGAAATTTTTTGCTAATCATAGTAGCAATAGGTAATAATAATTTTATAATTCCTACATACAGGATAAATGTTGCACGACAGGAAGAATGTTGGTATGCATCTGCTACGAAATGCATTTAAGTATTTTAGACATTTGAGTATATTTGGATGGAAGTATACTTCCATCCAAATATACTGCTAGTGCTATTTTATAATCCATTTTGTCTACATTTCAATTTGTACTGTAATACATTCTATCGTAACGTGTTTAAAAATACTCGAAATTTTCAAAAAAATGTGTCACAATTGAATGAAACTATGTGATGTAGTATTATTTCTAGTTTATTTCTAATTCTTTACCACGACCTAGGTTTTGTTGTATTACATCATCTTCAAATGGCCTATTAGCAAAGATCTTTACAAATTGCGTACCTGAAAACGTTGTCATACAATGAAACCTAGGTTGTGGTAAAGAACTTAAAGAAAGTAGAAGTAATATTACATCACGTAGATTCATTTAATTGTGGATAATGAATTTCTACAAAATTAACGCCAAATATATTCAATAATTGAAATTTTTTTTAATAAATTAGTTACATTGTTGGCTTAGACAATCTTCTTTTATTATCACATCATTACTAGCTTTAACCTTCAGCGCGCATGGAAAAAAGATGAAATAATCGTGGAAATAAAAAAAAATTTTTTTTAGGTAGAAAATTGGGTTTCAACATTGGAAATGGCTAACTATTTTCATATAAAGATGGGGCGCACATACTGTAATCAGTATGAGTACGAAGTATTTGTATGGAATGGACATACGAGTATGATATACCGCAGATACCTATTATAAAATATTCAAGCATTCTGTCTATGTCTGTAATGACTACTATAGGAGCAAAACAATCAAAGTGATTATGGAATTACGCAAGCTATCCCGTTTATCGTATAAATTCTTTCTGAGAAAAGAACGAAATAGAGAATGTTCCACATAATATATGTATATTCATAACATATCATAATGTTGGACAAGCTAGTTTTGTATATACACATACTTTGTGCTTCATTCATACTAGGTATTCTCCAGTCTATCTTAACTCTAATGTGCACTAGCATTTGGTGCGCATATGTTCAATCCTAGCTGCTGAAGGCCCATGACAAAAGATTTTATAAACAACAGGTTTTATAGGATATTATGAGTATATCTAGAAAGTTAACACAGATTTTGTTTTTCATCAAAAATCCTTTATATTCACAGTTTCGTGTAAAATGTATTCATATTTTGTTGTAGTTTTAAATTTTCAATTTATACTATAACAATTGGATTTTATTTTTGTAACTTTTTGTTTTTTTTAATTCAAATAAGCGAAAGATCAAAATATGTGAAAGATCAAAAAAATTACTTTGCACATATGGAGAATAAGTGATAAAAATTTAGTAAGACAAAATGCAGATATTAATTGATTAATGTACATATAGCAATTCAAAACTTTGAAATTTGCTAGCTGTAAAGCTTTGTATGCTATTAGTGTATTGCTTGCTTACATTTTCACCACAATTTTAACTTTATAATTAGTCGCAGTAAATTTTTTCTATAGCTTTTTTTTATTCTAACCTTGTATAATAGTATGATGGAAAGATTTCAATATCTTATCTAGCATCGTTTTGTATAGACAGACTTTGCTGGAAATCCCAATATGTAACAAGCAAAAAAAAAATTTGTTACTTTATGTCAAGTGTTTATGTCACGTACTCCTAACCCAACGCCCGACAAGCGAGTATGTGTGCCGTGTCCAGCCTAGTATTTTGTAACAGTGTAAGTGTACCTATTATTTCTACATACTCATAACAGGGTCATCTATACGAAAAAAAATACCGATATCACACACACCTCTAGTTTGCGATGCGCAGAATGGAAAATATGGCATGAAAAGAAAAAGCCATGCCCTTTAGTAAAAAGCTGTAGGCTGAGATGTTGCCGCGATGTGTTATTACATACATTTGTTTAGGCTGTTATCCTTAATGGAATGATTTTTTTTAGTTAGCACAATAAATATAAAATCCCACTATGAATAAATGTGGTGCTCTATGTTCATCTCCATGACACAGGCTGAGTGGTATGCAAATTTTGGTCTATTTCCAATCTCTCCCTGCTCTCTTTTCCTCATGTACATATGCAAACGCTCCGGCTGCCAAAATTCCCCGCCCGGTCATACGTATGTACCGTATAAATATATTGATGATAAGTATATGTTCTTGTGAAATTTTTCCTATAGTTTGACAGTGCATTCAGTTACTCACGTGCTGGTATAATTTTTTTTAACATTTGTATTCACTGCTCTGCTTCTCTAAATGAAAGCGTAATTATATGTAGCCTATGTTTTAACTAGTATATCTATATTATCTATATTCAAAGAAAACCAGTGAAAATGGGCCGGAGATTACAGAAAATAAATATAATTTTTTGAAAAACTGGAATTTCTTAGAATATCAAAACCAAACAATTCACGGGATTGACAAAAAGGGAAAATAAAATTTAATTTTTGATCATAAAAACCAAAAAAGCGATGACATGCTGATGATGATTCTCAATGATATGCATATATTATATTATTAATATTAGAAAAATTGTTAACGAGAAACCAATTACGAAGGAAATTTAACGAATTAAATGATATCTTTTTACAAACGATTACGAAAAATTAACAATACCGCTTGGTTTTTTTCATTGCCTAAATGAATTAAAAATAAACTGTTAACGACATTGCCAATAGGTCTGTTGTTGTCAAAATCGATTTGACAGGGTCATTGAAAAAAGTCACGTAGATTCTTTTAGAGTTTAACGTGACTATTCGCGACGAAGCTGACAAGACTGTGAGTTTGATGGATTGATATGGTACATCTGTGGATGGAGGATATAACACGACAATCTGCCCTTTGTTTCATCTCGCTAGTTAAAAGACTTCCTTAGAATTAACTTTATGCTGCTATAAACTGTTGTGGAAAATAATCTGGCTTCATAAAGAAATACAATATTTATTATTTGTCTGATAGACGATTCAGATAAAACTTTCAAGGAGCTTATTATTTTCATTCCCTCAATATACCAGTACCATTTTTCTTATAACACCTGAGTCCAACACTGTAAAGACTCGCCGGTCTCCTTCCATTCGAATCCGTTGGGTCATTAAGTGTGAAAGAAAGACAAAGAAACGAATGAACAGACAAGGTTTCACTTTTATTATGTTAGTAGGGATCGTATCCTGACTGTAAATTTACAAATAAAAAAGTTGTATCAAAAGCCAATTAATTTTTGACTGACAAATTAGTTAATCATTGTTAAGATAAAATTTAAGACAAGACTTATTTTTTCAAAAAATTGTTAATAATATTAATAATTATTTGTCATCTTTTCTACGCACGACACTTGTGGATATTGTTCAGTGCCGCTCGGGGGAATAACCCAAGAACAGCTGCAGACAATCGCCACTGTGGGTAAACACCACACTCCGGACAAGTATTGGGTGTGTTAAAAAGAGTTATGTGTAATTTTTTTTGCACTCAATTAGGAAAAGGGTGTGTTTTACTTTTTATTTCAACGACAGTTTATTCTTTTATAGCCAACGAATAGTGTCTTTCTTTTTCTGATATCTATTCCCGGATACTACGTACACATTAATTGAAATCTAAGTTTTAAAATTATACTTTGTTTATGTTTAGGTTAAGGGTGCTCAGAGCATATTTTGAATTACTTTTAAATTTAAATTTTCGTTACACATAAATAATTTTTTTAAATGTTCTTCCCTTTATTTTAGCTCTCTTTATTTATCTATATATATTAAAACACTTCTTATGATAATCTATAAAGAATTTTTATATTCTTAGCTAATTTTGTTTTTGAAAGCATGGAGGTAGGTTAGGTTAGGTTAGGTATTATTATCTAGTCACATGTTGCAACATCTGTTATAGCCAATATCAATAAACAAGTTAAGTTAGGTTAGGTTTGATTCTCTAGCCACATGTTGCAACACCTGTTATAGCCAATATCAATAAACAAGTTAGGTTAGGTATGATTCTCTAGTCACATGTTGCAACTTTGTTATACCCAATATGAACAAACAGAATAATATTGCTTATAAAATTATATTTATCAATTTGGTATATTTAATTTGGTCTTATCTAATTAGTCCATATTATTACTGTAATTACACATTACAGATGTTCCCTGTAAAACTGAGTCGATAGATTAAAATGTTTCTGTCATAGAGATTTATGGATAAATATATATATTTGATATAAAAAGCATTGGCTAACATAATGGACGGAATTAAAGAACAAAAGTGTATATTGAAAAATGGGAGACATGAAAGGTAGATGTTAGCATATCAAATGGTGGTAAGAAGGCAATACAAATTGTTCAGTGTAATAAAGAACATGTTATTTATTTGTATAGGTGATTCAATAAAGAACATGTTATTTATTTATATAGGTGATTCTACACGTTATACTGAATATATTTGAAGCGTGTTCTGTAACAAATGCAAATTTTATTCTTTGCAATCGCAATTTTGGCAGTGAATAATCTGTATGATTAGTAGACAAGTTTCTTGTTTACACCTGCATGTGATAATGATTTTGGACACTTTAAATATTGCAAATAATATCTACATGTATCTTAATTATTGCAAATAATATCTACATGTATCTTAATATTGCAAATAATATCTACATGTATCTTAATTATTGCAAATAATATCTATATGTATCCCTTGCTATAATTTTGGGCATGGTCGAATGTTACTGTCTGCAAGTGAGAAGAGATTTGCACCTGACCCTGGAGGCATTCAAATATTAATTGGTTATATTGACAATGCTTCAGTGCTGAGATCGGTGCTGTCTTTTGTCCTGGACTATTATTTATGAGTATGGAAGCACTCACTATTTCATATATTCAATTGTGATCACTGATAGATTGCACACAGTATTTGCTTAACATGATCTTGGCCTTATTTTGACATGTCCTGTTGTTCAATTCAAGGATTTCTAGTCAACTAAGATGGTGGAGAGTATTGGTGCACACTCTGCTCAATATTTCCAATTATGATTGTTTTTAGGTTTCTATCCGTTAAAATGAGAAAACAGAACCCTCATTCGATCGCTTGGTTTTCTGGTCGTCCGTCTGTCGGAAATCCTTCCTTCCTTTTTCTCAGAAATGGCTTGAGATATCAAGTTGAAATTAAGATTGTATACAAAGGCCTGAGGTCTGTAAAAATTTTAAGTTTTTCAATTTACACAACAAAAAGATATGGTCTTTTAGACTCACAGATCATTAAATCTTATGTAGGGTACTTCCACTCGATCAACGATCTTAGCAAGTCGGCATAATGGGAGGATCTATAGAACAACTAAAGAGAAAAATCCAAAAGTCAATGATTTCTAATTCTATGTGGAATTATAGCCAAAATATTTACGTAGTGAAAAACTAATATTTGTAAATAGTTTAATTAGAAATACAAGTACCCTTAAATATTTACAAGTGTCTAAATGTGTAGGGAACCCTTATAGTGCGAGTTCTACTCGTGCTTGACAGATTTTCTTTAGGATGAGGTACATTGAAAGGAAAAATGGAGACCTTATAATATCACTCAAGTCTGTTTATTGGTCACAACCGTTCTTCTCTGAAGCCGCTTGATGTAGAAACTTGAATTTGGGCAAAAACATATTAACTGCACATATCTTAAAACCTAACGTAAATATTTATATCGAATAAATTTTAGATAGGCCAAATTAAGTACTCAATTTTTTTTTCATATGGTATTTTCATTGGGTCGTCACTGTTGTGTGTTGGGTTGATCACATGGCTTATGGCCTTTGACTGCAAGGCCCACCGCGGGGACCTGGGTTCGATTCCCGGCCTCTCATTGAGCGGGGCTGGACTGGTGTTCTGATTGGCTGTAAGAGATTGGTCTCGTAGCAATAAGTCCGCCATATGTATAAATTAGATACGTTAAAGTACAGAAAAAAAAGTACAGAAATATTTGACTGATGTCGATGTATTTTGTAAAAATGTTTTAAAACTGCAGAATAGGTTCAAAAAAACCTTATGATGAAAAAAACAATGCATATAACAAACAATTAATCGAAACTTCTAAATAGGAAAAAGTGTCATTTTTTTGTTCATTACATTGAAAAAGTTATTATGAATTTAGTTTTCACACAACAAACTGAGAATATTATAATATGCAATATATAACTTAAACACAATATTTAACAGGATACTAAAAATATTAAATAAACACCTAAATACTGGCCAGTGATGTCATTAGCCAGTTGTGTTTTGTATGGGACATTTTCGCAAGAATCGTAATTTATCAGTTTTTAAGTCGTTATAATTTTGTAATGAAAAGTTCTGGGTACAATACGTTTATTTTAACCGTTTTTAATGTTCTCATTTATTCTATACTAGTAATAAAAAAAATGTAGTGAAATACCCCCCTGTTGTAGGTACATTTCACACAAATTGGTTGCTGGTAAAAATGGCTTAATTTGAAGAGATATTGGCACAAACGGACAATACAAAATATATTCATATTTTTGTTGGGTTTTATTAATATTGAACGAGTTAAGTAGTGGGTTTTTTTTTATTGCTACTTCTATCAAGTTGTCGGAAAAGTTGTGATGCATTTTGGTAAAAGACAGTGCTAGTTCATTTTGGAGGTACTAGAGTTATCCACATCTATGTTGTTTAGTCCTAGGTACAATATATTTATTTTGACCGCTTTTAATGTTATTAGTTATTGCATTTTATTTATAAATAAAATATAGTCAAATACCCTATTCCAAGGAAAATATTTTTTCTTACTTTTAGGAATTATATCTTATCTAGAGATATTCTGAAAAATATACAAAAAGATATGTCTCCCACCCACTTTATATCAGAAACTCAATCTCACTCAATCTAAATTTAAAAAAAGTAGAGCGTTTAGAAAGCTACGCAAAGGTTGTAAGAAAATAATAGCGGTGACTCTAGATGTCACAATTTTTTAAATACGTGCCATGGTCTTATGCCTACAAAAGGTATAATAGTTAAAGTATTCACATTGTGAATAATTAATATTTATCGATAATTAAAAAGAATTTATAGCCAATGAAAAGTTGACCAAAAAGTATTATATAAAAAAAGCAAAAGGAAAAATATCCAAAATACCAAAAGACCATGACTAAATGGGGAATATAGTACAGGATAAAACAGAAGAACTTGGATAAGTCTCACCATAAAAATGAGGCAAAAGAATACTGAATAGAACTGTGTCGTGCTTCTTCATCACTCTTTTACTGCCTAGCTAATAAATTATTTTATGATTACCAAGTCTATGAAGAAATTGTGTATCTTGCATTGTCCAACTCTACTTATTACAAGACACATAGACATCTCACATTGCGTAAACGCATTTTATTATCAGTGTAAACCGTTAGACTTTGAACGGCTTATTTACAGTAAAGTACGGGATATTGTTCTATTGGCTGGGCAGTCGTTAGTATGTCCTTTAATAGTTATGTTGTAACTAGCAGTTCAAAGGTTAATACGAGTTTAATATAAATACTTTATTGGTGATGTCTTACTAAATCTGATAACGAGCAGTGTGCTAGCAGTTTAAGTGGTAGCGAGTTAAGTGTATTTTAACTGCATAGGTGGGCTTTTTGAAATTTTGCTTTCATTAACTTTTATATACTTTGCACAGTTTTTTTGCATCAAATAGTTTGTGGGGGGGGGGGGGGTGACCCTAAATATTTAAAAATAAGATCGTAACTATATAAAATATAAAAAGGGATATTTTTATATTCCATACCTTCATTCATCTCAATTACTTAATGAATTTTGTTAAATATGAAAGAAAATGTTTTTGCGTTTTTGACTTTCTATAATATGACGACAAATAGTGAATATTAAAAATAATTATCTATTAACAAAATTCTGTATTCAAAATGGTTACACTTTTAACTGTACTAATTATGTTCGCATGAAAATAATTGCTGTATGGAAATATCGAAAGGATGCTTTTCATGTAAGTTTTGTTTATTTTTAGTATTATTTTATTCAGAGTATTATTAATATAAATTTGAATTATTATGGAGAATAATTCCTTAATTTGTGAAGCAAGAAATAATAAAACCTGTCAAGTACAAGCAGAATTCCCATTACGATACTCCTATACATATATAGGTTCATATCCAAGTTTAAGTATTTAAGGTTCCACAGTATTTCTATTAAAACTCTAGTATAACTTAAACTTGTGTAAAAATCAATTGAATTTCAAAAAAGCAAGGAATGCTTTGCATGTAAATTTTTGTTTATTTTTAGTATTATTTTATTTAGAGTATTATTAATATAAATTTGAATTATTACGGAGAATAATTCCTTAATTTGTGAAGCAAGAAATAATAAAACCTGTCAAGTACAAGGAGAATTCCCATTGCGATACTCCCAAAGTTCATATCCAAGTTATATATATAAGTTCATATATAAGTATTTAAGGGTCCGCAGTATTTCTATTAACACTAGTATAAATAAAATCAATTGAGTTTTTAAAAAACTATCAGATTTATTTCCATAGCTAATTATTATTGGATTAGCTTTATGAGAGATTTTATTTAAAAAAAAATTAACAATTGGGATTTTTGCTTGTGTTGGTATGTTTATTAAAATTACTTAACTGCCTTCATTATATTTCAAATGAAAATTAATTTGCCTTATGTTTCTTGCCTTTTCTCTTGTTATAATAAAGTATTTTAATTATTTGATAGTGTAATATATGTAATTATTGCAAGAATCGGGCGATGTTAACATGAAGTACGAGTATCTGGTTCGTTTCTACGGTTTTGATAAAATAATTTGAGAATATTTTAAATAAAATTGTAAATCCACACATACAAATCTTTTTTTTTCTTAAAGGTTTAAATTTTTAGGTACATATGTTTACATAGCGGTTATTCCTTGTTATTTATTCTTTTTTCTCTGACATTATTTTCAATAAAAAATGGTTCTATTTTTAATTTAAATATTTTTGAACACTTAAATTTTGCTTTATAAAATATTGAGAAAAATCCACTAAATACAACATGCCATTAAAGTTACACATATTATTAAAAGGCGGACATTATAAGTTAAATTAGTATTTTACTGTTGACAACAACACTTCAATAAAAAACAGAAAAAGAAATACATTGTTGAATAATTGTTTCAGTCTCATTTTTAATATGGAGTAGCTTGATACTGGTAACTCCTCCAAGCATACTTTGTTTGAAGAAGTAGGAATCCTAGAGGTATACCTGTTATTAGATTCTATCCATTTGCCCATTTTGCCAAATTTTTGGTGAAAGTAAAACAAATTTACATGTAACATATACTTCCTTTAACAATATACATTATTCATCATCATCACATTCAATACGTCTCGCTACAATGTTGTACAGGTTCATACACGTAATTTACAACAAATATAAAATAAGCGATAATGATACATCACTATCAGTGAAGTGGCACTTGGGCAAAGGTAATTTCCCGTACTTTAAAGTTATTTTTGAAACCCTTGTTTGACAAAAGTAAACCCGGTTTTCTTTCTTGCTTTTTAATACGATTGGTTTTATACGATATTGCTGAGCAATATTCTATAATGTCACATTTATGTCGTACTTTTGAGTGTCAATGTACTATGCCGTGGTCAAAGGACAAGTGAGTGTTCAAAAATATTGAAGTGATAAAAGCATCACTTTTGCTGACTACTTAGAATGTACTTTGACCACTCCATTATAGGGAAGTGCGCAGCTCTGAGGAAATTAAGTAATAATATTTACTTAATAATAGGGTTAGGGTCGCAACAGAGTTTTTTAATAACTATGTTTTTAAAGAAGCCGAGATTTATTTCAATACAAAAAGCTTATGTTTTAAAGCTTTTTATTGATTGATAATCACATTGTCAGCTGCCACCCATTCTCCATTTTATCATCACTGCTCGAGTTCTGCCTAATTCAAATCTATAAATATACCAATCTTTGTATAAGTTGATACATAATTATGAAGATCAAGAATTGATATAAAAAACATTGTCTGACATGAAACGAGATGTTGTGCACGAATCCCTGTACTAGTTCTACACACTGATTACTATTTTTATTGGGTTGTCATGAAGCACATAAGTACCTAAATAGACTATTCTTAAGTATACATTATACACATTTATTTTTATAACTTGATAGTTACATTCTACTGTAAAATTTCTTTGTAAACACCATGAGAAAAAAAAACTTACAAGCACCAATCTAACTCCTAAAGAGATTAAGGCGAAATCCAAGTATGCATCGCTGCAGATACAAAAACAGTTGGCAGTGGCAAATAAAAATAAACTATCTTCATTTGCATCTACGTTTATAGGCCCGATTGACGTCATTTAAATGGAGTGTCGCTCTGATTGGTCTATTTTGCAGTGGAAACTCGTCCTTATTTTGGTTTATTGTATTGAGAATGGTTACTACACAATATATATTTATTAATAATTGGAAGTAGTTGAACTTTCAGCAACGCTTGCACATTCAAATATATATATATACTTGTATCTAATGACTAATCAAGCAGTGAATTTATGGGAGTTAAAACACAAAGTATTTTTATAAGCCTTACTAAATTGTTCATTTTACTACCTGGCGTCCTGCCCACTCAATTTGTTTTGTGGCTTTAGAAAACGTACTTGTTTATACACGGTGTCTGGGAATAAGTGTCAGACAACGAAAGACCTTTACAAACAAAACGTTTATACATGGTGTCCGGGAATAAGTGTCGGACAAAGCTCCTTGACTGAAAAATAGGTGATTGTCATTAAAATAAAATTTAATATTGAATATAATATTTATAATTATTTGTCATCTTTTTCGTATACACAATACTTTCGCACATCGTTCAACGCCACTCGGGGGTATGACCCATGTACAGCTACGAAGACATCACCACAGTGTGTAAACACCGCACTCCGGGCAAGTATTGGGTGTGTTAAAAAGAGTTATGTGTAACTTTTTTTTGCACTCAGTTAGAAAAAAGGCGTGTTTTACGTTTTATTTCAACGATAATTTATTCCTTTAGAGCCAAGGAATAACGTCTTTTTTGTCTGACATCTATTCCTGGATACTGTGTATAATCAAAAAGAGTACACAGCATAAATTTCTGTAGTGTCATTATTGCAATTAGTAAGTGTTGTTTTTTTCGTAATCACAAATCTTTTCTGTAATTACAAATATTTTTTTTATTTTCAATAATGTTAAAGGTAGCAATAAAATTTCTCTACTCATTTAAATTTTAGTTAACTTTTTTGAGTTTCTCAAGCTGAGCATGTATATATTAATACCAGTGGTTCTCCTCTGGTGTTGTGCAAGTAAGAACGATAATAAATATTTAATTCACAATTGAATGAAACTACGTGATGTAGTATTATTTCTAATTTCTTTAAGTTCTTTACCACAATCTAGATTTCGTTGTATTACAACATTTTCAGGCGGGCTATTAGTAAAGATATCTTTGCCTGAAGATGTTGTACTACAACGAAACCTAGGTCGTGGTAAAGAAGTTAAATAAAGTAGAAATAATACTACATCACGTAGTTTAATTTAATTGTGAATAATGAATTTCTACAAAATTAACGTTAAATATATTTAATTTGCAGTCTCAAAGACATTAGATCTTATTGATGTCTGTAATTTTTCTATATGCACTTTTGAATGAAAATATCATTTTGTCACTGTATCCAATGAAAAGTATAAAAAGGTTTTTTTTTCATTGAATAAATATCATGAATAGTTCGACGTTGTTGCGAAAAGCCAAAATTCAGCGAAACATTAATTTGTGAATAAATATTTTTTGAAATTATTCAAAAAAGTAGACAAATTAGTATTTTGTCTATTTTTTCTATTAATTAGTTTTGCTAAGAATTCATTCTTAGAAATAGACTTTGATAGTGTGATTTAATTCATATCTGGCGCCATCTAGTGAAGCCAGTTAAAAGCGGTATTAAAATGTAAATTTTTAACAATAATAGTTTTTAATATTTTTTAAATTTGCTGTTTTTGTGGCTTGATTCTTTCTTATTTTTTCAACGTTTCAGTCATCTCACAATTTTACATGTTCCTTTATTCTTGGGACTCTGAGCTGTATAATATTGAAAGCTTAAATAAAATCCATGTAGTAGTTTTTACGTGATAGAACCAATAGAAAAAACAATTCAAAAATAGTATTTTCTTTATAGTTTTTTCTTGTGAAACATTTAATGTTGTAGTATTACTTTGATTGTTTTATTAAATATTTATAATAAATAATGAATGCTTCTATGGATTTACATGTAAGACTTATTGCAAAACTCTGTCTTTTTTTACAATTGCATGTTATGACTAGATATTTTTGATATATTTCTACTATATAGAAATGTCTATGATAGTTATGTAAATGTAGTAAGGAATGTTTCGAGATTATTATAATTGCCTTTTAAGAAATTGCAGTGAAATAGTTACAAAGATAGACTTTGTACTGGCCAAATCTTTCTTTGTCTTGTAATTCTTGCGAAAAAAGAAGACTTCAATAAATTTGACAGTCGATAGGAATAAGTTGGTTGGTATTCATTTTCGTTTTGTATTTTTTTTAAATCAGTGAAATTTTTCAGCCTCATGGAAATTATTTGTTTAATTTCTTATTAATTACTTTCGTAGAAATTAATGTTATTCACATGAATTATGAAAGATTAAATTGGTGTTGACTCTCCTATGCAGTGGTAAGTATAATAATGTAATCAGCGATGGATTTCTTGCTTAGGATAGGTCGATTGAAGTGAATAGTTCAAAAATATTATATTGAATAAATTATTTTAAGGGGGATCTTTATATTTATAAATGTGTTTAGCTAATCTGTTTTTTAGCAATTTAATTAAAACTAATTTCTTAGTTATTTAACTGGAAATTATGGTTGAGAATTTTGGCAGAAGGAAAATTGAATGATCACTTGGAATTAATTTTAAAAAAATTTCTGCGTTAATTATAACATATTTTTGAATTTAATCCTTCTCAAACGAAATAGCAGAGTGTATCCATATTTGGACCTCTCTTCGACTTTTCCTTAAACATATTTTATGACAAATTGCCATGAAACATAATTGTGCAGGAATCTTCCGAACATATATATTGTTTGATTGAAAGTTGAACTTGGTTATTGTTGTTTTTAAAAGGCTGGTATCAATGTCGGTGATTAATGTTAATATTAACATTTGTTCTGATCTGATGTTGATATAAGATAAATTCGTACTGGAACACACAAATAAAAACCTAATGAAGTATTTACTTAAAAAATTCCACATTATTTCACTATTCCCATGCAGTAATTGTGCATTGTGCAGTGTATGCAAATGCTGAATCCATAATTAATACGTTAGGTCTGAAACCTAAGCTCTGAAACAAATTTTGTATAATGAAGCGAAGGAGACGTTTTTGTTGTATTATTGTAAAATGCAATATTGTTTATTGTTTCTCAAGTTGTTTGACATGGCTTTGTTACGAACATCTTATCACATCATCTATTAAAGAACAATGACACCTAAATGATACTTTTTCCGAAAATGAGTTTTTGTATAAACGAAACGATCTTTTAATGTCCCATTTTATTATGTTGTTGGTCCGATAAAAAATATATTTCATTGATAATGTGATGGAAACAATACTGTTCGTTTGTACTTTTCTGATAACACCACTTTAGATAAGTGGTGTTATAGGAAAAGTTTGTTTGAGTTTCATGATAAAATATTTTTGTCATTTGGGCTTTATGGCTTTTAATAGATGATATTTAGTTATATACAATGTGAAATTAAATTTAACTAGATTTTTTTATGTCGTATTCATATTATTTATATGCCAGGTTGGCTAATATGTTTTTAGCAATGAGTTGGGAAGTTTCTAGAAAAGCTGTTGGAATTTTGAGAATTTCTAGAAAGGCTGTCTGAAGTTTGAGAATTTCTAGAAAGGCTGTCTGACCTTTTTTGAGAATTTTATTACATGGTATGATTAGATTGAAGTGCACAATGACTACATCAAAGTAAAGGGATTTAGATCAGTATCAACAAGTGTTTGTAAATAATTTTTAACATTGAAACGTGACTTCAATTAGCTGATGCTGAGGAGAGTAATGAGAAATGGGTTTAATCACACATACAAACACCAATGGCTTAGTGCAAAACAAATAGGAAGTTTAGTATAGAACATTTTTTCAAACACCCACACCAAGAGCGTTACGTCATTGGGCGTTTTTTCAAGAGGGATTTATACAATGTGCATTTGACCGTTCAACATTAAATGAATCTTCATATATACTATATGGTGTGTCTCAACCATACACCAAAAATCAGTCAACAAAATTCAGTAGTTTAGTCACAGGAATAGTTTTAAGTAGTTTGTAATTTCAAACAGGATGTATATAATTTTTGACACGCCACGCTTTACTATGGCTGTTGATGCAACAACTGTGTGCCCCATCACCGCTTTACTATGGCTGTTGATGCAACAACTGTGTGCCCCATCACAGTTGTCGTGTAATATAAACATTGCAGCAAATGGTTTTCACGTTTCGTTTATATTAAAATGCTATTTACTTGTTTGAAAAATGTTTTTTTAAATTTTTGGTATAATTGTTTATTTCACTACTTTAAAGTATTTATGACAACTAGTACTGACTGGTTTAACGGGGTCATTTAATTTAGAATGGTTAAATCCACATGTTATATTAGGTATATGTTGCTTATTATGTTATGTTAGGTACATGTTATATTAGGTATATGTCTTGTCTGTATGTTTAGGTATATAGACAAGAATAAGGCTGTATAGTCCAATGTGTAACGCTATTGAAATTCCTATTTGTTCTATTATGTGCCATTGATGTTTGCGTGTGTGATCAAAGAAAATCTAAGTTATGAAATTATTAAAAATGATTGATAAATGGTTATATGGTAGAATAGTCTATAATTATAGTGAATGCAAAGATTTGTTGTGAATAATTGGATAGATTAGCAAACAAACTAAGGAATTAACATGACCAACTTCATTTTCTCCATAATAACTCTAGACTAGTGTGGAAGACCTACAAAAGACCTTGTCAAATTTTTTTAATCATGTCATTGATATGTGTTTTTACGCTGATAGATTATTGTTACTGCCGCCTACCAGATTGTGGCAAGAGTCATTGTAGTGCATATTTAATTATATTTTGTTGTGACAATTGGGTATAAAAATATATTTATATGTTTTGTAAGAACAAGTCAGGGTGTATGGTATGATATAACTAAAGAATGTATTTTTTGCTTGTAACTGAAGCATCTCATGAAATCTGTTAATATAGTTAAGATTAATATGCGTTTGTTTGTCCTTGCTTATAAAGTTTCATATAACTTTATGTGTTTAATATCCGACTATCACTGTTCTATGAAACGGTAAACTTTTGAAGTTCTTACGTTAAAGAAAAATAATTTCATGGCAGACGAGTTTATTGAATAATTTTCTTTAAAAAATGTTGGTTTATTCAAGACGCATAGTGTGTTTATAAACTGTTGATTGTTTTTGTTTTTTATTAAAATCATTCTATTCATGTTCATCTCTTAATTTTATTTTTCATTTTATCTTTTGAAATATTTAAACTGGATCAAATGTCTGGCATAATCTAATGTACCTTGTTTTTATCTGTTTGAATCATTGTCTATTGTATTCAATTGAATATGGATTTAGTAGATTTAAGGTTTTATGCTTTCACCTATATTCCATGCTATCTTGGCATTATGATAACATTGTCTACAGCTATCTCATCTATATTTTGGGCATTATTCTCTGTGACTCGCACATTTATTTGGGATTTTGACTAGTACTTGTCACTAAGAGCATTTGATAAAATTTTACTTGTCAATTGACTGATGCCACCTGAGTAGCGTTGTTGATCAATTACACTTCTTTCGTTTACGATTTTCTTCACATTTAAGTATCTATTTTGATATATTTACCTGTTATGAACACTTATCATGCTATTAAAATATTCAATTTATTTACTGACTTCCGTGTATGCCTTATGCAAAATCTATATTTGGTATATCGAAACTTAGAAGGAAGGAACTTTTTAAAATAAGTTGTTAAAACTGTTATATTTTCATTTATGGAGTTATTGTATTAGGTATATTTATAGGCAGATTTGAGCGCCTATGTTCTTGTAACAATTAGGCCTATAACATTAATCACAGTTTTAAAAACGAATGGCGTTCAAACATAGGTTTACTCAAAATTTTATTTTTAACGGTGGGACTGGGAAGTTTAAACTCGTCTTAGTAGATTAATTGCTGCCATATGACCACCTGGCTATTAGCTGTTTACGTTTCTGCCATTCTATAGAATTGTCATTCAGTAGTCATATTATTTAATCAAGTGATTGATTTTACAGCCTTGACTTTAATATGAAATATTTCACGGATTATTCTACCTATGGCTTGGTTATAAGTTTGGATAACCTTTGTACGCTTCTGGTTCCTGTACATTATACATCGTTTTATGAATATTCCGTTGCAAAATTATGGAATTCATTGGATTACCTCACGCTGTTACCTATTTGTTCATATTTATTTTTCTACTTTAATGTATCTAATTGATACATATGGCGAACTTTTTGCTACGAGAGCAGTCTTTGACAACAAACTGTAACACCCATTCAGCCCTGCTTGACGAACGGCCATTGAATCCGGACTTATTGCTATGTGAGCAATCTTTTACAGCCAACAATAACACCCGTCCAGCCACGCTCGACGAATGACCGGGAATCGAACCCCGGACTCTGCAGTGCGCCATGTCGTCAAAGGCTGTATGCCTTGTGATCAACCCAACACACCACGGCGACATATTCTGTTTATTCTAAATCTTATCCTTTTCCTTTGTCCTTTTGACATGCAAATTTAGGAAATTTTTTAACTGTCATTATATTGTTTTCATTTTAATTTAAAAATTATGGTAACTACAGATCTGTAATATTATTTCTTGATTATGGTAAACTGGAAGAGGTTAACTCTTCCAATATTAAGTTCGCTATATGTATAAATATGTACACATAGTGGACTTATTATATTAAAGACAAAATAAATGAAAAATAACATTTTTCATAACTTTTAAAAAGTTTGTAAGAAAATGTATGAAATTATTTTGCTGTTTATCATGGTTAACGTAATTGGTTGTTATAATCCTTATATTTGTTAAAAGATCGGTAAAGAAAAATGGATATTATGCAGTGTATGCTTACATACAGACTATAAACACGTCTTCGTGACTATTATTGCAAACTATCATTCAATTAACCTTAACATGTTCCAATTTTCATGTGAAGCTTTTATGTAATATTACTTTTGATACTCCCGTTAACGTTTTTTTGTTTATTGTATAACTCTGTACGTTGTCATTTAACATTTTTTTTTTTTCAATGCCGAAAGCCGCGAATTTGTAACCTATTTTTATCCTTTCAAGTAATTTCAATGCAGATGAATGTTGTTAATGGATAATGAATTATTATAAATTGCTCATTAGGTTGTTAAGTTTTGTCAATGATAAATGTAATTACTTAGTCAATTTGGTATTTACTATTTGTAGATTGTTATCTAAAGACGTTTTGGTTAGAAAATTATAGTATTCTTTTATTATCAAAGATTAGTTTAGAGTTCTTTAAGTTCTGTTTAGTTACATTTTTTACATGAACAAAACTAATGTTGTTCTCTAACGTGTTGTATTTATATTTGAAAGCCCCAAAAGATAAAGTAATTGGCTCATTAACAGCATGAATGAGTTTAACTGTCTGTACATTAGTGAAATTTTAAGTAGTTGCCAACCAATCCAACAGAGCGACTCATGAACGACTCATGAACGCACACAACAGACCTGTCACAATGCAATGTATTCAGTTTACCCGTTTATTTTTATTTTATTTTTATTTCCAATGTTTGTATAATGGAGTCCACTGTTTTTTATGAGTCACTGAGTACAATGAACTGCAATTTGTCATTTGTTTATTTCCTTTTACATTAGACTGAGTGTGATATAGAGTTGGTAAATGACTGGTTATCTTTGACTGATTTGGATAAATGTATATAGGCTTAGTTAAGTTGGTGTTCTATTGATTTCTGAGTTCAAAACAGGAATAATAATAAATTAAATTTTCTTGTTTGTCATCACATTCTTGAGATACTCCGTTTCAATGTCAAGACAAGGCCGGGAGTTGTGTAGAGCCCTACACATTGGATGCCAAGATGCACCTACAAAGGGATACAATGCAACAAAGCAAACACTTTATTAGGTTTTGAATATTAAGCACTACTACAATGCAACAAAGCAAACACTTTATTAGGTTTTGAATATTAAGCACTATTACAATGCAACATAGCAAACACTTTATTAGGTTTTGAATATTAAGCACTACTACAATGCAACATAGCAAACACTTTATTAGGTTTTGAATATTAAGCACTACTACAATGCAACATAGCAAACACTTTATTAGGTTTTGAATATTAAGCACTACTACAATGCAACATAGCAAACACTTTATTAGGTTTTGAATATTAAGCACTACTACAATGCAACATAGCAAACACTTTATTAGGTTTTGAATATTAAGCACTACTACAATGCAACATAGCAAACACTTTATTAGGTTTTGAATATTGAGCACCACTTCACACAACGTAGAATTGTTTGTACGTGTATTTTTTTCTTTTTCTTGAGTTTTCCTCATGGAGTTTCAGTTTGTGTAGATTAAAGATTTGGCATCTTTATTCTAATCAAATTTTCTAAGTAATTTTCTAAGTAAAAAGAAATAGAAACTGGCTATCTAACTGACCGTAGCTTCTCTTTATAATATTAATATTGCTGAAATAGAGTCCTTAAGCTATTTTGCTATTCACTTAAAATATTGCTAAAACTAATGAAATTCTATATATAAGAGAAATAATATATATGAGATGAAGGAGAATGCTGTGGATACCACGGACTGCCAAAAGAACTAAGAAATCTGTGTTAGACCGACTCCAAATTAAGACCAAACTATTGACGATCTGTTACCAATAAATTTTCAGTTACTATGGCCAAATAGCTTGTAGACATTTTGATTATTTCAATTAACTGGTTAGTGTAGGGATCATAGAGTTGTGGTCGATGCCCTATCTACTGATCTGATCAGGTTAAAATCTATACAGGACTCTGTCACTGCAGACCTGTGAGACAAACCAGAGACAGGACCGCACGGAAGCAGCTGGTCGGATCCTTTCGGAAGGGACCTCAAGATAAGCACAATCGTTAATAATTATAGAGCTACAGAAAAAATTGAGAAATACTTACGATTTTCACATATTGTATCCCATGGTGATATGTTATCAGATTTAACAAAATGTTTTCTATATAAGGATATAGTTAGTCTATGGTTGGCTCGATACAGTAAATTGGTTCTGATTGCTATAACAATCTTCATTTTTAGTATTAAGTCCTTTGGAAAACAATGCCTTACATTTTAGGGTTTATCATGAGGTAGAATATAGGAGGACATCTTCATTTCAAGATAGAAAGGCATACAATACAATGTGGTGCTTTTATTTCCTGGGAAAAATCCACTTGGGGAAGAACTGCTCCCAAATACTTCTAATGAGAAATTTATAGAACAGAATAATAGTTAATAGTCTCTTCTACTTTCGTACAGTTGGAGACCGTGAAGTAATCATTGAAAATTGAAAGGACAAGTAACCATACTATTTCATGTTTGGATCTTTAGAAGCTTCTCAGTTATGGTAGAGCTGGACTAAAGTAAGAAAATTTAAAAAATTTTTGGAGAACATGTCGACAGACTAACTTTTTAAATCTAATTTTTAAGGGGTCTAATTTTATGAGGCTGTATAGTTTTTATAAGGTCTGTCTAATTTTTAGGGGGCCCCATGATGTTAGAATAATACATGCAAGCGTTAAGTATGATTTATTCAAAAATGTTTAAGAATGTGTTAAAAATTTTAGTAACGCAGTACTACCATGTAATGGTTAGTAGCTAGCTTATCAGAAGTCAAAGTTGTTTGATTGTTTGGTATAAACCAATAAAAAATTTCCTTATTATTGACGTAAAATAATTTTAGTAGCTTTATGTGTGCATTGGCAATGAGTTCATGTAATGCATTGGTTAGGATTGCATGTAGATCAAAATTTCCTGTCGACTGGCTAACTTCATCGTTAACAAAACAAGAAAAGTATTTGAGTAAGACACATAAGTGTGCACTGCAAATAGCGTCTGTACTGTTCGTAAGTAGATCTAGATTATGATTTAACAGTATGAAATTTGTAATACATTGGTTAGGATTGCACGTAGATTAAAATTTCCAACGGACTAGCTAACTTCATTGTTAATAAAACAAATAAAGCATTTGAGTAAGATACGTAAGTGTGTCTGCAAATAGCATCTGTACTGTTCGTAAGTAGATCTTGACTATAATTTAACAGTATGAAATTTGTAATACATTGCTTAGGATTGCACGTAGATTAAAATTTTCAATGGACTAGCTAATTTCATTATTAATAAAACAAAAAAGCATTTGAGTAAGACACATAAGTGTGCACTGCAAATAGCGTCTGTACTGTTCGTAAGTAGATCTAGATTATGATTTAACAGTATGAAATTTGTAATACATTGGTTAGGATTGCACGTAGATTAAAATTTCCAACGGACTAGCTAACTTCATTGTTAATAAAACAAATAAAGCATTTGAGTAAGATACGTAAGTGTGTCTGCAAATAGCATCTGTACTGTTCGTATATAGATTTTGATTATAATTTAACAGTATGAAATAGCAAATAACAACTTTCTAATTAAAGAATATGTATATGCATGTGGAATCAGATTTAATCTCAAGTTTCACTTATATTTGTGTGAGGAAACCATATATAAATGTAGCTACATGTTCAATGAACTCAAGCCATTTCTTTATTGTGTGAGGAAACCATATATAAATGTAGCTACATGTTCCATATATAATGTTTATTTGTGTGAGGAAACCATATATAAATGTAGCTACATAAACCATATATAATGTTTATTTGTGTGAGGAAACCATATATAAATGTGAAGAGGAAACCATATATAATGTTTATTTGTGTGAGGAAACCATATATAAATGTAGCTACATGTTCAATGAACTCAAGCCATTTCTTTATGTCCTGGTTATTAGGTACAACATTTTTTTATTTTCAGATGGTCTGTATCCTTAGGCATAATATTAAGTAGCGAGCATTTAACATAATAAGATGAGGGTTTTACATATTGAAATTTACGTTTTTTTTCTCAACAAGTTATAGTAGAACTATTGAAACAAAGAAAAGATGAAAAAAGATTAGCCAAGTGGGAAAAAATTCTTAAGTGAAAATCCTAATTCAAATGCTAAACTATAATTTGGAAATTTTTTTGAAGTGATGACTTTTCAGGAGTATATACCAGATAGAACAGTACGGTTCGGTTAAACAATGTTGAAATTATAAATTCCCATCATACTTATTTATTTTATTTATTTCGCGCGCTACATTTATAAAGGTCTATCCACAGATTTCTGGGCTAGGTTCCAGCCATGTCAATTCCAGACTACGTTGGGGACGTGTATCTATGGCCTGTTAGATATTCTGTGAATGTATTTAGTGTGGTATGGAGTGATTCCACATCGGAATGACTTCATTCAAAACTGAAAGTTGTTGGTTGGAAAAGTATTTCAATATTCATGTTTTCAGTCGAACACATTTTCATCCAGGTAATTACAAAATATTAGAATGTACTGCCTGCACTGTGTACACATCAAGTTTGAATGAGTTCATGGAAAATCTATACAACTGTATTTTTATCGTTCCCGACAGAGCCCAGAATGGTAACCGTCGTGACACAGCATGGATATGTGTGGATAGATCTTAAAGTCAATTACTTCATCGCTGGTCATCTCTGAACGTTGCAAGTTTTAGATGGTCTCATAACACAGCGCGAACAATGTAGTACAGATTGTGTTAGTTTTTTATGAGAACATAGCATACAAAATCATGTGAAATTTAACTAAACTTTATAATGTTACTGTATTGAGGAGTTAAAAAACGGAAAATTGAAATTCGTTCTATTTAAATTGGGTTATACGGTCTATCTAATGATCTGTTCTTTATTACTCGAAAATCAATAGTTTTGGAGATATAAGCACTGAAATTGTGATATTTTTAACGAGTTATACTTTCCAGAGCAAATCCAAATTTTCCAGAATATGTGCAAAACACTCCTTCTTAATATTGTGTGTGTTAAGATCTCCAGAGTATAACAATGTAATCGTCGGATTAATGGGAAATATGTATCGACATATGACGTTAAAAAATGTAAATAATGTTTTATATCCCAGTAATGCCGATCTAGAAATGAGAATGAAGAAAATTTATGATAAAAGCTGTTACTTTTTAGTTTTTATACGTGTTACTGAATAGTTTTTATACGTCTTACTGAATAGTTTTTATACGTGTTACTGAATAGTTTTTATATGTGTTACTGAACAGTTTTTATGTGTTATTGAATAGTTTTTATATGTGTTAGTGAATAGTTTTTCTTATACAGGTTGTCCCATTTATAGTGGTCCAAAACAGTTTAGAAGTTTTTTTATATGTGTTACTGAATAGTTTTTATATGTGTTACTGAACAGTTTTTATATGTGTTATTGAATAGTTTTTATATGTGTTACTGAATTGTTTTTTTTTTATACAGGTTGGCCCATTTATAGTGGTCCAAAAAAGTTTAGAAGTTTTTTTATATGTGTTACTGAATAGTTTTTATATGTGTTACTGAAAAGTTTTTATATGTGTTATTGAATAGTTTTTATACGTGTTACTGAATAGTTTTTATATGTGTTACTGAACAGTTTTTATGTGTTATTGAATAGTTTTTATATGTGTTAGTGAATAGTTTTTCTTATACAGGTTGTCCCATTTATAGTGGTCCAAAACAGTTTAGAAGTTTTTTTATATGTGTTACTGAATAGTTTTTATATGTGTTACTGAACAGTTTTTATATGTGTTATTGAATAGTTTTTATATGTGTTACTGAATTGTTTTTTTTTTATACAGGTTGGCCCATTTATAGTGGTCCAAAAAAGTTTAGAAGTTTTTTTATATGTGTTACTGAATAGTTTTTATATGTGTTACTGAAAAGTTTTTATATGTGTTATTGAATAGTTTTTATAAGTGTTACTGAATAGTTTTTTTTTTTATACAGGTTGGCCCATTTATAGTGGTCCAAAAAAGTTTAGAAGTTTAAAGTGTAAAGGTTTACTATTCCGCTAAAACGAATTGAATGAAATTTGGCATGACATTTCATTCAATTTAGTAGACTTTGTACATATAATGTTAATTTCTGAAGACGTTGTAATAGCTATATCATTACAATTTTATGTTTACACAATTATGGCACCTTAAGGTAGTTTTTAGGCAAATCACTGGTAGTACATTTTTTTCATGGTGATTTTTTAAAGGTTAAACAGTTTTTATGTAAATCAAACTAAACTTAACAAACAATTCTAGAACAATGGTGCAATCTAGGAATAACCTTAAATGCTATTATATGCTAGTTCCATGTGTTTTCTACTTCTGTGCCAAATTTCATTCAATTTAGTGGAATTGTAAACCAAATAGAGTGATTTATGTGACTAAATCTGGGAATGTTCAGAAAAAAACTAAAAAAGTCATAACTTCCAAACTATTGATTTTTGTGGAACTAATGTTGTTTTTAGATCATTTGTTACGTCATTCTCTATACAAAAAAAAAATATTTTGGACCACTATAAATGGGCCACTTGTATATATTATGTCGACACTTTTAAAGACAAGGATCAATATGACATGATAATTTTTTTCAAGTGCTTTGCTGGCTTTGGGAGCTTTACTTATGCCATTTTTGAGTTAAGAGGATAAATTTTTTGAAATACTATGGAAAGAATTTTTTTCACAAATTTTTCCTGTAGATAGGGGGAAATTTATATGTGGGTAAATATTTTCAAACATACAGAATTGAATGATATTAGATCTATACTTGTAAAAATGTACAATATAGTACTTATAAAAAAAAGAATATAAATCCAAAGCAAAAGGCTATTATTTATATTTTTTAATAATTCTGCTGGCAGAGGTATATGGGTTTAGACCAGGGGTGTTCAACGTAATAACTAAATAAACAAAAGGTTTATTATTTTTGAAACTGTAGCGGGCCAATAGCATAGTGAACTTTAAATGTAAAGAAAATAGTAATTTTAATTTTCCAACACGAATAATTTATTAAAAAAAGAAAACCTCAGGTTTACTACCTCAGGTTCGCAGGATCAAGACAATTAGACTGATGTGTTTTGTAGGGTTCCGTATCATGTACACATTATTCATTTTGACTATCAGTTATTGGTTCATTTATCGACTAGTCTAGAGCAACTTTCATAGGCATATTTTTTAATGGATATTTGCACAACAACTAGCTTGCGGGCTGGATGCAGGGCCTTTGTGGTTCGCATCGTGGCCCGAGGGCCGTTTGTTGGACGGGCCTGGTTTAGACCATTGTAAATAACACTCTGAATATGATCTTTAATGTAGGTCTTTTACTATTTTATAGATTTGATATTGGATAATCTGTATCGTAAATAAAACATAATAAAAAGTCTTATTTTTTTTCCTAAAACTAAATATACAAATTAAAATTGATATATGAATTTATTTAAAAAAATTTTTTCTGTTTACATTGTATGATCGCATTGTGTATATTGCTTAAAATATAAGGACGTGCAGAGCAGTATATTGTAGTGTGGGAAATATAAAACTATCTTCTTATGGCCACCTCAGTTATATTTTTTTGGCTATGGTGACACACATCGCATGCACTAGTCATTTAATTTTTATATTCTAGTAATTGTAAATGTCAATGTGTGTGTGTGCTTGTAAACACCTACAGGTCATTATACAGATAGTCATGAGTTTCATCCATGATTTAGACATAAATAAAAAAAAATCATCAAGTGTGGTACTCGTAAGTAGTTTTCTCTGTATGCTTCGTTGCGTCATATGTGATCGGAGTGTAGCGTATTATTTGCTTCGTTGTGTCACATGTGGTCGGCGTAAAGCGTTGTATTTGGTGTTAACAATTGTTTTATGAAACATAGTCTGATATGCTGTTACTTGATTCCAGGTGGGGAAGTGGTCCCCGAGAAGACACCCTTCCTACACAATGAACCCGTGAGGCTTACTCCCGCGTGGGAGGGGAGCAATTTGCCGAACGATACGCTTAATTTGAAAGGTTAGTATTAATTTTATTGAATATATTTGGCGTTAATTTTGTAGAAATTCATTATTCACAATTAAATGAAACTACGTGATGTAGTATTATTTCTACTATCTTTAATTTCTTTACCACAACCTAGGTTTCGTTGTATTACAACGCCGACCTAGGTTTTCGTTGTATTATTCCCACCTGAAGATGTTGTAATACAACGAAACCTAGGTCGTGGTAAAGAAATTAAAGATAGTAGAAATAATACTACATCACGTAGTTTCATTTAATTGTGATTAATTTTTTTACAAAAGTCACTTTATTAAACAAAACAAAATAATAATGTTGAATAAGCATTGAATTGTTAGGGGTACATAAAGGGTATTTGCAAATACCCCTTACAACTATGGAGCAAAGCAACAATACGCAAACTGTAAAGAATTATTTAGCCAACTGAACATTCAATAGTTTTTTGCAATGTTACACAAGAAGGTTTGGCAAAGAATAGGTCCCGAAATTTTCCATAAATCCGATAGATATATTATTGAGAAAATGTGGAACAATTTTATTACCGTCCACAATGATAAATTTCTTTTAATGGAAAATAGATGGATTCATGATGACAATTATAATAATATGATGATAATTATACAATGGCACCTACAAATTCAAAAATGGCACCTACAAATTCAACAATGGCACCTACAAATTCAACAATGGCACCTACAAATTCAACAATGACACCTACAAATTCAACAATGACACCTACAAATTCAACAATGGCACCTACATGAATTCCTATATGGATGAAAATGTTATAACTTTGTGTTTTTAATGTGTGAGTTGTGATCTTGTTCTATATAGGTTCCATTGTTTAATCTGGGACTTTAATTTGATTAGTATATAAAAAAATTTCGAAAATATAGTAAAAGTTGCGAGAACTCACTTCTCACTTCCGCTATTGTTTTGTATAATATTTAAATGCTGTTGGAAGTTTCTACGAGTCAATCTTTTCAAATTGACCATCTCAAGATGTTGTCATACAACGAAACCGAGGTTGTGATTAATAATTTTAATAAAGTAGATATAATACTACATCAGGTAGTTTCATTTAGTTGTGAATAAAAATGAAATGATAATTGCCATGTACTAATTCGAAATAAATATTTTTAGTTTATCTTCAATATAAAGGTACATTGAGAACCAATGCAAAGAATTAATTTGAAGATCACATTCTTGGTATAGAAATTATGAATTTTGTATCTGCGTGAGTAAATGCGTTTTTAGGGGTTCATAGTTAAATTAGGAACTCTATAGTTTCGAAATGTCCATTCGTCAGTAATGTCTCACAACCATGTATCAGTCTGTAGGTCATAACCGTTTCACTTACAGACTATTGCTATAAAGCTGAAACTAGGCATGGTTATACATGTTTATAACACCTATAAATTTAGAAAATAAAAGATAAAAAAAATTTTTTTTTAATGTATGTATATGTAAAGTAGACTGAATTTTTTTTAGTATACCATACTATGTAGGATATTGTTGAATAGGTCTTCCAAAAATATTGGGCATATGCTTATATCGAAACATTGTTTATGTTTATGTTGATATAGGCCATATGACTATGGAAACATTGTTTTTGTTTATGTCGATATAGGTCTTATGCCATATCGAAACATTGTATATGTGTATGTCTATATAGGTCATAAGCCTATATCAAAACATTGTTTTGGTTTATGTTTTACAAAATAATAAGTTTTAAAATGGTTATTTTTCTTAGAGTTATGTGTCTCCATCTCCTACCAGTTAAACATCTATTTTTGAATATCTGAAAAGTATTTACAATAGTAGTACTTATAACGATATTAAAAGGAAAGTTATCACAGCTAAATAGCCTCTACAAGTTTATGAGTAATAGTCGACCAATTTATGACATAAAGTTGAGTCTGTAAAAAGTTGATAGAAACTGCATACAAGTGACTGAAATCAAATCCAAAAATAACTTTGTATTTTGAAATTTATATATTATTACGTCTTCGAAAGATATACATTTAGGTATATACTTATATAAAATAAGACATTTATTAATTTTTGAAAATAGGTTAATAGAAACACTATGTCCGCCTAAATTTTTACACGTGTCTAAGTGTGTATAGAACCCTCGTAGTACGATTTATACTCATACTTTACGTTTTAATTTCTTTTTTTTTGTTTTTTTGTAGGCGGTTTTTATCTTTTTTTTGTAGGCAGTCTTTCACAGCATCTAATAAAAATATGGAATCTCTTCATTAACTAGTGGTGATATGGAAATATTATAACGAACAAAAAACCTGGATATTATTTATACTATATATTACGATATTTATATATTTTTTTTATAAAAAGGTAGAAGGTATACAAACAAAAAACAAAATATACAGTGTTGTCTTGATAATTTGTTTTTATACCACATTTGTCACAATGCTCTAAATTTAAAAAAAAACGAAAAATACATATTTTTAAAAAGTATATTTTTTTGCATTAATGATAGTTGTGTCTGTGATTAAAGACTTCGGATACTTGGACCATAAATAACCATTTCTTTTTTCAGTATTATCAAAATTTTGGTCACTTAATGTCTTATTTAACTTTAAAACTGACCACTTTGAAGAAGCACAAAACTTGATCTATTTCATTTACATTTTTGTTTATACCATATAACCTTCTTGAAGCCTGAAGGTTATGATATTTGCAAGAAGACCTAAGTGGACTAATTATGAATCCAAAACAAAAGTTTCAATAAATATGCTTAGCACGTTTTGAGTCTTTATTGAAAACAGAGTTACCATTTCAGCCTTTAATAAATCAATATACGAAACACAACACCGCTATTTGAATAAGGCAATCATAGTTTACATATATAGACAAGGAATTGTCACTAATTAGATCATTGCATATTAGGATCTCGATCCTTTTTTGTTCACAATGCATAACTTATATAATATTCAATACGTGTTTACAGTTATAATGTTCATAATTGTCTAATTTATTCAGACCATTAAAGACAGATTGAACCGGATTGCTATGTGCACAAGTGTCTATTGTTAAATTTAATGCTATACTTAATTAATGTGAAGCAGGTTCGAATCCAATTCCATTGTCTTCGGTCCGTGTGCCACGAAGTGAAGTGAAGTTGTGGAATGTGTACAAGAGACGTTTCTATAATAATTATGTTTGAGACAGTATAAGTGTTTTATTTTTAGGGTTTTTATGGAAACCTATTTTTATGATGATGCTATCCTTTCCTTCATCTGTTGGAGAATTTTGCAAAGGAAACCAACGCCACGTTTGCTCAAATTTGCTTTGTATCAAGACTGTAATGAAGTAAAATTTTTTTATTTATTTAATAAGCATTCACAAACTTTCAAATTAATGAAATTATGTCCACATGTTTGGCTACTAAAGAGAATTGGCTTTCCAATCGGAATATGTGAATACGTAGAAACAAGGTTTTTTGTTTATAATTGGGAAAATAGAAAATAAGGTAAAGAAAAGCCTTGGGCAAAGTTACAATGTTAGACAAATTGATTGGTGTATTTACAAAAATCAGACTCTGCCTCGAGTTTGTCTAGGTTGGTAGAAAAACACGATTCTAAAAAATTTATCTAATGTGATAATATAATCTTTGCTTAGTGGCAAATTTTTGTTTGTTTCAATTAATGTCGTTTATTAAAATTAAAAATAAGTTTTGTGGAAAGTAGCTCAATGTTCATTTTTTCTAAATATAATTAAAGTTATCCATGACGTTAAATGTACGTGTCAATCAACATGAAAATCTATTTCTGACTAAAGGCGATAGTATTGTGAACTTAAAATGTAAGGTTTCCACACAGTGTAGACGAAATTACGTTTTGTTACGCAATTCTTAGGCAATCAAACTTTCTATATATGTTATTTATGAGATACTGACAGCTTTTGCTATGAACAGTACATATTACAGGATAATATTTTTTTGAATATATTTTTATTATTGTCTATATGTATATGTATGTTACTAATATTCGTGCTGTATGTACATCAACATTTATTTAAATTAGGGGACCTTATCGTTACATTAGCAAAGTTTTCTAGTTGCCAAAGCTATAAGGTAGTATTCATTATATAAAAAGGGGAAGTAATAAATTATTTGCAATGTATATATAATAAAATCCATCAAGTGTATGAACACTCATCAAATAGGGTTCCGTAGTTGTTTATTTTGCTTCAAATTGCCGATGCAAGTTTACCGAAACAATTAATAATTTTAATTTGCAGTTATAATGAAATGCTAATATCTAGTATTATTTTAGGTTTTTAAATGTAAAGCTGAAAAAATAGAGAGTGCGGGTGAGACAATACGCACCACATTGCAGTTTAATAATTCGCAAAAAGGTATTGAGTATTATTTCACGTGTTTATGTTTAAAAATGTAGAAATTGGAGGCTGTGAGAGAATGAACAGATAGATGGATACGATGAAGTTATAAGGGTTCCTTGTTTTTATTAAGGAAGCTTAAATATGTACATATATACAATGCATATATGTATATGTGTGTATTTATGTATGTATGTGTATGTAATATATGTATGATAAACACATGCATGTATGGTTTTAAAAATTTATTTAAAATTTTAAGTAATGAAAATTTGTATATAGTGTTCAAAACATTTTAACGATTAGAAGTCAGTGGAACAAAAAAGTAATATTTTGCAAAATAAAAGAAATGACAGTATTAAGACATTTTAAACAATAATATGACAATGATGCTTCCACAAAACTTGATTTTTCATTTTGATAAATAAAGTTAATTGATTTACCTTGTCATTAGACTGTTTAAATAACAGTATTAACACATTTTAGACGACAATATGACAATGATGCTTCCACAAAACTTTAGTTTTCTTTTTAATGAATAACGTTAATTGATGCGTATTGTCATTAGATTGTTTGATTAAATAACAGTATTAACACATTTTAGACGACAATATGACAATGATGCTTCCACAAAACTTTAGTTTTCTTTTTAATGAATAACGTTAATTGATGCGTATTGTCATTAGATTGTTTGATTAAATAACAGTATTAACACATTTTAGACGACAATATGACAATGATGCTTCCACAAAACTTTAGTTTTCTTTTTAATGAATAACGTTAATTGATGCGTATTGTCATTAGATTGTTTGATTAAATAACAGTATTAACACATTTTAGACGACAATATGACAATGATGCTTCCACAAAACTTTAGTTTTCTTTTTAATGAATGACGTTAATTGATGCGTATTGTCATTAGATTGTTTGATTAAATAACAGTATTAACACATTTTTGACGATGATATGACAATGATGCTTCCACAAAACTTTATTTTTCTTTTTAATGAATAACGTTTATTGATATTATGCATTTTAGACAACGTTATGATACTGATGCTTCCACAAAATGTTGATTTTCATTTGATGCTTCCACAAAATGTTAATTTTCATTTGATGCTGATGCTTCCACAAAATGTTAATTTTCATTTGATGCTGATGCTTCCACAAAATGTTGATTTTCATTTGATGCTGATGCTTTTAATTTTCATTTGATGCTGATGCTTCCACAAAATGTTAATTTTCATTTGATGCTGATGCTTTTAATTTTCATTTGATGCTGATGCTTCCACAAAATGTTAATTTTCATTTGATGTTGATGCTTCCACAAAATGTTATTTTTCATTCCTTGTTTTCTCATTTCATTTCATCAGCTAAAAAATATCACATTTTACACATTTCATCAGCTAAGAAATATCAGTTTGACTCAAATAGTCCCAGTTTATCCTGAAATCATATTCAATCTGTTTTATAACCATATAATATGTGTGCTTCTATGCTGAATTATCTCTCCCACTAATCCAACGCAGCATTTGAACATTGCTAAGTATGTCCATTTGCTATATTCAAAATGTGGGTACATTAATTCTAACTAAAACACATGAACGGGCTTCATGCTTGTTTATGCACCTAAGTTTACGATACAGAAGTTCACTTACTACAAAACAAAATAATGTTTGTATTTATAATTCATTGCTTTTAAATAAACTATTCTATATTGTCATAATATTAGTAAACATTGATTACCCTGAGAAACATTGGTGTTTTAGAATCGATAGGGAGAGAACTAACGCTATATAATCAAAGATAAAGATGGAATCGATAGTATATTGCAAAATTTTTAAAATAAATTTTAAATTTTCAAATTTAGAATGTTTTGTTATTTGAAATTTTCAAATTTAGAATGTTTTGTTTATTTGAACTCTTTAATACGCAAACAAATATTTCCGATTATTCAAATACATATAAAACCTATTTTCTTTAAGATTAAGAAAAGTTTTAGGTGTCCGTTTTTGCCAAGTGTATGTATAGGTCAACTCACTATTTATTGTCCCCTAGCCTTCTTCTCTTATATTGGTTATTGGCAGTTTATATTCTATAAAAGATAATTAATTGATAATTTTATTTAAAATTTAAAAAAAATGCAAAGTCTCTCCTACAGCAACAACTGTTCTATATGAGATCCTTCTTTTTGAAGTGACAGTTTATTCTTTTAACCATTCTATCATTGCTATTGAACATTCCTAGATATATCATCATTTTATGGTATTTGTCATTCACTATAATTTGTACTCATTTTAAAGAATAAACACAAAAAAATAGTAACAAGACACCGAAACAAAAACAATGCATGAAAATAAATAAAAAAACTATACATATTTTGAATTAGTGATGTGTAAAGCAAGATACATATAGAGTATAATAAGTACATCCATCTCTTTCAAAAAAGCGTGCTGACACCCAGTGGACACAGAAAGGTGGGGACACAACACCAAAACGATTGATGCGATGTGGTGATTCACAAATAAAGTCTTTATTGGGATATGAATATCTAGCGGTACGAGTATTATTTCACAAAATACGATCTCGATTAAATTGGTAATTTAATGTTTTCCTTCTGTTTTTTATTTTATGTATGCTTTGTTTATGATAGAAAAACATTTAAAACGTCTAGAGAAAAAGGCCCATATGAAAATATGTTGTAGATTATGATAGTTTCGTTTTTATTTTTGATAGAAATCCAAAAAGTATTTTTGCTGTACTTCTAAACAATTATAAAAATATATATACACGGTGTCCGGGAATAAATGTTGTTTGTATAAAAAATATATTTAGAAATTCAGTGTATTTCTCTGTGTGTATATTTGCGATTTTTTCTTCTGTGGATGAACGGGTTAAGTTGAAATTTGATGAGATACTGATGATTCAAGGAAAGTCTAGAATTATTCTTGTTATAAGTAAAATTTAGAAATGTGTAATGTAGCATAACTATATTTTTGTGTAATGTAGCAGAACTCTAACAATTTTTACTGTTTTATTTTTTCTGAAAATAAGAAAAATTTGACGAAAGAAAAGAAACTAGAATTCCCTAATATAATAGGGAACAATTTAACATTAAATCCCTCCACTCGTTTTGTGCACCAAGCGCAAGCCACCCTACCTGACCTTCTTCAAAGTGCTACAATTTTGCCAAATTTCAAATTATGACAATGAAATTTTGTATAAACACTCGTATCTTAATGCAAAAGAATGTTTATTTTTTTAAACGGGTCAAATTTTTAATTTAAAGTTTAATTGAGGATACAAAAAGATTATGTTGAAACAAATAATATAAGTTAAGGTGTCATCCCATATTAAAGAGAACTTTATATTGATCTGTACTTGCCTTTAGGTTGGCTCTAAGCGATGGAGCTAAATTTTAAGTGGTTTCTGCTAATGAAGTGTGCACTATGCAAAAATCTGTCAAGCGTGAGTGAAACTTGCATTAAGAGGATTCTGTATGCATTTCGGCACTTATAAACATTTAACTGTACATAGTATTACTATTAAACTATTTACCAATATTAATTTTTCACAATGTAAATTTATTGCCCACTCTATATTCACAGTAAACTCTATATTACGTAAAAACATGTGTAATATACACATGTAAGATGTAGGACAATCGCTATAGTTTTCCTACAATCTTTGCATAGGCTTCTAAAAATCCCTTTTTTTTTACAATTTTAAAGTTGTTATTTTTTTACTTGAAATTATGAAAAAATATTTTCGATGTCCTTATTAGCACTTTCAAATGATACCCACTATATAGTGTCCCAAAATTCAAGTCAAAAACAGGGATGGTTCTTCGAAAAATCGGGATAAAAATCTACGTCATGTATTTTTAAAATTATAGGTATTTTTATAAAAATTGCAAAAATTATCACCCGGCAAAGGTTTTTCAAGTTCTGTGACTATGAATATTTTTTTATTCTAATTGTTGTTCCTCAATCCTGAATAAACATTATATTAAAGACAGTCTAAAAAAATAGTCATTTAGAGCGTTCGCTAAGTGCGTTCTCGAAAAAATGGAGATGCTAAATGACACATTGAGGAGGAGCAGACTCTAACCCTGTTGGGTGGAAGCGTTGTGATTGTAGATACGGGACACTATTAGGGGACTTTCGAAGGTCCCCTTTTTGTATGAGGTGGGTCGTTACGGGTCCCAGAAGGGGCCCTGAGACTACCCGGGTGGAATGGCGGGAATAGTCTAAAATAAAAACAAAACTGCTTTAGTTTAAGAAAAGAATAATCTCTCTTGGCCAATCACACACTCAAAATGTTTCATCACTTAACTTTGACTGCTCGTACTGAAAAAAAAATGTACTATGCTATTTTGGCAAGTTAATTAGTTAGAAAATGGCTGTACAGAGAGACAGATACATGAATGATCTTCTAAGCGTTCACGTTTTTCCTTATGAAATATGGAATCTTGAAAAAAATACAAAAATTATTTTAAATTCTACTTTAATTAAAATTTTTGCAATATCTTTCAATTGTGCAGGTATAACGATGGACCTAAACCCGCCAAGGGACCGCTGGAAACTGATCTACTTTACGCTGCTACTCCACGGTGTCGGTACATTGATAGCTTGGAACATGTTCATCACATCGAAGGAATACTTTGTCAGTCATAAGCTGGTCAGTGAGCCATCTCTCGCGGCTGATTTTTTGTCATATCTCGGAATGGCAGCTCAGTTTCCCAATCTGCTTTTCAACTGGCTGAATGTGTTGGTACAGTTCGGGTTAGTAAAATTCTTATTAATACAACAGTTATCATAAATTTTGAATTACTGTTACAATTAATTAATGTTTTGCATGTTTATAAGTAATTGCGTTTATCTATATCTACATGTAATAAAACTGAAACAGAGTGAATTGTGTAACTTTTTTACAATTTTTTCTGTATGTTAACTTGAGCAGGTGTCATGCAAAATCTAGTGATTTTGATGAAACTTAGTAGGGCAATAGTATGTACGAACGGACGGATTTTGATTAAATTTAGTATGGTAATAGTATGTACTCCGGAGCAATATATAAGAGAAATTGTTGTTTCTAATTATATGTGAACGAAGACCTACACGGTCAGCTAGTAATTTAATAAAGGCTAATCGGTAAGAACAATTAGGCAAATAAAACTTCGCCTTCAACATGGAAATCAATGTTGAACAGAAGGCTCGCAAATACCATCACTGTGACCGACCTGTACTCATATACAGAGGGGAGACCTGTGTGTTCATGTATAAGATCAAGTGGCTCAAAAAACAATTGAGAGAAAAGTAGCAGACGTTTCGCTGAGAGACCATAAAAGAAATGATTGGCTAAGAGAGCACAGAAGATTCACAATATCACTAAATGGGTAGCAAAATTAAAATGGAAGTGGGCTGGTCATGTCGCGTGCAAACAAATCTTGTGGTACAAGGCAGTAGTGGGATGAAGAACATGAAACGAGAAACGACCGCAAGGAAGACCACAGATACGTTGGTATGATGACTTCAAGAAAACAGCTAGAGTGAAGGGTAGAAACTGTCTCCAGACTGACACAGATGGCATATACTGACAGAGAAAAAGAAGAAATGTTATAATTTGTTTGTTATTTTTTTTACAGCACTGCGGACGAACCCTGTTGAATTTGATTAAATTAATTACTAAATTTGGTTATTTTATCTGACTCAAATCCGAGAGAATGAACTGTCTGATATGTCTGAGTGTTTTGAATGTAAACCTTATTACTGGATAAAATCTCCATCCCATTAATGGAAAATTCACATGAGCAAAAGTGAGTATTGCGTATATACACGGTAATATGATGTGTGATGGTAACTTAAAAAGTTATTCTACATGTGCATTATTACCGTTTCTATAATATTGCCAAATAAAACTTTTCAGCACAACTGTTACCTGATGGTGCTTACATTTACTTTCTTTCCTCTGTTCCCAAGAAAATACCAAAAATCGTTAATTTAAAAAAAATTTTTTTGGTTATTGGCTAATATTTAGCATAATGTAAAAACTCAGACTAAACTTGCTAATATTTCATTTTGTTTGCAATAAATCAAGTGATATCAATAATGAGTCAGTTGAGTGCAAATCAAACTTTTTGATTAGTATTCTGTACCATTGTGTAGATACATTACTGTCAGGCATTTGGGAATTATGTATCGGTTGCGTGCGACCTTTGAGCCTACAGCGTTTGTGATAATTAAAGTGTGAAAAAAAGTACAGTACAAAATGGTTACAACGACATTGAAGGGACCAATGATATTGAGTCATTAAATCTTATTGTCATGAAAACCGACATTCATCTTATTTTTTAATATTCTTATATCACGTACGTAAAACAATAAGTGCCTATAGTTTTCCATTACTGACAACGAATAATGAACTGATGATATTGTTCTTTCTACTGCGTAGCGCATGTGCTAACATTAAACAAAAACATTATTATGTTTCTTAAAATGGACCCTACTAAATATGCTTCTGATTGTAAATTATCAGTTGCCAAATGTGTTCTCAAATGACACAAATACGCTAGTATTATTTTATTAACAGAAAACAAAAACATGACTACCAGTCGATATTACCAATATTGGCTCCAAAAAATTGTTGAAAAAAATGTCCCTAAATGCGGTATGTAATAATCGATGTTGTAGTAAGCGGTGTTTCAGATATGTGTTCTCAAATGACAGATGTACGTTAGTATTATTTTATTAACAGAAAACAAAAACTTGACTACCAGTCGATATTACCAATATTGGCTCCAAAAAATCGTTGGAAAAATGTCCCTAAATGCGGTATGTAATAATCAATGTTGTAGTATGCGGTGTTTCAGATATGTGTTCTCAAATGACAGATGTACATTAGTATTATGTTATTATCAGAAAACAAAAACATGACTACCAGTCGATATTACCAATATTGGCTCCAAAAAATCGTTGAAAAAAATGTCCCTAAATGCGGTATGTAATAATCGATGTTGCAGTAAGCGGTGTTTCAGATAAGGTTATTGTATGAAATCCAGCCGGTATCTCTAATTTTCGCTGATACAATCACTACATTATTGCTATCAAGGTCTTACAACCAATTTCTACTGTATTACATTTTTATATATTTCAATACTGAAGATTTACAATGATTTTTAGTCACAATAAAAAGTTACAGTCACAGTAAACTGTTCGAGTGATAATGGTTCATATTTTTTTAGTTTAACCTATTTAGAATTACAAATAATTAAGTTTTACAGCAAAAAAGTTAAGATTATTCGTAATTTTATTACGAATGATTGAATTATTTGACATAATTTTAAACTGATGTTACACTTGGTGCGACACAATAAAAAGTTACAATCACAGTAAACTGTTCGAGTGATAATGGTTCATATTTTTTTAGTTTAACCTATTTAGAATTACAAAATAATTAAGTTTTACAGCAAAAAAGTTAAGATTATTCGTAATTTTATTACGAATGATTGAATTATTTGACATAATTTTAAACTGATGTTACACTTGGTGCGACACAATAAAAAGTTACAATCACAGTAAACTGTTCGAGTGATAATGGTTCATATTTTTTTAGTTTAACCTATTTAGAAATACAAATAATTAAGTTTTACAGTAAAAAAGTTAAGATTATTCGCAATTGTATTACGAATGATTTATTCATTTGACATAATTGTAAACTGATGTTATATTTGGTGCTTCACGTTTATATTCCCACTAACCCAACGCAGCAGTTGCTCATTGCTCAATATGTGCAACTGCTATATATATAAAGTGGGTACATTAATTCTAACTAAAACACACGGACAATACGGCCTTATGCTTGTCTGTGCACCTAAGTATCGAGACAATTCTTGTGTTTTTAACTGAATGTTGTTTTTCGAATCTAATATATATATATATATATATAAAGAAGTTAATTATTCTTATATCACGTATGCTCTTAAAGAAATCATGAAGAATAAAAAGTTAGGTAATTCACATTAAAAAGAAAATGTTCAACACATGTATCCTTCCATGTTTAACATTTGGATGCGAGAGTTGCACCCTCACTGAATTTCGTAGAGAAAAACTTGCCAGGTGCCAACGGACAATGGAAAGGTGTATGTTGGAAGTAAAACTAAAAGATAAGGTTAAAAATATAGATATTAGAAACAAAACTAAAATATTCGGCATATTCATTCATATTGACTGCCAAAAGTAGAACTGGATAGGACGTAAGTTATGCTGCAAAACAAATAAATGGAGCAAGTAGGTTACTCTCTGGTACCCAAGACACGACAGCAGAAGATCAGGTCGTCTAACCAGAAGATGGGAAAACAATATTCATCTTACTTTGGGGCCCTACTGGACAAGGGTTGCAAATGATAGATGATTGTGCGCGTAGAACATGCGAAAAGAAAAAAATATAAGACCAACCAAATGTGAGTTGGGCTCATATATGTTATAAAATGGATAAATAATTAACCAATTTAATTTTGTAGCCCACCGGCAATAATAGAATCAGATCTATAGTCGTTTACGGTAAAAATTTTATTAAGAATTTTCTATAGTTAATTTTTTATATAATCTTTAAATGTTATAGTTATGTAAATAAATAAAAATTCAAACATTGAAAACTGAAATAGAAACTATGACTCCTACTGGCCGAGTGCAGACTACATAGTGGGGGTATTGAAATTGACCGCAGCGCTCTCTGTAGCAGAAATGGGAATATCTAAAGGCTCTTGTCAAATATTGTCATAGATAATATAATTTACTTACGTATATTGTCATATTTACTTTTGGAACCAGTGCAGTTTAGGGAATTTCACAAATTTTTTAATGAAAGAATATACACAAAAAACTATGTATTTAAAAAAAATAGGTCTCCATCACTATTATTTTATTATGAAAAATTCATTGGATAAAAAAAATTACTCAAAATGGTACCTCCATTTTTTGTATTGCAAATTTTTTTTTCTATTCTCATTTTAAATTTATAATTTGATATTACATATTTAGCAAACATATAAATATGAATGGTGCTAAGAAAATAGTTAAATAAGAGATTATTAAAACTTACAACATTTTAAAAACGTGACATCTACATCACTTAATATAAACAAATACATTCAGTTCTACCAACCTTAAAAATTTATTATTAAATGTTATGTTTTATGATTTGTTTTAATTATAAATTAATAATTAAGAACAGTTTATCATTCAAATAAACATGAAATTTAAAGTAAATAAAGGGGATTATTAATCTAAAGCCGTAAATTATAGAATTTATATATCATAAACTAAATATTCAAAGGATTATAATTATTATATATATAATTTTGAAGTTATACTTCTTTAGGCGCGTTATGAAAAAATGATGAGAGTGATATTTTAAAATTCGTCACACAAAAGTTACAGTATGAAGTTGCAGTGGTTGCAGTCTCGAAACAAAAGCTATTGGCACCATCGTCGCCTCTGTTCACTGTTTTCATATTCATAGTATTTATCCACATGTTTCTAGTGTCTACATTCACACACCTGTTTTAGTTTCATATAAGTGCGATTTATATATGTGCTGATAAATTATATTCAGTAGTGATTTAAATTCAATATTTTGATTAATATATTTACTATTCGTAAATATTAGTGAAAAAATTGTGTTTATAGACTTTTTCAAGTGCTCCAATATAATTGAGGTTATCTATCCGTATGTATTATTTAATGATGCCAAAAAAGTATAACTTCTCACACGCGTACATAAGTACACGCACACTTTTTTTAATACCATGAAAATTATTATTTTTCCTTGTATCTTTATTATTAGCATTTCTATTTAGATGTTTGTGGAGTGTGTAGTATATAAGTATAAATTTAAAGTGAAAATTTTTTTTAAATCAGTTTTATAATAGAATTATCACGACTGAGTTCTATATTTTTAAATACATAATTTTTTATGTACATCCTTTAATTAAAACAAAATCATTAAAATTGCCTTTCTTGTACCGAACTCATACCTCGCTTTTTGTGCATTAAATGCAAATTTTCAAAATGTGAAACGATAGTTATTGTATAGTAAATTTTAAATATACTTCAAGAAATAGCAAATGCAAATTTTAAAGATTTCCAATATTGAATTGGGAATTAGATAAAAAAAAATTAATGGATAGCTGCTGTAAAATGCATTCCTTCTGACATTGTGGTTGGAAGATTATAATATGAGTATACATTGGTTAATTTTCAAAATGTGAAATGATAGTTATTGTATAGTAAATTTTAAATATACTTCAAGAAATAGCAAATGCAAATTTTAAAGATTTCCAATATTGAATTGGAAATTAGATAAAAAAAATTAATGGATAGCTACTGTAAAATGCATTCCTTCTGACATTGTGGTTGGAAGATTATAATATGAGTATACATTGGTTAATTTTCAAAATGTGAAACGATAGTTATTGTATAGTAAATTTTAAATATACTTCAAGAAATAGCAAATGCAAATTTTAAAGATTTCCAATATTGAATTGGAAATTAGATAAAAAAAATTAATGGATAGCTGCTGTACAATGCATTCCTTCTGACATTGTGGTTGGAAGATTATAATATGAGTATACATTGGTTAATTTTCAAAATGAGAAACGATAGTTATTGTATAGTAAATTTTAAATATACTTCAAGAAATAGCAAATGCAAATTTTAAAGATTTCCAATATTGAATTGGAAATTAGATAAAAAAAATTAATGGATAGCTGCTGTACAATGCATTCCTTCTGACATTGTGGTTGGAAGATTATAATATGAGTATATCTTGGTTATTTTACTAATTTTGTTACACTAAAAACAACAGGATATTATATATTCTGGGTATGGACAACTAAAATCTTGGTTAATAAAAGTGTTTAATTAGATATTTTTCTCTACTTCACAATAAATAACAAGACAAACAATCTAACTTTGATGATTTTGTCGAAAACACGAAAATAATACTTACTTTTCTTCAACAAAAATAACAAATGTATAATTGATACATAGTAAGGAACAAACAATAAAGAAAAAATTGTTTGCAATATAAGTCACAGTTAACGTTTATCAGAGCCATTAATTGGATGTGTACAAATGAAATTGACGCGATTTTGACGTTGTGAACGCTAGGTGGCGTGAATGTCACGCACCCAGTGAATAGTGACATGACTGTTGTCAGTGGTGGACAGAAAAAACAAAACAAAAACATAATGTTGCAGGCTATAATGTTACATAACGAAAAAATATTGAAAACAATCATTAAAAATGACACAAATATTCACAGTAAATAATATTTTTTTTCAAACATAGAGTAACTTGTTTATAAATAGCCGTTGTCATTTGCAGAGGCAGCTTAACGAAGAGGATAATATGGTCACTGTCGATAGAGGTGATCATATTCGTTATCACAGTTATCCTCGCTATGTCGGACACTTCCGACTGGACATTGGGTTTCTTCTGGCTGACCATGGTCACCGTTGTTATACTGAATGGTGAGTTTCGTTTTAGAATCTCTGTTTAACGTTTGAAGAATAAGCAAATAAAATTGCAGTGAATTCAATAAGTTTGTTAATCTTTGTACCCTGTTTTCACTGATTTGTTTTTAATTTAATATTATAATCATTGGTCTCAAGGAAAACACTAAAAACAAAACTTCCATCGAAATTAAATTTTCGAATATAAATCTCAAACTGTTAAACAGTGTGACCATAGAAAGATGATAATAATACGCCAGCGATCTTTCTACTACAATGGTGTGCTTTAATTTTCATTTTTTCGATTGAATTTCAGAAACTGCTTCACCATTCTTAACCAAAAACGATAAGTATCATTTAAGTAGAAAAACAAAAAAATCTGAAATTTATATGGTTCAAATCCAAGAATGTTTTCTGAAATTTTATAAGACTATTGGCTTAAATTTAAAAGAAGATAATTCCAATGTCAGTAGTTATATACATGCCACCAAGTTTTATAAAACAATAGAAGTTTGATGTCAAACAGATACTCCAAATTTATAAATTCTTTTTACATATATATTTATACGAATATATTCACAGACTCACAATGTTTTGGTATAGAAAACATTCTTCACTGATTTTTATTGACTCTACTGGATGCTGTGGCAATGTTCCATTTTTTTATTGATGGGAGGTAAAAATTGTTTGTTCAATTCGATTCCACAATGCACAACCTTAAACATGGCAGTAACCAAACAGCAGCGTAAGTATAACTGTTGCAACAAAATCGCGAGTTGCTGTTTCTATATTTGAGGAAGGAACTTCATTTCAGTTGCTTAGTGCCTAACACTATACACGGTGAGTTTTTATTCGTTTTACATCTAGAACTAAAGTTGATTTTTGTCATGAATACTACACTTGTAGTGTTAAAGTTGTGAAACAAACTAATTAAATTTTATTTTGAATTATGATCAATAAGCAATTAAACATATTGTACATGCGACATACGATTCGTGAACTTTGTTAGGGAGGGTTGTGCGGCGTGCAGACGGCTGTACATGAGTTAAAATCAAAATTTGAAAAGGTGTGACCAAACGTAAATTGCACAATAAATAAATAAAAATTGTTACAATGACACTCCATTACACGGTAACAGAAGAGTTATTGTTTCTTATTTGTTTTAATTGCAGACAAATGTTCGAACCCTAGTGATTAATAATTAATTATTTGATAAATAGCACACGAAGTAATTCGGGCGTATTTGAAAAACTGGATTCAACTTATTTACAACAGATTAGGTATTTGCAATGATTTAACGAAGTATGTATAAAAATGTACAACTTAACTGTCAATATTTTAACAGACACGCTTCACTGTGTCAAATGTAGCCATAATCCTGTATTTTAGCTCATCTAAACTATGCATCCCTTCTGTTTATACTAACCATTTTAGCTTCGACCACAAATAAAAGTCTACAGGTGTCAGGTTGGGGCTGTAAGCGGGCCATGGAACTAGACCACCGCGTCCCAACCAATGATCGCCAAATACAACATTAAGGTACTCTCATATCGCAAGTAGATAGTGAGCCAGGTAACCATCAGTCTATCTGAACCTTGCGTGGGTCGAGGTACTTCAAAGTGTCTTGTTTTACACTCAAAATCGTTAGGTGAGATGGCTTTTAAGGGTTGAGGATCCCGTGATTACGCAACATTTGGAGATATTGGGGCTCTGAATACGACTAGCAACTACCCAAAAAGTCATTAGCGATGCACAGGAATGCAGAAAGATAATGAGTGGGGTCACGGTCACTGGCCATTGTCATCCCTTATGCTGATTGGTCTAATTACCGAGTGGCATTATTTTTCATATCCACGTGAACTATATCTTATTAGTTAATTAAGACGGATCATGTCAGAACATTTGCTGTGTTTGCAGCATAAAACTTACAATTTTTTTTGGATATTAGGATTTTCGTTTAAAATTTTGTCATTGTGAATTTTGTTTGACATTTATTTTAATGTTTCTCACGGTTAGTATTCGTGACAAACATGATGTAAAACTATGAAAAAAAAATCACGTCATACATTGTCTTAGAAAATTATTGTCACACTGCGAATGGATACTATTCATGACAGACATCAATTTTAGTTCTAGATGTAAAATGAACAGCAATGTCGTCACTGTGACAAGATTGTGGATACATTTTCATGGACACATACATTTTTATACATAATAGTATTTTTCAAATTAAAATTTCTCATACATGATTAGCTCTAAAATTGATATTAAAATATTATGAAGTATCCAGATCTTGTCTTTCCATTTTCCATGTAAACGAAATGGTCGGAAGATTGAACATTTTCTGACTTTAATCTGAAAATTTTATTCATACTAAAAATATTTGACGTATATTCATATGTAAACAAAGAAAAAATGACTTGTTGGTTATTTACGTAAGAAAATTGATCATAAACTATGAAGTGATTATATTATGGATTAATTTGTTTATTTTGAAATACAACATATTGCTTAGACTGTAATCTGCTCGTTCGTTTCCCACTAACCCAACGCTGCAGTTGTACATTGGTCAGTATGTTCAAATGCATTTTTCACAAAGTGGGTACATCATTTCTAACTAAAACACATGGACTATGTGACTTCGTAATTGTCTGTGTACCTGAGTATTGAAACAGTTACTTTTGAGAAAAACTTTTAAGTAGTGAAGATTTCTTTAAAGAAGGAAGATTTAAAAAAATAAAAGTTGTTTTTTTTTTCTATTCCAGTATGCAACGGTATATTCCAGAACACAGTATATGGTGTAGCAGCCCGCCTGCCACCATCATACACAGGTGCGGTGGTACTCGGTTCGAATATCAGTGGAACAGTGGCTACCCTGCTTGGCCTGCTGTTTGGAGCAGTAGCGCCATCTGCGAGGGCCGCCGCTGTATACTTCTTCATCACGGGACTGCTCGTATTGTTGGCCTGCTTTGACACTTACTTTGCGCTGCCGTTGAATGTGAGTATAGAGATGCTTTTTGATGTTTCAGTTGGTTTTCTTAGTTACATATTTTGGTACGCTCGACCTCTTCACGTGCATTGAATTTTGTCATGAATAGCGAGTTGCATTAAGAGGTTATGTATAACAGGCTATACCTATTTTATTTCTTAGTTTGTTTTTTGTTTAAAGTTGTGCAATAGATGGGTAAAGGACAATATTCTTGCTATTGTGTTTTAAAGTATCGACGTAACCTTTATTAATCAGTGTATGTTATTGGCTAAATTGTAAACATTAAGCTGTTAATTACCACATATTTGTTATAAATTTAAAATGTTTATGTTAATGTTGATATTTCGCTAGTTGAACTCCTGACTTTCTTCAATTAGGACTATCGACGTAAATTCATTTGTTATCTGTGTAAGAATTTACACTTGACCATTTTTTTAGTTATTCGTTTTAAAATTGAAAATGTGGACTACTTATATAATTACACAAGTTTCTGTTATGGCTTTTTACAGACATATAAACATGTTTAGGAATTATGGCGCAATGTGCATTGAGGCAAGTTTTTTTTAATGTCATTTAATTTCCAAATACAATAGCCAAAGGTTTCTAGGCTCCAGATTGTGTGTGCTATAGATCCGACTGATGTGTTCCTCACAGATACTTCAATATCTATATATGTCAAATAATTCATGCTGCAGAATTTTAAATGTGCAAGCTTCACTTGGTTTATTTTTTAAAGGTCTGTAGAGGATCACTTGATTGTCTGCCCATCCGTCTGTCTGTTAAAGCCCTTTTTCTTAGAAATGGCTTGAGATATCAAGTGGAAATTAATATTGTATACTAAGCCTTATATTGCTGTAAAAATTTCAAGTTATTAAGTTGACACAACAAAAAGTTATTCCCCTTCATGGCCACTAATCGTCAAAACCTGTAGGGTGCAATGTGAGGTCTTATAATGGAAGTAAAGGAAAAAATCAATTATTTCTTATTCATGGTGAAAAGTTCTCAGCCCAGTAGTGAAAAAATGAGTTTTTTATTTTAAAAATGCACTTATTTCCCAACATAGTCCCAATTTAGTTCAATACGCTTTGTCCATAGTTTCCCCAATAACCGGATTCCATCCCTGAATTACGATTCTCGAAAGTCTTCAAAATATCCATCACTGCTGTCATCACCTCTTCATTTGACCCAAAACGTTTTCCAGCCACAATTTTTTTAAGATTTGAGAATAGATAGGAGCCAAATTTGGCGAATAGGGAGGATGTTCCAACAATTCATATTTCAAATCCCTCAATTTTCCCATTTTCAAAGCACTTTTAAAGGTGTATTCTCCTGGTGAATGAAGATTTTTTTCTTTTGCAAACTAGGCTTTTTCTCTATAATTTTTTCATTTAGCTGGTCAAGAAGGTGTACGTAGTATTCCCCATTAATTTTTTGATACTTTGGCAGGTAGCCAATTAAAAGAATCCCTTTGCTATCCTAAAAAATACTAGCCATAACCTTTTCAGCAGATGCAATTGCCTTCGCTTTCTTCGGTACAGAACCATTAGCCTCTACCCACTGCTTAGACTGTTATTTTGACTTAGGTGTGAAGTGGTAAACCCAGGTTACATTCATCGTAAAAATTCGGTGCAAAAAATCGGTTGGGTTCTTTTCGAAACGGCCCAAATATTGCTGAGAAAGTTGATTCAGCTTTTGACCAATACGGCACCCATTTAGTCCAAAGCTTTCTCATACCGAGTCCTTCGTGTAAAATATGTTGTAGCCATTCTTCTGAGACGTCTACAGCTTTAGCTATATCATACACCTTTATTCATCCATCATATTGTGTATCTTCTCAATATTTTCTTTTATAGTTGCAGTTTTTGGCCGTCCTTCACATGGATCACCTTCAACTGACTAAGTTTAAACTCAGCTGCCCATTTTTTTACTGTCGATAAGGAAGGTGCAACACCTTAAAAACTTTCACCAACTTTGGATGAATTTCTGTTGCAAAACGAAGAATTTTGTGACAGAACAGTTTTCAAGTTTATTAATTTTGTCAAAAACACATATCTTTATTTTAAACAGCCGATAAAAGAATTTATTTGATCCAATTAACATTAGGTATTTTTATTTCTTACTAAAACACACGGATTCCCTTTTTTTAAATTTTGTCTATGGATAAACACGATCCCACTAATCCAACGCAGTAGTTGTGCATTGCTTAATATGTCCAACTTCTACTTTTACAAAGTGGGTATATTATTTCTTACTAAAACACACGGACAGTATGGCTTTATGCTTGTCTGTGCACCTAAGCATTGAGACAGTTGGCTAAGAGTTTTAGAAGGCATTTCTCTCGTTTAAAGAAGATACGTTTTTAGTATATCGTGAAAATAGTATCTCTAATAATGACCAGAAGTATTTTCTTTTGTAGAAGGATGTTAAGAAAGGCTGCTAGTTGTAGCCGTTGGTTTTACCTAATTTTAAATTTGAACTTTGGGATAAAAGTAAAGACTATTATTGTGCTTCAATTAAAAGCTAAGATTTATGAACATTTGATTATATAAAACTCAAATACCATCAAATCTTTTAAATAACTGAAATTTCTGTGAAACTGTGGAAAAAGTGCAAGATTCATAGATGTGGCTGAAGAAACGTTTACAGTGACATATCGCACGAAATTTTTTTATGTATCTGTCAATGTCAGTGTATTTCTGTTCTTGCGAAATAGATTTATAAAACATGGCTTCCAGCCAATAAATATTGGTGGAATATGAAACAGAATTACTGACAAAGGCAAAAAATTATTTAAAGCAGGCCATGTTATTAATGTCAGCATTACATTAATTAATAACTTTAATTATCAAATTGAGACAAAATTTACTGGTCAATTACATAAGAAAAATTATTTAAAGCAGGCCATGTTATTAATGTCAGCATTACATTAATTACATAAGAAAAATTATTTAAAGCCAGCCATGTTATTAATGTCAATTACATAAGAAAAATTATTTAAAGCAGGCCATGTTATTAATGTCAATTACATAAGAAAAATTATTTAAAGCAGGCCATGTTATTAATGTCAGCATTACAAAAAATTATTTAAAGCAGGCCATGTTATTAATGTCAGCATTACATTAATTAATAACTTTAATTATCAAATTGAGATAAAATTTACTGGTCAATTACATAAGAAAAATTATTTAAAGCAGGCCATGTTATTAATGTCAGCATTACATTAATCACATAAGAAAAATTATTTAAAGCAGGCCATGTTATTAATGTCAATTACATAAGAAAAATTATTTAAAGCAGGCCATGTTATTAATGTCAGCATTACAAAAAATTATTTAAAGCAGGCCATGTTATTAATGTCAGCATTACATTAATTAATTACTTTAATTATCAAATTGAGATAAAATTTACTGGTCAATTACATAAGAAAAATCTCTGTCTAATATGTTCAACTGTAATTATTACATGATTACGCATTAAATAAGAAAAGAAACAAGTTAATCAAGTTAATTATTTGCCTTTTTTTTATGTAATAATAATAATAAAAGGCAGTAGCATAACCAAAAGTTTATTAATTTAACACAAGATGGCACTGATAGAATCTTGTACATATCCTTATTTTATTGTCGTTTTAAAACTTGGAAATTTTTTACAAAAGAAATTTTATGAAAATAATTTGGGGATTGTTATATTATCTTCGGTTGAGGTGTATATTCTTCTATTGGACTGTATTACCAATATGGTAACTTATTAATTGAAATCCAATTAAATCCATTCCATTTATTTAAATAATTGATTTGTTTATAGCAAATGATCTGAATTTCACAAACTTAGAGTTTTCCCTTGATGTTAACCTCTTTATATTTTTTCGATAATTTTTTTTAGATTATCCGATTAATACTTTGGAAAGCAATTTTTACCAGTTTTAAGTTTTTGTTAAGGATTATTTTTGTATTGATTTTTTTCACATGTGTTTGAGTTCTACATTATATCCTGTTTCGTTTAATATGTCATGCAACAGGAAACAACATATTTTTTTGGTGTATCATTATTGTAGTCATTTTAAATTTCCGCATATTAGAAGTCTTTAGGGTTTGTTTGTGTATATACGTGCAAGTTATTTGTTAGTAGGCTTAACACATAGCATTACAGTGGCGTCAATGATGAAATGACATTGGTCGTCATACAGCCATTTTAGTACCCGCTTGATGGTTAATTTTTCCTAAAGAAGTTACGTTTCAGTAAAATATGTTCTAGCCATGAAATAGTTTTAGATCGAAGTTCAAATTCTATAATTGTATCAAATTTCATCTTTCTGTTATATAATTTAGATTTTTGAAAGCTGTCACTTGGTGAAACCATATGCGTTACATTTTCACCTTTGATATGGGATACTAACAATAAATAATTTGATGAGAAATATGTATTTATAAATTGATAAATTGAAAACAAAATTGAGTCTCATTGATTTACGACCAATTGGTAATCGAACAACGCAAGCAATTTTTATAATGCCCGCAGACATTGCAATACCAGCTGGACAGACTGTGTACAACATTATAATCAAATACAAAATCCCACTTTTATCAAATACATATAGCCACACTTAAAACTATTTGCTTTATTATAATGAATCAGCCTGTCTGTATTGCTTCCCACTTATTCTTTCGAGCCGTCAGAAAAAGATTACTCCCATTTTAATGGCATTTTCTACTTGATCCTCCATGCTATGCTGATATTGCCACCTTCGATTATTATTTATTTTTGAAGTAAACATTTCTTTAACCTGCGCACTTCACTTTGAAGTGACCTTTGTCATCCGCATCAACCGGGCGAGTTCACCGTCTAGGATGGAGTGCAACCTTTCAAGAATTACGTTCAATTTTTTAATAATATTATATTTGAGTGTAATTTAATATAATAAGCATGTTATTTTTGCAACTAATTCCCTATTTGGCCTGCTTCGTTGTATTGTCGGCCCTTTCCAAGTAAATTTGGTCAGCTTCGCGTCTCATCGGCTCTTTCTGACTTAATTCGACCAGCATATTTTATATATAATATTCATAATAATACAATAAACATAAAAATGAAATCTTTTTTTTTATTAAATAAAGAAATAATTGTTCAAGTAAATTAATTGCATTTTCAAACAACCGGTAATTGGAAGTGCCCTGTCACTAACCTAACGCCCGTATACACCACACACGGTCAGGACGCTCAGTCAGGGTTTAAAAAATATTTTGTATGGATACTTAACTGATCGGACCGTGCAATAGGGCATGTTCAGTAAAGTAGACGCTTGTTCCGACTCGAGTGACTGTTAATGAGAAACAGAAATACGTTCTTAACTGTCAGTAAGTCTGACTGACAGTCTTGACTATGTGTAGTGCATATGCACGTATGGGCATAAGTGAGCGCTGTGATCAAATGAGTACAATTGCCTAGATGCACTACGACTGGAAAGGGTTAATTTATCCGTCATTTGAAATCAAAATAAAAAGGTAGGTTCCTCAAATTCTTATTTATAGAGTGGTTCAAGCTTTAGAGTAACTGTAAGAGAGTGTAGACTAGATTATATCTATTATAGGCATAATCCTATTCTGTCTATTATAGACATAAACCTGTGAATAGAATAAGTAATAACATTAAAAGCAGTTAAAATAAATATATCATACCTAGAACTTTTCATTACAAAATTATAACAACTCAAAAACTGAACTATGATTCCCGTGAAAAAACCCCATACAAAACACAACTGGCTTATGACGTCACTGGCCCATGTTTAGCATTCAATGAGGGAGTTTATTAAATATTTTTAGTATCTCATTAAATATCTTTTTATTAGTTTCAATGGTCATAAATAGATGGCATTATGTATATTCTATATCATACTATAGTTTTGTTGCGTATCAGTTTATTATAGGAATCACAGAGAATACGTCGCTTATATTTTAAATTTAATGTAGACAAGACTCGCCAGTAGAAGTTTGTACATAATAAAATTAAAACTGCTTAAATTAATTACAGAGATTCTACCGCTACCATGATAACTTGTTGGCGAGAGCGGCACAGAATCCCGATGGGCAGCAGCGTAACACGCGGCCACCATTTTGTCTCATCCTCAAACAGAGCTGGGTGCAGCAGTTCAATATATTCTTTACTTTCTTTCTAACGCTGTCGCTGTTTCCTTCTGTACATTCGGGTAAGAAGAATGTTATTATAAGACTATTATTATATTCTGATAAGATTTAATAATATAAAAAATGTACACGGATGTGTTTGTAAATACATATGTGTGTGTGAACAAGAAAAATAATCTTATTTGGCAGACTTCAAACTCTTTTTTTAAACAGCGAAAGGCAATAATGTTTGTATAGCCGCAGAACAGTATTGCCATGTTTTTTTTGGAGTTCTCAACCATCTTTGTATGCCTGTTCGTTTGAGCGATTAACTTAATGGATTTAAATAGGGTTTTCTGTTATATTCCTTAACGTCTGACGTAGGATGATGATTGTTTTTAGAATTTTCATTTGCCGATTGGTACTTTTCTTTTTTTGTATTTGCATCACACAAATATTACTAGAAAATTGAAATGAAGGTTCCACTGTTGTATTAAGTCTAAGAAAAAGAAAAGATCAAAGCGGTCTATCCCGGCTTTGCACGTGTAGACGAACATTTTTCAGGGATTGAAAAATGTTTGCGAAAAGCCACTCGTGTAATTTTGCCTACTTAAAAACACCTGTTAGAAAATTACAGTATCAAAAGGAAAGTTAGATTAACTAATTGAGGAAAACTTATTTACTTAAGGATTAAGACAGTTTTGCACAATAACTTTGAGAAAATTGAGTTGATAAATTATATTTTTAAATAGTAAAATGTTTAATATGGGTTTTATATAAATAAATGCTGTTAAAAGTCTTCATTATAGAATATTTTAAGAGGAACAAAGTTGCCACACATGCAGGGTTATTGAAATAATGAGAACCGTTAAGAGTTATCACATTATAATCTATACACAATCTATACACATAATATTACACAGTATAATCTCAGAAAAAATCACTTGTCACTTCTCTATCATTTCGTTCTTGACAGCGGTCGTGATCAGCATGTAGTATTGTTATGGGACGCCGTTCTTACCTGCCTCATCTCTCCCTATTTGTCGTTGCCCTATCGCACTCATACAGGAGACCTCCTACAGCAGATTTAATTTGGTCTGTCCACCGCATCAATGACCTCCTATGTGGTCTAGTTCCTTCTACTCTTCCTTGTACAACAATGTGGTCTATGGACTACTATATCCACGCATGATGTGACCAAACAATTTTAGAAACTGATCTGAACAAGTGTTGATAGATGTTGCTTGATGCAAAGTTCTTAAAGTAAAGAGACATTCGTGCGGTACTCAGTTTACGATACTCCAAGCATTTTTCTCCAGCACCACATTCTCTGTATCTCAAGTACATCGCACATCTCAAGTATTTGTAGCGTCCACGTCTCTGTAGCGTCGAGAAATATGGCGAACAACAGAGTTCGAACGAGTCGGGTCTTAATGACCTTGCTAATGTATCAGTTCTCATATTTTTTTCAATTTGTCCATAGCACATGTCATCACCAACATTCTACCTCATTCACGCATCTGCCGTTGTTAGAGATCAACGCTCCAAGCTATACATATGACTGAACTACTTCATAGTTCGCCATTTGAATGACTTCGGGCTAGTAGTTGTTGGCACGGTCAATAATCATCATTTTGTTCTGCTGCGATTGATCTTTAAACTAAACTCGAGGCTTACACGCTTCGTTTTGAGAAGTAAGTCCGACATGTGGCACGCATCAGAAGCAAACAAGGTGGTGTGTTGCCATATCCAAACATTAGTTGCAAAACAATTTTAGTGATGGCAACCTTACGTGCGTGCGGCTTATATACCCTTTGGTACTAAGCCTGTCAATAATTTCAAGCATGTGCTGGGTATATGTTTCAAATTTCATTTATGTAACTTCTGTGTATTATTGTCTCGAAAATTTCATTTATGTATTTGTTTCATCAAAAACATTAGCAAGTGTCATCTTTGTGATCAAAATTACGCCAACGGTTACACTTCTCACATATTCTTAACACATAGTACACATTTTAGTGTTAAGAATAAGTAACAAAGAAAAATTACTAACGATCTTGATAAATGTTCACGAAATATACAATATTTGTAACAGCATGTTATTTTTTTCTACATTTACAGATATTAAACAAGTGGATCCCAATTTTATAATTTCGGCGTCGAATTTCACCATGGTTACGTGCTTCCTCACCTTCAATTTTACCGCCATGATTGGAAATCTTACGGCATCGTTTGTACAGTGGGTAAGTCTATGTCTTTTTATCCTGCGACTGTGGTTCACAGTATTTATATTTGAAAATCAAGATCATTGATCATGCAATATAGTGCGATCTTCAAAAAAGTGCACAAACTAATGAATGCTGTATCTGTTGAGTACCTAGGTACTATTTCATGTTAAGACTGATATTTTTGTGCTTTTAATGTAACTATGTAAGGAATAATTATCATAAGTTGATGATTAAAGAAATTATCCATTAATGAGTAACGTTGGATTGCCTCTTCCTGAATTGGAACAGGTACCTGTGATAAAACGATGTCGCTCACCTTACTTGTTTCACTGTTGTGCTAGTCATGGGATATGACTCATAAAAATAGTGGAGATGATTGGGGCTTGTGACGATTGTATCCCTGATGTGTGGATAATGAAGAGTCTATTCTTCATTTCCTAACCTTCGCTATATGAGCATGATTGAGTTCATGCACCAAATGCTAAGCAGATGAGCAGTACTTTCCAATAATGCCTCAGCTGTCTCACTGATTTGGAAAAGGGGAATGAATGTGAACATTTTAAAATGTAAACTGATTGCTAAAATGGAAAAATTTAATACCAACAAATGGTGCTATTGAACTGTCAGGTTTGATAATTGGCAAAATACTTACGTTTTAATGTGATATCTAGTGTTTTTGATGAAATTCAATATCAAGACAACTAATACTAACTATTACTGCGTAAAGAAACAACACTTACCTCCCCCCGACAATTTAATGTCCCCCGGGCCGATTACGATCAAGAGTACGCGTTCCTAGATTGCCCGCTCGCTAGGTGTGCTTGTGATTTCTTCAATTTTGCTATGTTTTGTTGAGTTTTGTGTAATTCCGTCTTAATTGATAACTATTCATAATAATTCAATATTACGGTCGATTATTGCGCTGTGTGCGAGTGCTTAGAAAGCAATAAAATGACTTAGGATAGGAGATTGTTTTGTCGTAAATAATTTTGTTTTGTATCATCAACTTATTTGGTTAGTACCTGTAATTTTATGTCTACAAACAAGTCACTGAGCAGTTTTAAATTTCAAACTGTTCTTAAAAGTTATTGTTTTGTTTGAACGTGTCGTGGTTGGGAAAGGTATCCTTGTAGTGTTGGCCATAGGCTTATTATATTGTTTATTAAGAGATCTTTGACACGAAGCAAACCTAATCAAGTCAAATATACAACGAAGACTATATTTCAGTGTATCACCTTTATAAATAAACAAAATTTATTTTTATTTAAGATTTTATTTATTTTTAGGATCTGCACTAGGTACCTTTTTTCAAATTCTATCTTAATATTATTATTATCAAATTACTTTCACTCAATTAAATGTAAAGTATAAAATATTTATTTATATAATTACATTTTTACAACTAAGTAATAATAAAGACACGCGTGTCAGTACAAAGTTACTGCGCCAGCATGCCATCAAGACAGTCATTCAGTCGACGCTATTGGTGAGAAAGAGCAACAGCTATTTTGGTGACGTATAGCGTAAACAAGCTCGATCAGTGCGATCGCCCGTAACGATCAAGACCGATATGTAGTATTAGTAAATATTCTTTACCTGCAGGCTGTAGATAGCCTTACATTAATTTACGCACACACACAAACGTATACGGATAGGTTACTATGTATGTAATAGTGTAGGTAATTAAATGTGTTCGCTTGTATGGAGTGTTGGGGGGGGGGTGTCAAGGTTTAGTTAGTAGGGAAATTTGTGAATATAGAATATGAATGTAAACATTTTAAAATGTAATCTACAAACAGAAGAGTCGCACTCTGTATCTTGAAGGAAAAATGGTTTATGTGGTAAAGGTTATCTAAAATTATACTTGTTGAGTTTTGTTTAGTTTAAATACAATAAATGTGACAGTATCTCGTAAGTATTAGTAAGATCTGAAAAATGATATGTTCACTGCGAAGCAGTTGAGTGTTTTATTTTAATATTAATAAATGAAAAAGTTGATAAAATTTTCAACTGAGTGAAATAAGGAAATAATCTAGATGTGTAATAAATGACAGCCATTAAAGGAACTTCACGCCATTCAATGACCATCGAAATGGAAACTCTCTTCATTTAATTAGATTCAATATAGCTGCCGAAGCATTAAGACTAAGGCATTTTCACCATTTTTTAGGTAACCCAAGTCTATTAAGTTTTATGGGATGTAAATAATATAAAAATTGAAACTTTTTAAATCCATTATACACTTTTTTGTTTAAACAATACAACATAATGTGAAAGACAATTTTAGCGAGATAAATAAATTATCTTGCGATGGGAAGAAATTTTAAAAATAATTTTGCATTTAAAACATGCTATTTGTCAATATAATTTTTGGCACAAAATCATTGTATCTATCGTTCGCTATCACTGGCAAAATTCGCTCGACATCACGTGCTGACGACATTAATAGTGGTCGGGAGATTATACACTCAGTAATTATCATGATATTCACAGATTTACAGCAGGTTTCTGTATTTCTAGAAATCTTGTGATCCTTATCGTGATATCTCAATATGCCACTCGATACGTATGATAAATATCACGGTCCTTGATTGAGGTCCTAGTATGATGATAAATTTTGTGTGCGTAGTGTTTGCCTTAGTAGTTTTAGTAATAAATGAACTTATGTGCATAACTATGTCATAAGAGGTAATATGCACGTAACATTTTCGTTATGGCTCTCTTTATATTGGTGAGGCTTAAAGGTGGGTTAATAAAGGATATTTTTAGCAAATGTTATAAAATAATGGATCTATTTAAATTCACTGGAGTTTTGTGTATTAAAGTGTTAAAAAGATGTTTAACTTATATTTTTGAACCAAACATTTCTTATGCTTTATATGACAATTGATGAATAAAAGAGACTAGAAATGTGCTTCTTTATTTGTCCTGTTTTTTTGGACTCAGTTTTGAAAATAAAATAAAATGTTTAAATAATGTTAACTGTGACAATCTCTTTCAGCCGTCACCCCGTTACCTCATAATCATGGTCCTTCTTCGCTTGTTCTTCATGCCCGTATTCTTGCTGTTCAACTATCAGCCGTTGGAGAAAGTGCGTACACTACCTGTTCTCTTCGGCAATGACTGGGCATACTGGGTTTGCGCAGTGCTCATGGGCTGGTCCTCGGGACACTGCTCCTCACTCGGCATGATGTATGTGGGCGGGTGAGTTCAAAATTTTTATTTGTATTATAGATTATACTTGGCAACCTGTGAAGCAGGGTTTTCAGAGAATGAAGCAGGGTTTGTAATGTGTATAATCATTTGAAGTAAAACATTAAAAAGGTACATTAAAATAATTCTTTAGGCACTTTACAATTGTACCAACTTTTACTCGTGGTTTCGCTTTCTTGCTTGTATTTACAGACGTATAATGAGGAATTAAAATGCAGCAGCATGCAGCACCATCTAGAATGATTAAGGGAAATTAAATACTAAGTCTATATTTTAGTGACCTAATGCAAATATTAATGAAAACAAAAATAAATTGGGATTAATGGGAGCGATTTGTTTGCTCTGTTATATTACATATCTAGCGTTTGGAAAAATATGTTTACATTGCTTCGTTATTTTGTTTGTGTACTTTTTCAGTTTTAAATAAGTATTTTCCTGAAGGAATGAGATTTTCCTTCATTATTCCGCTTCATCATTCAGTTTGTGTATTTTTTCTGTTTCATATTGGTATTTTCCCGAAGAAATTATTTTTTTTTCATTAGGAAAGCTTCCCTAAAAGAATTGATATTTGGCAGATTCCCAACTTTGTCGTGGATATGATAATATTTAATTCAGACTCATTGAAAGTTGTGGGCAAAATTTAGTAGCGATTTATGTATGTATAAATGTGAAATTCTTTGATATGATTAAATCGATTGCGTAATTTTTAATATACCTATTTTTTTTACATTACACTCCTTTTTCTATTATATTTGCTTAGAATTGTAGTTATATGATGTTAGTTATGAACTTAAACAACATAATATTACTATAGCAACAACAGCATCACAACCGTATTTCTGGTGTGGGTGCACGTAATGGAGCTATGAACTTCCCTCTAATCGAGAAGCCAAAGTGACATTCGCGGTGAGCCAGTTTGGGTCACTTTCGCTAAGTGATAATCACTTCTCTATACGAAATACAAATAATTCTTGTGCCGTCAGTTTTTTATTCACGTACGTATAAGTAGAATACACGATAAAATTGTTTTCGCTCACTGCTAATTTCATCTCGCCCCTGAGTTGCCGTCATGTGCCCATATAAATTATTTTCCGTGGTGCCTGCAGTAACTCATAGTGTGCTGGCAAGACGGTCATATCTCCATGTTAGGTGCTTTTATAGCCTTTTGGTGTCTTACCTGCAAGTGAATTTAAGAGCTTTCAACTTATTTGTTTTCTACAACATCTGCGAATTTTTATTAGCCGCCATAGGATATTTTTGTCTTAGACATAATTTATAGATAAATATAAAATTTTTGGAACAACACGAATTGTCAATGGATACAGATATAATGTAAAGAATAATGACATAAATCTCCTTAAAATTGTAAAGCAAAAATTTTTTTTTTATTATTTCCAGGACTGTTGAACCAGTCAATGCCCCTACAGCCGGTATGTTGGGCGCTGCGTTTCTCATTACGGGAATCAACGCTGGAATATTTTTCTCTGTAGTCTTTCCTATGATTGTGTCTTCGTCATTCTTTGCAACGAGTGCGTCTGTCGCGTTTGCGGCCAACGGGACCAACACGTTGTAGTGGTGAAATACCGTTGAGGACGTTATCAAGGCCACATTAGGTCATTTGACGTGAAGATGTGACACGTGTACGTGTTTTGTATACACGTACTGAACTATGGATATTGATTGTAATCTTTAAAGCGTAAGTTGCTACAAGATTTTATGTAAAAAATAATGTATTTATTTAAAAAAAAGCCGCACGCCATATGTGAGGTTATCGAGCGAATGGATATGGCATTTTATAATTTTGACATATTTTTTTTCTTCATTCAGTTCATGTATGTAAGGACAGAATAATGTGTTGATTTTGATGTTATTCGAAGAGAATCCTTTAGAATAGATAATATCGAATTATTGAAGAAGTTATCTTTATTACCAATAACGTTATTATTATGTTGTGTGGATATTTAACAAATATAATTTTACGTATAAATAAGTGTATTTATATATGTATATTGATGCCTTTACACACAAGCTTTACATTGTAACATTGTATTTATGAATTGTTTATTTAGGAGATAATGTTGTGCGCGAAGTCGCATTCGGTTTTGTACTGACGCCGAATATGTAGTACGTTTATTTATTTATTGCTCGTTTTATATGTAGTGTTGTTAGCTGCGGCTAGGAGCATTGTGCGGATAGAGCGGCTTTGAAAGAATTGATTTTTATAACGCCAAAGAGAAAAGGGTTAAGAGAGTTTATGGACTTCTGTATTGATGTAAAACGATACTTTGCTAGCTTTTGATTTACAGTAGTTACAAGATCGTTTAAAGAGATCTGAGTATGTACAGAATTAAGAATCTTTATTTTCAAATGGAGCCATAGACGGTATTATTCTATCTTGGATCATTTCGGTAATAATTGTTATTCTAGATTTCGTTCTATTTATGGTGCTTGTTTGAGAATGGCATGCTTAAAGTTTTTTATTACACAGTGCCTTTTTCAAGATTTAGCCTCGTTCAGCTTCCTTGAGTAGTTTAAAAAAAATTGTGTAGTGTAGTTTAAAATTAAAATTTTGCAATGGTTGAAATAGATAATTTTAAAATTTATCCATAGAAATTCACACGCTGGGAGCGGTACTTTTGTGAGCGATTTATTAATAACTAATTTAATGCGTGTATGAATGAAGGTCCTTTATAATAAATATACAAAAATAATGAACGGCGCCATCTGCGGTCTTCAGTTCAAATTTCCACATTCACTTCAAGGAATATCGTCGAGAGCATTAAGGAAATAATTATAAAAATTTATACTTTGGAATAACCCGTCAGCGTTTGATCTATGAATTCAAAGTAAGTTCTCGGATATATATGTATAAGTTGACGGAGAATGTAGGGCCTATTAAAATAGTCAATTTAGTGATATGTTAAGAACGTCTTGTGTTCTGACACTTTTAAATTAAAAACAATTAATGAATATTTTTTCACTTTATTTTTATGAGCGCAAGTCAGCATTTATGTATCGTAAAATGGGAAATTAAACGCTTCTGTTCAATTAAAGTCACTTTTAATTATTTTTATAGATTAGCCGCGACGTTAGGAAAGCATTACGTATGGAGCACTAAACTGATCTGTCAACAATCTTCTCTCTTCCGTTACCCAAAAATGGACATTAGTTCTTTCGCTACTCTATTCGTTTCATGCTTCAGTCTTATGTAAATGTTTAGATTGATTATACGCTAAAGTCTGGTTGCGTAAAAGACGTTAGAAAATTTACATAGCATAAAAAATATGTTTTGCATCGTGAATTGACAATTTTTTATTCTGATGAAGTCTGAATGTTTTTAAGGCGTAGTTTCTTATTGAATATGTGCATAATCCTAATAACAAGAGATGTTTTGTTAGAAATATATATTTGGTCAGGTGTATTATTTATTAATACATATTTTTACAGGCGTTGTTCGACCGATTATTCTGGACAGTGTTAGGAAAGGAAAAATTAAATTTTTTCACAATATTTTATTTCCAAAATAATGTTAGGAATAAAACCTATAATGATAATTAAAAACTTTGTAAATTGTCAGTTGCATATTGATTAGCAGTAATATATTTTGAAAAACGTTTTTTGTATGGTTTTTTAAATGTTTTTTTGGGATTAAGTAGGATTTAATTTTTAAATGTATGGAAGAGTTTTTATGAAAATAAATGGAATTTTGTTTTCCTTCAAACTTTCAAAAATGGTTAGTTTTTTTTATCTTCATTAAAAACATTTTACGTCCAGAATGGTGTGAGGAATCGGTCCTGTGAAAATATGTGGTAAAGAAAAATACAACCTGTATATATGACATTATTGTTATTAATTTTTTTATAAAATGATAATATATTAAACTTATTGAGTATGTTTTGTTGTTTTTTATTTTTGTTTGTTTTATTTTTGTATTTTTTTTTGTGGTTACTTGAATAAATTAGAGTGTGTTACACCTTTTTTTAAGTTTCTGGAATGCCATAAAATAAAATTTTTTTTTTATGATTGTATGGAAATATATAGGCATGGTATATAGAAATAAATGGTTTGTTAGACCAGGCCAAAAGTTGTTATTAAACGTAATAAAAACCGATAGAGATTCTAACATCCTATGTTAGAATCTCTATCGTACGTTTCTCAATCAATTTCAAAGTATCACATTCAATGTGAATGAAAATAAAACAACAAGTAATAATTGAGTACATAAATGTGCATGTCGCACATTTGTGTACGTGTGTTACGTTTTACTTTAAAAAATACAAGTTGTATCTTAATATATAAGCCTTCAGTTGGGATGTTCGTGTGGTGAGTTATAAAAAACAATAATTTTTGCAAGAATTTATATACATACTGTGAAAACAAGTCACAGTTATATTGATATGTTTTAATATGAAAACTAGAAAAATATTGTTTGAGTAAAAAACAAAAATGAATTTAGATTTAATAAAATTGGGACAAAAAGACAAAAAAGGCATTACAATAGACCGTACTTAAAGCATATATTTTGTCAAGCAACCACAATTTTGGGGAATTTGTGGTTGCTTGAAAAATTGCATCAAGGGATGCATGTGGTACATTTTGCTCTGTATTTCTTATTGACATCTTTTTTTGACATTGATAAACTTCCATGAACTTTTATATTTGTGGAGCCTTTTCTTTTTTAAATATTTTTTAGAGGTGTATCTGGACGCACTTGTTGTTAATAGGTGTCTATCTATAGTTTTTATGTATAAATTCAAGAGTACCACTTAACTGTACCAACAAAAGCATTCAATTTGAAACGAGACAGGCAAAAATGGGCCCAGAGGTACAGAGATAAAACATAATTTTTAAAAAAGCTGGTATTTTTTAGAATATAAAAAATCAAACAATTCAATAATTGACAATCAGGAAAGAGGAAAAAATAGAATTACAATTTGTAACCAAAATACGCACCAAAAAAAGCTATCTTCATAAATGCACATATAATATATTTTTAAAATATAAAGAATCGTTTAAAATATAAAGAACTTTCTAGAAACAATTACAAAATATAATCAATGCCTCTTCCTTTCTTTAATTGAAAATAAACTGTTAATGAACATTGAAAACGGTTCTATTGTTGTCAAAATGAATGGCTTTTTCCCTCTTATTGAGGTTAACGTAACTTTTTTCGAAGACCCTATCGAGCCGGTGAGCATCATGGATCAATGTGGTACAGTTGTGTATAGAAGATACAACAAGACACAATCTGCACTTTGTTTTATTTCACTAGTTTAAATCGTAGAAATTACATTTATAATCTATTGTGAAAAATAACCTTACTTTCATAAAGAAATACAAGATTTCTCGTTTGTCTGATTGATTATTTTGATAAAACTTTTAAGTAGCTTATTTTTTTAACTTTCTCTATATTACAGTGTCATTTTTATTCTTGTAACATCTGGTCCCAACACTACATGGACATTTGCCGGCCTCCTTTGTAAATATACTTACTTGCCGGCCTCCTTTGTAAATATACTTACATTTGGGTGTATTTACATTGTGTTATCAATAGGTTTTACTCATTTTAATGTGAAATTAGGTCAATAAAAGAAATTGAACTCTTAGTCATCTTCGTATCAGTATGTAGCATGCCAATTTAGTATTTTGCAGAGTTTATTTTGTCTTAATAATATATCTATAGTATAATTGACTGAAATATAGTATGTCATTATAAAATACAATGTGGATTTGATCATTCGACATTAAATAAATCCTCATATAGATTGTGTTTCTCAACTGTACACCAAAAATAAATTTAAAAAATTCAGCAGTTTAATCACAGGAAAAGTTTTAAGTACATGTATTTTACACATGTATTTTAATCAACAATTCACTAGGCCATACATTGCCACATCGATACCTTCTGGTAAAGTTATTTATTTCTTAATTACAGGCAACAGTGGCACGCAGTGCGTTATAAGCAAAACTGAACATTTACAAAAATTTAAACATATTTAATTATCAAGCGAATCCCAGTACTTCAATATATGATTTGAAGTTTGTGTGTACAATGGGAATGTATCAGTACGTGGAGTTTTGGATAAAACATACAAACTTCATTCCTATATTGTATCAAATTACAAAATCGGAAATGGTCCATAAAAATTAAAATTGATTACCTCACTTCAGAGCGTCAGTTTATAGGCTCAAGGGAAGCTGAAGGCTTGCTAGACTATCTTCAGCTATATTCAGACTGAAACAATACCGTATTTATGACATTCGTATACAAAAAATGAATCATTGTGTTATAACAATCTCTCCTTTCAGTTTATCATTCTCATTCAAAAATAATTTTAATAATTTTCTTGTTTTTAAATACATGTATTATATTTTGTCAAGGAAGTTATTCTGTTACCCGTTTTTTTGTGCATGAAAATTAATATTTTATTAGTGTTTATTTTGACGTGCATTTTCGTCATTAAAGTAATTAATTTCAATTTATTATACCTTCAATAAGTTAACATTTTCAATCTATTATGACTTCAATGCAGTTTTCAGGGCTATCACAGTCGGTTGCGGGCACTGATGCTTGCGTGTGTATATCGATATAATTTTTTATTTGTCCGTCCCTTCGCAGCTGGCCCTTCCCAAAAAGGACTGCACGGCACTGCAGGCAAATAGTAAAATAATTCTTAGGCCTATGTCATAAGAGTCATAATACTATATGGATGACTGTCACATTCTCGCAGATGACTGTCACATTCTCGTAATGATAAATTCAATAAGGGTGAAAAAGATGAGAAATAATTCCTTTATTGTAATCGTTACGCAGCGAAACAATGGAAAATTCCAGGCAGTCGCCCGGGAACTTCCATGCTGAAGTTTGTGACATTATAGACGTTATTACGACATTAGCGACGGGACACAAAACATTTTTAATTGTTAATGTGTAATTTTAATAATTTTTATTTATAATTATGTGTGATAAGACACTTAACATGGAATTGTGTCTTTTTTTTACTCTAAGTAGGTACTATTCAAAACCAGGTATTCACAATGCCTTGTATAATTTCACGGCTTCAGAACATACTGTATAAATCTGGTGTACATAGTTAATTAGTACAACTAGGGTACGTAGTCCATGTTCCGACTGATAAAACTACAATGTGTATTAGAAGTGTGTCAGTTATGATTTATTTTGTCAGTTATGGTTCATTTGAACAAGGTCAAACATAAGTGTTGATTGCCATTTTTAAGTTACAATGATCAGTTTCACGATTCGGTTATTTTTTGATAGACCTGTGTTGATTGCAATTGATCAAATGTCTGATTCGCAAACCGCCTGCGAGTTATTGGGGTTACTAGGATAAAAATAATTTAATCATTTAACCCTCAACACATGGGTCTCACAGGAACTCAACTGCTTAATCATATGTTTGTGACAACCCAATGCCTGCGACCCAATCTCTGAATTTTATTAAGTTCATGAGAAGTTTTGGTGACAGTGTTTTTAGGTTAATTAGATTTTTTTGGCTTAGTTTTTGTGATAGTAATTATTCTATTAAATTAGTTAACTTATGTAAACACTTCAAATTGAATTTTATTGTTTATATCACCAACTAATCACATATGAACGTCGCACTGTTGTGCAACAAGATATCAAAAAGGGAATCACTGCAAACAACACTGCATGCTTTTGCCGGTTTGATAAGGTCTGCGGAAATCGTTTGAAAATTTTTTTTTCTTGGTGTAATTGTCTATTTCAGTATTTTAACCGTTTGAGTGCCGATGAGCGCCATCACGCTCGTGTGCGTACTAACTAAATTTGCCACGAGTGCGATGGCGCTCGCGAAATCAGTTCCAGTTTAGCGCGCATTAGGGAGGTAGGGAGGCACGCATAGCTAATTTTTTATGTTTCTACGTGTTACATAAAGTTCAAAATATAATATTATTAGTAATTACAATATAAAAAGCATCCAGGAAAAGAAAATGTTTAACCCATAATGTCGGAATACGAAAATAATTCGAGTGAAAATTATCGTTTTTCAAGTTGTGAAGAAAGTGACATTGTGGTGCGCTAACAATTTGGTGTAATGCAAATTTTGAGTAATAGTGATAATAGTGACGATAGCAATTATTTTGCTGATACGGAGGATGTACCGGACTGCGAAAATGACGATGTGACCTGGATTTCAGTTTTTGTTATAATTTTTTTCACAATATATATTTCCATAATTTTCTTTATATTTTATTATCCTTCTACAAGTTTTTATTAAGAAAACACCGAAAAAATTATTAAAATTGGATAACTTTTGGAAGAGATACAGCTTTTTTTTCGAGACAAGGGTAAATGACATCAAAAACAAAAGATTTCTTTGGCATTTTTAAGTATATATGTGTAAAAAACCATTCCACTAAAACGGTTAAAGTATTTGTGACAACTAGTAGTGACTGGGTTCTCATTTAGTGTCCAATAGTCAAATCCACATTGTATAGTATGGATGGCAATTCTACCTGCAACTGAAGTCTTTATCTACAAATCTGAGCTTTTCTTACATGCTGGCATACTCGATACACATGTAAATGGCAACGTATATCTTTATGTACGAACATCTTGAAGATAAAATGTCACGTTTCTTGTGGTAAATTGTAGTTTTTGCTATTTGCAATTTTTACTATTATAATTTTATGTCTGTTTATAAAAGCGATAGCGATGTGTTTATAAAAAGACAAAAAATTTATTTCTGAGAAAATTGGTTATGCTTTTCTAAATGTTGGTATATTGGCCAAAAATTATCAGATGTATATTTTAGCTAAAATAATTTTTTTTTAAATCGCTAAAGTATAAATTAAACCCATTGCAGATAAATAACTCCAATTACCACTCTATCATCATCACTCTATATCTATCTATCATTTTATTGTAATTACATTTCCTACCGGATGGAAGAGAGCATACGTTATTCTTTTGTTTAAGGTTACAGCTCCATCTCAATCTAAAGATTTTAGACCTATGTCCATGTTACCACTTTTATTTAGTTTCAGAGCAGATAACGGTACCTGTATAGCACTAGCTAAGGTTACTAATGGTTTATTTTTCACCATGAACATTACTCAACTCTCCGTTCTCGTACTTCTTGACTCAACTTGTAGATTTAATTATGTGAACTTTGAGTTTTATTAGCATGACTGAAATCAGTATATTTTTTGCGAACTGCGCTGGAATGGTTCAAATTTTATTTATTTAGAACTAAGCAAGGTGTTGTTAGATTAGCAGAAATTTGTTCAGAATGGGTTCATCAGATAGCTGGTGTTCGCCAAGTAGTGAAGATTACCAGCTACCAGGATATTTTCATCAAGCAGAAAATATCCAAAATATTTTTCCCACTGGTTTTTTAATATTTATTGATACAGTCTTAAAAATGCCGCTTCAAGTATCCCCTGTATACACATGGTCTTCAAATATCCATACATACTGTCCCTAGTAATATTATTAATACTATTAATTCCTTAATAGTGGATCTAAATGTGATGGTCAGTGGGTTCACTAAGTCCCAGACTATTGTTATTGATAGTAGGAAACTTCATTCTGGGATTAGTATATCTGATCAACCACCACTTTTACTAAACGCTGCAGTTATTCCATTCTCTTCTACTGTAAAACATTTGGGTCTAGTGATTGATCAACTTCTTAATTAACAGCCCCAGATCGATGATATCAGCTGTCAAGTCTTCAGAAGAATACATTCTCTGAAACGTCTTCACTAAAATTTATCTGTATCAAACACAGCTATCACCTCTATAAGATTACGGAGACATGTGTTAAATGTAACTAGCAAATGGGTAATCCGAACTTCTGAACTTCTTGTAAGAATGACAAGAAATATCTTTTAATTATAATATATCTATGATTATGTAATATTATAAATTATATATTAAGAATTTATAATATTACATCTATGTGCCAGTCAATCATTTCAACTGCCATTCAGAGGTACTGTAAAATTAGCTTTTACAAATCCGTGCTTACAGGTGATCCAACGATTGCCGATCAGGTTGGTATCGACAACAGAAGTATATTATTATATAGTAGATTCAATTGTGCAGAGCTGTAATTAATTGAAGGTTTAAATATATGTTTGTCAGTTTATTGACTATAAACTAACTACTTTATAATATCAAGAGATAGATTTAATTTTTTCACCGCCAAGCGCATATATTTATTTATTTATTTCTGTACTTTAATGTATCTAATTGATACATATGGCGGACTTATTGCTACAAGAGCAATCTCTTACAGCCAATCAGAAAACAAGTCCAGCCCCGCTCGACGAGCGGCCGGGAATCGAACCTGGGCCCCGCGGTGTGCCACGCAGTCAAAGGTCATATGGCCTGTAATCAATCCAACACACCATGGTGACGGCTATCTTTATATATATTCGGTTACATTTTGATAGTTGACTAAATTTCAAGGAGCATTTAAGAAACAGTAAATAAATAATATAAATATGAAAAAAAAACCTAATTTTTTTTAACTTTTCCTAATATTGTCACTCATAAAAATGTAACCTAGTATATGCTTTGTCAAATCATGCCCCATATGCCAAGCGTAAATATATATATATATGATCATGGGTTTTGACACTTTTTACTTTGTAAAGGTTGATCGACAAAGTTTCTAAGAATTATAAATGGGTAAAGAAATTAACTAAGAGTATTGTTATGTTATTTGTAACGTCAATTATTATAAAACAACTCGTAGAAATAATAAAAACGTCAACGTAAAAGAAAATTTCTTCTGCATTGATATGAAAAATAACTTTATAATTGGCCCGAGCTAAAGTTCATGTTTGTGATTGGTTAGAATTATTTGCAATTTATTTTAATTGCAATTTATTTAATTAGTGGGGGGATTCATCGTCGATATATAATGGTTTGGCGTTGAAAAGATTAATCTTATGTGACATTGGTGCAAAGAAAATAAAGATCAAAATTAATAGGTTTCGTATTACCGATATTATCATCAGTTTGCTATATTCATAGTAATACTGAATGGATATGGTAATCACTCTTAGATTAGCAGCCTTTAACCTTTAGCCACTAGTGAAAGCTTGGTTTTTTCAGCAGAATCAGAAAAAGTCTGGCTTTTAGGATCATAGCTTTCCCTATAATACACCTTGGTCCCTAGGACCTTAGTCCTATCACAGACCTTTGGAAATTTTTTTATCTAAGTTTCTTGAAATATAGGCTTTACATTACTTACAGTATCACCAATCTAGACAATGTTTATACCAGTTTTAGATAATGATTATTCGAAGTATAATGTGATTTATGCAAGGCTATCAATGCATATACTATATTGCATTTTGTAATCCGCTTATTTAATAGTTCTCGTTATGCTTACTCGAAACTTATATCATGTTTGCAATAAAATGTTTATTGATAGTTTTAGGATCACTATTTATGGTAAGTTTTCAATATGGTAGATAGATAATGTAAAAAGTGTTTGGCAATGGAATTAATAATAAACAGGAAATAACAGTTGACAATAATAATTAGGTAAATCTAATTTTTATAGTTCCAACAATTTATTTTTATTTAGTATTAATATTTATATTGTTTTTTCTATCTCAACTATTTTGGTGTCTCTTCGAGGCCGCTATCTTGAGTATTGAATGTTATTTCAGTTTTATCAATAAAGTGATTGCTATAAGTTTATAACAAAAAAATATGGTAAAATTTGTAGGATAAATAATTTTCCAAAAACAATTATGTGTGCATAACGTGAAAATGTGGAGGTGTCAAAAAAAAAATTGAGACGAGACGAAGAGTCGAGTCAAATGAGAAAACTATGTGAAACTCAATGTTATCAGCCATGTTTTTTCAAATTCAAGCAAATATAAAATTGCATTTTTTCTGAATTTTAAATAAAATCTCGTTGCAGATAAACTATTAATTATTAAAAAAAATGATATTTCTTAATAATTGTTTTGTATTCTGTTATAAATAAATCATAAATGGGCCGAGTTAAGTTTATAACTATAAGGAAAGAATGTTGAAGTTATAAGGAATATGAAAGCGTTAACAGAATAAGTATATGTTACTATAATAATAATTATGAAATGTAAATAAACGCCGTTGCAATACAAATATTAGGACTGCCATTTTGATTTCGTTTAGCAATCGCTATGCATTCCGTTGGAACTGTCATTGTAGAGAGAAAGCTGCTCGTGCAACGTGATATTTAACCTTCGGCTGCTTTAGTAAAGTGAATTTATTCAAAATTAAATTAAACTTCATTAATTAAAGATAATTAAAAATGATGTGTGGATCTTCAAATGTCATTTGTTTATTTTAATTATTCTTGTGTCACTCGCGACATTTTCTGTAAATGTTCTATTTTATAATATATGCTCCAATTTATATAAATAAAATTGCATAGAGTATGTTACACTAGCCGCTCGCACCCACGACCGCATACATATCCATTCCACTAGCTTGTCAACGTTGTAACCATAGATAATATACTAAAGTTGTAACTGTCAGTCCAAGTGGAATGGGTTATGAACAATGCGTATTCGTAACATGTTCTATGAGTAATTGGACAAAATGTGGTATTGGACAAAACTCAAGAGATTATATTTTTTATTAAATTAGGGATTATATTTATTATGTTAGATAATAATTTTGACTTATAGTAATTGTAAAAGTGCAATTTAATTTCTGTATATTAATCGTTGGACAATAATTTAATCTTGCAGTAACTAAAAGTGCAATTTAATTTTTATAAAAGTTTGATGAATGCATTTGCGTCTTTTGGTGTAACCTTTATTTCTATTAGGTACTTTTCAAAACTGCATAATGTGATTCTCCCCGTCGTTATATTTAATTTGCAAACATGATATAAATTTATTTATGTAAACTTCATAATCAATGTGTCAACTTCAATTAGACAGATAAACAACCACAATGACCCACGTTGATACGTGGGTCGTCGCGGTCTTGAACAATGACGCTATCAATGACGTTTTGATCACGACCGCAACGACCGCGGTCGCCAAGTGGAACAATACAGTGGAACATATTCATAGTGTTATATATATCATAAAAACAATCTAATCTGACTAGATTAGAGAATGTCATCTGAAAATGAAAGTGGTACTTCGAAATGGATAAATAGACGGAATTAAGTCTTCACCATTGAAGTTGCTGTTGTATATAGAAGAATTTACAACATTTTTAAATGGAAAATATATTATTAAAGTATTTTTGTCATTTTAATAACAGTCCATTATGTCACCACTGTAAATCTGCTAGCCAGGAATCTATGAATACTTTGAAAGAGTTTTCACCGCCTTTCGAAAATGTATTTTTTTACTTTATAAATATTTTATGAATTTCTGCAAAATGTGGAATGTAGTTGGCGCAAAGTTCAGCATGTATGGTGGGTGACGGAGAAGCAGATTCTCTAATTTTAGAACAATCTGTTGTGTGGTATGTGATCGTAAGTTTAGTCATGTATTAGTAATGGAGTAGGAAACCCTACTATGTGACGCCATCATTGTTACAATTATTGGTTGAAGCTTTAGTAGACAACAGGGGCACAGAGCTACCAGCCCATCAGGATGAAATAGGAAGCCGATCAAGCTTTCTATTTCAGGTACTGTTTTGCCACTTATATGTAATCATTGCGACAAATACTCTGTATTACAGCTAATAATATGTCTATCTGAAAATTAATTATAATCAATCATTAATGCATTATGCACATGTAATTTTTTTTAGAAAATTATTCAAAGATACAACATGTATGGCTTGACATGTGTTTCTATTGTGTTCATTCTGCACACGAGTTCTGCACCACCTTTTCAGCTATTGATTTTCAATTTGTTCATAATAGCCGATGCGACAAAACCTGAACCAAAAACAACATGGTAATGACGACCAAATGTCAATTTTTAAAATAGAAAAGCATGGTATTCAAATTTGAATATGTATCACAAGAAAACGGGATATATGAATATAATATTGAGTTGGCTAATAAGTGATGAGCGTTTTTCGAAAATTATCTATAAAAAATGGGAATATTCTAGAAACTTCCATTATCGAAGATATATAAAGAGGGTGCGGCACGCTCTCACTGAGTCAGTAGTAACTAAGACGCTGCACTGTTAACAAGCATGAAATATGATGGACATTGAGACGCATGTGTGACACTGTCTACTCCACTAGTACCAATCTGGTCACTCTGCTGCCGAAGCTATGCGTAATATATACTAATGCCTAGCTCTTGAAAAGATGGTTTTAGCAGTTTCGCAGTGGCAATTATATCCTGAATGATCAACCATGCTCTGGTCGATTGGTGGAATTGGATAGCTAGAGATTAAGTTGTTTACGACACGAAACGACACACTGGCTGGCAACTGAACTCTGATGCTCCCACAGAACTATAAAGAATTATTTACACTGCTTGGGAATACCTTGAAATACGGTTTGTGGATACCACATGAACTTAGCCCAGACCAGGTTTACCACCATGCTGAAATCTGTTCTCAACTTTTAAACTTTTCAGTGAATATTTCGCCGGTTAGATCATCTTATTACCGGAGATGAAAAATGGCTACTCTATATTAATCACAATTGGAAATGTCAATCACATGAAACTGGTAAACTGACACCGAAAAAGGGCTTATAACCCAAAAAAAAGCTACGCTGAGCTGCTGATGAGACATTCAAGGTGTAATATAACAAATTATTTCTTTTAACTACTATCACCGTCATAGCCTACTGTCATCGACACGATCATCTGAAGCAGGAACTCCAGTGTAAACGTCCTCAATACGACAAAATATTTTTTCTCCATGATAATGCACATCCTCATATAGCCAAATCGATCTGCCTTAAAGTTTTGGATTTCAGTTGGAAACAGATCCCCCATCCTCCATATTCCCTAGACCTTGAAGCCATTGATTATTGTTTGTTTAGATTGCTCAGCAACGCCTTATGCGAAAAAAAACTGATGATGAAGTCCACCTACAACAGTTCATAGCCCAATTTTTTGATTCCAAGCTACTTGACTTTTATTCAGATGCTATCCACTTCCTGCCAGTGCGTTGGAGACATGTAGTATAAAATGATGGTGATTGTTATATCAAAGATTAATTAATTTTAAATTGGAAATATAATAGAAAATTATGACATTAATGACTGCTAATTTTTTTATATTAGCCAACCTAATATATGGTTAGATCTCGTTTTACAATAGCTGAAATAGGGTAACCCCACAAATTATATAAATGCGTGCTCAGACGTGAAGGAAGATGTTCATGTATAGAGCTTAAGGATTGTCATTTCATAGGAGAGAATATAAAGGTTTATATAAATATAGGAATTTTTTTCCACCGCCCTTTAAGTTCCCAAAAACAGTCTGAATGTTGAAAATTGATGGAATTTTTAACCAGCGACAATAAAAGTTTTTTTTACGGTTCTTTTCTTTTTATATAATTAAGTTTTTGACACCTATGCTTTAAGTTCTGTATTAAACATTTATAAATGGTGGAAGCCCAATAATGGTGAACATTAGATGATTTTTGAATTGGGTCTATATCTGAGGGTCACTCATTAAAAAGATGATTATACAAAGTTTCTATCTACAGATCTTATGTCCTCTTAATGGGGCAAAGGGCTACCACCATGTTTCAATAAACCGATTGGTTTTGATCATCACTTATTGCAAGGCCATTGAATTCTGCTCTTAGGTTTGCTTCACACGGACCAGAATATTTCAATTTTTACTCTCCCTATTAGTTTCTGTCTATGCCATGTGGAGCTATGTTGTGTGATGGTTGTTATGGCCTTGATTATTTTTTGGAGCAATACTCTTTTCTTTGTTTCGTATCTGACACAACACATATTTAAACTTCCACATCCTATATTCCTCATTTTTTACTTATATATATTCTACATTCTTTTACATAATCATTTTCTCACATTAAAACATATTCTTAAATTAAAACATTTCTAGACTATAAATTTCGGCAAAACTAGAGATGTAATGACTCAACTTCTCAAACCATTCGACCAAGTTGTGGTTAAGCCGAGTTAAATCGATTACGTCTATAGCAACTTGAGTTAACCTGGCTAGTTCGATCATTTGCTGCGCTCGTTACTTATGTTGTTCGCATGCTCGAATCATACGTATCATTCGCATGTAACGACTCGATTTTGCAAATCGAGTTAATCCGATTTATTTGTATATGACGAAGCGAGTTGATGGCTACTGATATTCTTTATGTTTTAATACTTATTCCGGGAATACGAGCATGATGTTGACACACATTAGTAAGAAGCATCCGGTTCACTTGACTGTTTCTTTATATGAGTCACATGATCCAGGTAAATTTTTCAACTTAGCCGAAGTCTTTATATCTTAAATGACTCAAAAATGAATGAGTTCTTAAATAATTGAAATCGACTTATGACACTAACCGTTGTTTGTTAAATCGACTTGACCAACTCGGTTTGCAACTCGGTTTATACATATTTTCGCATCAACTAACTCAGTTTGACGAATATCCAATTTGGCCCATCTCTAGGCAAAACCAATCTTTTCTACAAATTTTAGAATTATTATTAAGGAAATATTTAAAGGAATTTGAAATAAGTAAATAGATAAACAAATGTAAATTGTTTAATAATGAATATTCTTTATAAAATATCTTCTTGCAGTAACTTATAACATTTATTATAATAATATTAAATAAAAATTGCATTTAAAAATGTACATTATAAAGTAAAGGTTTGAATTTATTTATGTAATGCCTAGCTTAATCTCTTTTTACATAAATTTAATATAAAAATGCTTATGAATTTTATGTAAATATATCTATACATATGTATTAATTAAGGGAATGAAGTTCATAACTAAATTTACATATAATGACATTATATTATATAGACATGTCATTGAAGTTCAACAAATGGTTCTCAAAATATGATGTAATTACACCTTTAATACAACTATCTCTGACATTTTCATCAAAATTTGTATGAGGTTTTATTTGGGGCCATATTTTTTCGTTTTATATGAACATGTCTATTGAATATAACATCATTTTTACATATAAATGAATCATAGTTAATATATAGGAAATTGTAGTTAATTATGGTAGATAATATGAATTGTCAGTGTTGTCAGTTTGATTGTAGATAAATTTGGTTTTTTATCAGCAGTATTAGACAAACGATACATAGTGTAGATTTTGACGTGAACAAATTGAATATGGTTTTCTGTAGTGTTGGTTTTCCGAAGTTTTGAAAGTGCTAATCCGAATCAAATAGATAGGGAGTTGCTAGACTAAAGTGGAACAAAAAGTGAGTCGGTGACTTTATATGAGACTGTCCCAAACCTCGTATCAATTTGTGGCTAGCATTATTGTGTTTCCAAAATTTATTAAAACCAGAACAATGGAATAAGATAAAGCAAAAGTAATTATTTTCTAAATTAATAAATAAATTATGAAGACAGCAATGAGATTAAAAAATTTTTGTAATAAATATTTATATTTAACAATATTTCTATTTGTAAACGGTCCAAAAATTATTGTATATCCAAATAATTATGGCGGAGACTGCGGGGCGATACAATTGGAAGTGGGAGGATCGACAGAGTGGTTCATTAGCATTGTGTAGGATAGTACAAGTACCAAATTTTTTACACATATAGCCACTCTAGTTATTACTAAAGTGGAACATAAGATAAATTTTTCATAAGTTATGTCTCCTAATGGTAATGAAGAGAATGGGAATGAAGAGGGAAGAGAGAGAGGGAACAATAGGACCTTGCGAGATAATGAGATGCTATAGCAGTACAATATTTTCAGTTTTCAAATTTACTTAAATATGGCCATTATCAATTGTTAATTAATAATTCGAAAATGTCACCGCCATGGTGTTTTGATTTAATCACGGACTTACTTCTTTTGATGGCGCTGCGCATTGAGTAGGGCTGGAGTGATGTTTGTAATCGCATAGCTAAAACGTCACAAATCAGTGATGGGCAACAGTGTCACTGGAGCGAAGAGCTATGCACTGTGATCGCTAAGCAGTCTGCACAGCGTGTTGATTGTGTGTATTATTTCAAATGATGCGCGCATTGGGAGTGCATATATCTAGAAGTGGATGGACACAGGGTGTTGATGTTGATTGAAAATTTATGCAAGCATAGCTTCAGGAACTTAGTATTGAATAAAAAAGTTTTAGCAATAGTGCTACTAAATATCAAAAAGATTTGCTACGTTTTAATTTACACTATGTATCGTTGATACCTTGTGCCTTAAGAACTCATCTTCCTGTAACAGTCATTGTACAAATTGGAAATAGCGTATTACAATTTAATTTTTAACAATATTTCCTCGTAACTAAAGTGACTTGATAGCAATTTCAATTTTAATTCTTAATGTGTTTTATTATTTTTATTTTCGTGTTTAGTAAATAATATTTGAAGAGTTGTGAACGTTTTAGAGTAAAAATATCCGAACATTTTGTTTCTTGTAACCTATACTGTATTAAAAGATAATATGTTATGTTTTATGAAGTTAAACGCTATTCTCAATAGTGTAACTTTTAATTTTGTTACTTTTTAGTGTGCTTATTGTCTGGCAACCCTAATTAATTCTTGCCATTTTTTAGCTTACAATTTTTAAATGTCAGACTTTAAATGTTGCAATGACATATAAGTAATAATATTAAGCCATTCAAAATAATATTTGTTAATATCATCATAGCTACCTGATAAGCACACTTATTTGAGAGGCTTACTTTGAGTATTAAGGGTTAATTAAGGTTTATGTCTTTTCCACACTGGTTCATTGATGCTTCTATATACAAAGTCCATCAGGTGTTTGGAAATATAACAGTTCCATTTTACAAACTTGCTTTTTGAAAGATATTTTAATATGATATTTCGTATGCTCCATTTAGAAAACTGTATATAGAGGAAACATATAATTTGAAACAAAACTTCTTTATCTAACTAATTGGTAAAAACCATTAAGATTAAGTTATAAGAACTTAAAAAACTTGTTAAAACTTATTTTGCGATAAACTGACTAAAATTGCTTAGTGTGTGACGGGGGTAAAAAATTAATATATTTTTATTTTACACTGAACAAGGTAACTAATAATTTTTGAAATGGCAACATCGTAATGAAAACTGACATTTTTGTTGCTTTTTTTATCCCTTTCTATTTTTCAAAAAAATACTTTTTTACATGACGATAAAAGCGGTTATGACTTCTTAGAGATATTTTTTCATGCTATATTAAATTTTAAACAAATTGGATAACTCATTTAATTATTGTGTCCATGAGTTTGAAGTGCTTTTTCTGGAAAATAATGATTACATCCATACTCAGTATTCTCAAATATAAACGAAAAATTTAACAAAGCTCTTCTGTTACTCATAGATATTTTTCTTTTTTTTTTTATTCAAGGTAGACTGACTTTTAAATGTAATAAACAATATGTAGTAATAAATCATCTAACCAAGATCTTTGGTCAAATGTAAAAATTAATCTTTTCATGACTCGAATAGAATTTGTATGTTTTCAAATCAAAAAGAAATTTTGTATGAGACAAGTGTACTGACATTAGAGTTAAGTAAAAATATTTATATAGTAGCAGCAAATATAGATAGCATCAAATTAGCTAATTTGTAATTGCGTATGACAAATCAATAATATATTATAATATTTTAAAACTTTGTTGGCTATTAAAGGAATGTCGGTTACTTTAATTTTATTCTAATTATAATTATAAATAAAAAAAAGCAAAGGTATAATTAAAAACAAGCAAAGGTATATTATAAAAAAGTGTTTGAATAATTTATGTTTAAAATCATTAAAAATATATTATTATTGAAAATTTTACAAAAAATGAAAGTAAAGTTTTTTTCAATAAAAGAATGGTACGTATTTTTATTTAATTTTAAGAATTAATGATAATTTTTATTATCTAGCAATTGCAATAATAACTATAAAATATTGTTTTCCTTTAATTTCTGATTTCACGAATTATTTTGTTTATTTATATTTGTGCTTATTTTTCTAAATCTGTTTATAATCTGTTTGGAATGAAATATGCAAGTTTTAAGCCATGTTTTTGTGAGAACCTACCATTTCCATTTTTTTTATGAAAATTGGAACAACATGTTGTGTGTATAAACACAGAGCATATGTTATCATTTGTTCTGTGTGTATAAAGGTAGCACGGAAAGTTGTTAAAAATGGCCATTTGTAATATTGGTTTTAAAGAATAAATTAAAATTTTGAAATCCAAAATATTTGAGAATCCATAGAGTTTCTTCATCTCATTTTGAAATTTGTTTTTACAAATTGGCGGCAATTTCAAAGTATGTGTCAAGTCAAGTTGAATTAAACACGAGAAAGTTTGCATTCAATTATTTTTTACAACTTTCGTTTTAGCCTCAATCAGCAACAAAGTTATGACCCATTTCGATAGATTGGCATTTTATCCTGAAGTCCCATCTCATGCTACTGTTTAGAACTGGTTTAATGAGTTAAAGCGTGGTCTTATAAATCCCAGTGATGGTCTGTGTAAGGGATGGCCTTCAGCAGTGATAACTGAAGACAACAGCAATGCTGTGCGGTTCATGATAAAGACTGACAAGAGCGTAACTTATCAGCAGATTTAGGGAACTTTAAGCAATAGTATGAGTCGAGTAGAGAAAATTGTATATGGACATTTAAGCTCTAGGAAGCTTTGCGCTAGGTGAACTTCCTATGATGGAACCGTACCTGAAAAACACCGTATCATTGATTGATGAATTTGATGAAAGTGACTTAAATGCTGTATACATCATAATATATAATAATTAATAATTATTAATTCAAAATATTATAATTTTTCATTATTACGATTGATAAAAGCTGAATAACACTGTTATGAACCCAAGACTAAGAGGCAGTTTTCACAATGGGTGTTTCCTTCTGGAGGTTGCCAATAAAAGTGAAGTAAGGTTGAAGTGCTGGGAAAATAATGGTTGCATCATTCTTCGGACATATGAGTTATTAAGCAATGATTGTTCTGGAAAATAAAATAACAATTACTGCAGACTAGTATACGAGGGGGTGTTTTTAAGTGAGATTAAAAATACAAATTAATTTTTATTTTTATATATATTCACCTGTTACCCCTAATACATTTTTCTGATCTTTCAATTATAGTATACCTTCATAAAAAAATTGTTTCCTCTTTGTCATGCATCCTTCACTTCTTCATCGCTTGAAAATTTCTTCCCATGCAGTTCTTTTTTTAACTTTGGGAATAGATAATAATCGCTGGGAGCTAGGTCAGGACTGTAGGGTGAGTGATCCAGAATATTGAAGCCCATTTTATGTAGGGCAGCCAACGCAACATGACTCTTGTGAACATGTGCATTGTTGTGCAAAAGGAGGACGCGTTTGGTTCATTTTCCCCTTCTTTATTCCTTGACGGACTCTTTCAACTGCTCCAGGACTGAAGCATACTATTCTTCGGTTATGGAGATGCCTTTATTTTTATAATTTATCAACAGAATCCCTTCTGAATTCCTAAAGACTGTTGCCATGATTTTTTTAGCCGACTGTGACACCTTAATCTTCTTAGGTAATGGTGTGTCTTTTTTGTGCCACTGCATAGGGCCTTGTTTGAACTCAGGTTCATAATGATGAACTCAAGTTTCGTCCCCAGTAACAATTTGACTCAATAGTTCAACTTTCTCTTAACTACAGGGTTCAAAAATGTACCAGAATACTATTGGGTGTTGTTATTGAGGCGAAGTAAGCTTTCCCGGTACTCACCTTGAAGTATTTTAAAAATGGTTGTATCTGACATTCCAACCATGCCTTCTACCTGTTTCTTCTTTAGTCTAGCATCTTCCAATATTAATTGTTCGAATTTTTGTATGATTTCTGCAGTAGTCACTTTGGCAGTAGTCGCCTTCAAATGAGTCCCTGCCTTGTTTAAGATACTGTGCCACTTATAATTGATGGTTTTATCCAGGCAAGAGTCTCTGTAAATGGATGCCATCTCTTCCAGTATGGTCTGAACCGACCTTACTTGCCTGGTAAGGAACTTTATAACAGGGTAGTACTCAATTTTCTCCATATTTCTCCCTTTCTTCCCGATTGAGATGTTTGATTGACGATAGTTCAAAGACTAATGGCCCAATTATGATAAAACTTGCTATTTATACTAACTATGGGTCACTGAACTCGTTACGGCTCATTAAAGTACCCTTCACTGATGATTTAATTACCAATTCAGCCAACTTAAAAATGCACCCTTGTATCAGCAATTATTTGCAATTGAACACTACTTCATCACGATAATACCTTTGCAAATATTCAAGTAGATGAATGACTGAATATTTGACCACATCAGGTGTAGAAATTTTGGGCCATCTGCCATACAGCTCCGACTTCGCACCATGTGATTTCTCTTTACTCATAAGAATAAAAGATAAACTGTGAGGAGTATGATTTTTGTCACTGAAAACGTGGTGATTCCTTCATGAATGCCGTCGAAGAGATGATAAAGGAAGAGTGAACTGACTGTTTCTCGCAGTGGTTCCATCGTTGTGGAGACTATATTGTAAAAAAATAAATAAATTATGATTTTGTCTATGGGTTCCATTTTTGATGTTCTAAAAATTTCGAGTGTTGCCTTACGCATATGTTTTACAAGGGGAAAGAAACTAGTTCGTTGTGAGACAAATTTAATTACACGACTGACTTCGTTGAAAATTTTGAATATAGATATTGTTAAGAAAACTTGGGGATGAATTTTCTCAAATTTAACTGAGTCGTGCACCTTAAGACTTATATTTATACCCTAAAGGTGAACCACATAAGAGCAATATGGCCACATAAAACTGGCCAAAATTAAAATTCTTTGGCCTTACTTTCCTCTCGTTAAGTGCAATATCTATTATATTTATTATCTGTTCCATTCTGTTAACAAAATATTTTTTTTAATCTACTTTGGTATTGAGGGATTGTATCATTAGTATAATGCCATATTAACAATTTTTTAATTTCCTTGCTCTTGTAATTTTTAAATATATTTAAATAATTTTCTTGTATCTGTTACTAAAATTATTAACATTTTAAACTCAAAACAAAATTAAGCCCATTTTATTTTTATGTAAGTTGAGTTAACATAACGCTTTACAAAACATTTGGTATATATTTTAAATTTTGCTAAACCAAGTCTGCAATAAATTGTTATGCTCGCAGTAAAATATTTTGTGCCTGTCATTAAACTGAATTTAAGATGTGTAGTAGTTGAAATGAAATGTTGCTTGTATAGTCTTTGTATTTATGGCTAATTTTATTCTTCAAAACATAAACATTTTTTTCTTAATTAAAAATATAAGGAATTATTTTTGTATCAATTAAAATAGGGCAATTAAATAGAAGGCATATCTGAACGCACATAGGCATTCATAAGTATTTCTTCATGTACCATTTTACGCTCTACTATGTCATTAACAATGAAAATTTATTAATGGCAACTACTATATTTATATTTCAAAAGCGCTGCGTTTGTTCGACGTAACATTAAACAGTGGATACCAAATTTAAGTTGACATTCTGAAACTCGAGGATTATTTTTATACTGAAATTGTTATTACATGAAATTTCGTTTAATATTTAGTCATAATGATATTTGTACTTTTAAACAACCTGTCATATTCTTAAAGTCAGACTTCCACTACTGAGGATTATGGTCATTCTGTCTTCCTTTTATTTTAATACTGATCAGAAGTCACAGCAGCCTAACAAAATTACTTCGAAAGGCCATTTTTGTTATAAAAATGTCGAAACATTTATTCTAATAATAGGTTTTTTGAGACTTTCTAGTTTCTGGAGAGGTATTATAAAATTTTTGGGATCTCATATGAATTTGAACTTCTATAACTTGGTTAGTTCCTTCCACCATCCATGTGTGCACGTGTATGTTCAATTTGTGAAAGGAAATTGAGAAGATATGTTCAAGTAAATATGAGTGCATATTTGATAATTTTATAAGAATATCAAAGGTAATATTGTTATACTACCTGACCCGTGCGAAGTCTTCGCACTATATCGCCATCTAGCGTGTTCCAAGTATACAATTTGGCTAAGATATTTGATGTGTCGCCCACAGATGGCGCTCATGCCAATTGTTATAAAAATTAATTTTTTTATTAACAAAAAGATTTTTTTCGAATTTTTTTATATTTTTCGCCCAAAGTAGAAAACATAAGCTTTAAGTGGGTATTTTTTTAATTTTTTTTGGTGCAGTAGTTAAAGAGATCGAGCCGCTCGACCAAAAAACACCTTTTAGAAATATATATTTAGATTATCAAATATGCACAATATTAACTTAAAAATAAGAAGGTACAATTTCAATCAGACATTGTGTTGCAATTTTTTTTTCTGAAATTAATAACATTTTTATAGTTGTATTGAATATTAATGTATTGACAAATAAATTTTGTTACAGGGACAATGTAATAAATCATGGAGATCGGGCTAGGTCACGCAGATTTTCTTGATAAGAACTTAAACCATTAAGACTTAAGAGATTAAATATGCCAAATATTAGTTAACCTAAAAGCGCAATAACAAAGAAACAACATAATAAATTAGGAATAATTCAAAAAGAGATACAATATTCACAATTAAATGAAACTACGTGATGTAGTATTATTTAAATTTCTTTACCATGACCTAGATTTCGTTGTATTACAACATCTTCAGGTGGTATATTAGCAAAGATACGATATTATTTCTTGACTTTCATTTCGAATTGTGTCCATATAACGAATATTGTTTGGTATATCTGACGACATCACTTAAAAGAATCTTAACTATTCAACAGGTTTCTAAGGCTTTGTATTACTTAACTAATTAATACAATAAATTGTATTTGTTTTATTACAATACCAAAATGCGAAATTAGGTCCGGTTTACTTTAAGAGGCTTATGTCATGTTCGTTTCCAGGGAAATCTCATGAATTTATACATTTGTTCCCGTAATCAAATTTATACATAATTTCATCGTTTTTACAAATAATAACGTTTCATTTACATTTGTGTCTTTCAGAAATAGATGTGGTTGTATAAGGTTGAAGTGTTAATACAAAATGCCTTGTTTTTAATTTTTTTTGTGTGTTTGTCTAGGCGATGCATACAAATAATTACCTTATGTAGATATAGCATTCCTAAGTGAATTTGTTTAGTTAAGTACGGTTTGTATATTTATGTTTTTATGCAAATCCAAAAATATAATTTTGTTTGCCAGTTATTTTGACTTTGTTTAATTATTTACTGAAATAAAAATTATTAGTAAAAATATTTGTCAATATATGTTTACTATATAACACTGATGTAAGTAATTTTTTCTGTCTTTCTATTTTAAGTATAACAGTATATTAAGTTTAGTTTATAATCATTTGTTAAACGTTATTATTCTTCAATGTTCAAACACGACCACTTTGTTTTTATTTAAAATTAAATTAAGTTGTTTTTGCATTAGAATTTGTTATTATTATAATTATTGTTAATAATGCATATATAATTTAATAAATGATATTTTATATAAATGTTTATTTTCTAATTAATTTACATATTAATGGATGAGAGCTGTGTTTTTAAATATTATGTTGCACTGAATATAAAGACTGTGATATATGCTGTCAGCACCACCTAGTGGCAAGTCGATAACACTAGGTTAGATAATTGTTATTTATTCGTGTGAAGTCCTCATAGTATATACGGTGCAATCAATACAGTGTGTTGTATAAAAAGGTGATTAAACTCGAGATATCAAAACCAATCAATATCTTTTTTCAAATCTCCGAACACTAGTATCTTATTAAGTCGACAAAAGAGGTTTAGATTAATGCTGTTAGAAAATATTTGCAGATATAATTTTTGTCATCATCTAGTCACTATAACAAATCAATTCTTATATTCACTCATAACAGAAAGTAAAACAAGAGTTACATTAGTGTTTTTTGATATGAAACTTCTTTAGCAACATCTGAGTTATTCCGTCATGTTAAAATTGTGAAATGCTTTAGAAAGCAAATGCCAAAAGTACCCGACTGGTGCTAACAACATGGCAGTCGAGAATGTCACAAAGCTAATCTGCTGAATTGAAATGCTAATCTGTCAATGAATCATCAGGTCGCCACTGATTGTCACGCCTCTAATCATGCGTTTAGTTTTTTGTGCGGTATAATACAAGAATTATAATTGCAGTCCCATATCAAATTATAAACAATTTGTCTGTGAGATTAATTATTATTGTTTTTTGAAGAAGATGAAAGTTTAACTAACTTTGGATTATAGTAACACCTTTGTTGCTTGTAAATCAATGTTGAATGTTTTTATATCTATCAAAACAATACGATAATAAATTTTTATGACGAGTGCGTAGTGCGTGCACTTACACGAATGTGTCTGAAAAGCGAAGATAGAATAGAATCCAATAGATGGTGTGTGAGCTAGAATGTGTGTCAGTATGTGGTACATTTCTATGAATACTTAGCATCACAAGCATTGCTTAAGCTCTAGTCAAAATTTTAAAGCAAAAATTTTGACAATGTGTATGTGTGATTTATCATTTATTTCTTTGAATGAATATTGATTAAGTATAATACTATAAATTAGTGAAAATATAGTTTTAATCAGAATAACAAGATGAAAAGAATATACTTCTGGATAACTAAAGATTATTATAAATATTAATTAACATAACAATTAAAGAAGTTTCAATTCATCCGTGAGCTTATATGCGTCAAGGCTCACATCTTTTGATTTATATATATATATATATATATATATATATATATATATATGTATATATAAATATATATATATATATATGTATATAAAAAAAAATATATATATATATATATATATATATCTATCAAAATCTATCTTTCAGTATCAATATTACTGCACTCTTACAAAATAAAATCGTCTTCGTAAAATTTAAATAATTAAAGTTTATTTTGTAATTTTTATAATCAACAGTGACTTTGTTTCAGCACTTCATTTGAATAAGTTAGAAATTTAAATCTATATTTGAGAATTAAATTCTGGCACAATGTTGACATGTACACAGTTTTGCCTCTTTGTCACGCATACTATTTTATATTTCTCTAATATTTATTGACCGAAAACTGCATGCCAGTAAATTTAGCCTATATTTAAGAATTACATTTTATCACCCTAATGATATGGAAGTAGTTTCTCCTTTTTGTCGGGTGTACTTTTTAAATTTTGTCACCATTTATCGGCTGAATATTGCATGTGATAATTTTATTCATTTTGACAGGTAATGAATGAACAATATTTATTATTGCCATCTACAGTGCTGTTCTGTTTCTTACACAGACACTTTAGTTGATAATGTGACTAATTTTTTAACATTTTGGAGGGTATTGGAAATTCTAAAAATGGATGTTATGTATTCATTTATTATGATTTTTAACAGTTCCAATTACTTCTTGAAAGTATGCTAAGCCTCTTCAGTTTTTGGAATTTAAAATAATTTCAGAATCAATATTCTATGAATAGCAGGTTAAAAGGGCTTAGCATTTTATGCAAATCTATGTATATCTACCCATATAAATGAAAATTAAGTGTCTGCGTTTGATTTTGCAACGGTTTTTAGAATTTTTTGTCTACTTATCCAGACTTATTTTTGTAACAGTTGAATCGGTATTAATGATTCTATTAACTGCAACATGTACTTTGTTTCATTTAAATATCGAGGTTAGTTCCGAAAAAGTCAATGTTTACATTATAAAGGATACTGGTCATTTACTTGTAAGTTCACAGTAAGCAAGTTCTGTTGTTGGATACATCCTATGATAATGATTTAAAATTTCTGAGGGTTTAATTTTTTTGGTAAAAATACTGGCTGTTTCTTCTGAATCATACTTTCTGAATCACAAAGATACCAATTGTTAATGATAATTAAACATTTTAAGTGTAGTAAAAAACAAATTTAAGCTAAATATTATACAAGGAATAATATGAAATAATCTTATATGTGTGCATGCATGTGCAGATGTTTTTAATTTTTTCTGAATTATTGACGATTGATTTAGAAACATTAGATTTAAAAAGATGATTGATTTATTGATTGTAGAAACTTTTTACCTAATGCATTTTTTTGTTTTAATGCGTATTAATTAAAGTTTTAAGTTTCACCCACATTTTCCTTATAAACTATGTCATAAAAGCTTGTAGATTTCATATTTCTTTCGCACTTTTTACTATGCGTCACAATGCAGACGGGCTTCGAACCGTCAATCTCACCGTAATATACATCGCTCACTTTCAGTTCAATTAAGATATCCATCAAACAATTGCATTGCCAAGAGTTATCAGAAATCTTAACGCTCCGTAGAGAAGGCAGAATGGAATTGAAATTGCTAGGAAGGTAAGAGAGACGGTTACTAGCAATGCTCAAGAATTTTATATTTGGAGAACCGTTAAATACATTATCGGGTAGAAACTCAATCACGTTATTTGAAATATTTAATTTGGTTAAATTAGGTAAATCGTTAAATATAGATGCTGGCAAATGAGACATATTGTTGAAGCTCAATTGGATTTGTTCAATTTTCTTCAACGGTTTAAACGTAAGTTTATGTATGAAGTTCAGTTTGTTTGATGTTAAATTTAATATTTTCAAGTTTACTAAGTTATTAAAAACGTCAGCATCGCTTAGATCATCTATCTTTTAATTAGTTAAAGTGCAAAGGAAACCATAAAGTAATACACAGGCATTTAATAATTTAAATAATTTATTAAAATATCGAGTTTTATCACAAACATTACCATATTACTAATATGTTAACTTAAAGGGAACACTTATATAATTAAATATATACTCATAAACCAAAGTGAAAAAAAATAAACAACACTTATTTAATTTTTTTTTTAAATATTTTTTTCACTATACAATCACACTTAATTTTGTTGGAATAAAATAAAAATCATAATATATTAAATGACTTAAACATAAAATTATTACTATTCAATTTATAAATTTAATTATTATAATATTCTATTTAAATATTTAATATCTAAACAATAAAAATAAAAATTAAATTGTCAAACTTAACAGCTAAAGTGTTGGTTTACTACGATATAAATGTTTAATGAGAAATATTTAATTTGTTTTTTTAATATATTCGTGAAATTTTTTAAACGTCCTTGCGTACAAAGTACTTTTGTACTGTTATAAAGAAGACGTTTGTTTAGTGTACTGTACACTCTTATGTAGTCATTGCAGGTAAATTCACATTTTAATCCAACCACCGATGTGAAACGATGTTTGCCATGGATGGTATTTAGACAAGTTTTCTTTTAAAAATGTCACTTTTGGAGAATGTACTCTATATGCACAATTTTTTATTTACCCTTATTATATAGGTTTTGTTAAATACATAATATAGCAAGCTGGTGTCTATGGATCATTGAGTACAAAATAACATGATTATACATAATAAAATTTTTGTATCTCATATTCATTTTTATGAAACACTATTTCAACACCAACTAAATGATTAAAAATTAATAAATATTGTCTGGAAAGTGACGTAGCAGCACTTATGAGGGTATGAATATTAAACAGTATTATTTTACTAAAAAGGTAATGATTAAACTTGTAATGCAAAGTTTTTTTAGGCAAGTTCTCTTTATGATAATAAAAGATTTATGTACACGGTGTCTGGGAATAAGTATCGGACAAAGAAAGACGTAAGTCGTTGACGGAAAAGTAGTAGATTGTTGTTAAAATAAAATTTAAAAGATGACTTTTTTTCGGAAAATTGAAAATAATATTCATAATTATTTCTCATCTTTTTCGTACACACAATACTTGCGAACATTATTTAATGCAGCTTGGGGAATAACCCGTGAACAGCTGCAAAGGCATCTAACTGCCCGGGTAAGCACCGCGCTCCAGCCAACTATTGGGTGTGTTAAAAAGAGTTATGTGTAATATTTTTGTTTGCACTCATTTAGAAAAAGGGCTTGTTTTATATTTTATTACAGTGGAAATTTTTTCCTTTATAGCCAACGAATAGCGTCTTTCTTTTTCTGACACTTATTATTGGACACCGTTTATAATCACGATTGAGACTGATATTATTTCTCCATAATAAAGGCTCAAATGAAACATTTTTATAGATTATTTTTATTTTGTACATGTATAACAATTTCCACATGTTTCTTTTTAGCTCTAAATCTTGATTAATCGTATTAGAAACTTTTTACCTAATGCATTTTTTTGTTTTAATGCGTATTAATTAAAGTTTTAAGTTTCACCCACATTTTCCTTATAAACTATGTCATAAAAGCTTGTAGATTTCATATTTCTTTCGCACTTTTTACTATGCGTCACAATGCAGACGGGCTTCGAACCGTCAATCTCACCGTAATATACATCGCTCACTTTCAGTTCAATTAAGATATCCATCAAACAATTGCATTGCCAAGAGTTATCAGAAATCTCAACGCTCCGTAGAGAAGGCAGAATGGAATTGAAATTGCTAGGAAGGTAAGAGAGACGGTTACTAGCAATACTCAAGAATTTTATATTTGGAGAACCGTTAAATACATTATCGGGTAGAAACTCAATCACGTTATTTGAAATATTTAATTTGGTTAAATTCGGTAAATCGTTAAATATAGATGCTGGCAAATGAGACATATTGTTGAAGCTCAATTGAATTTCTTCAATTTTCTTCAACGGTTTAAACGCAAGTTTATGTACGAAGTTCAGTTTGTTTGATGTTAAATCTAATATTTTCAAGTTTACTAAGTTATTAAAAACGTCAGCATCGTTTAAATCTTCAATATTGTTTGCCGAGATAATTAAATGTCGCAGGTTGTTTAATTTTCCCAACTGAGTAAACTTGGGCACCGAATTAAATTTACAACTATCTAAATTGAGAAAATCTAAATCCAGATTTCTCCGAAATAAATTGTTCGGTAAACGTGTGATATTATTTCTTGATATGTCAAATGACCGCAGTTTAACTTGGTTCTCTAAAAGGTTTTTCGGCAAACTCGTTAAAAAGTTATCGGCAATGTAGATGTGTTGTAATTTAGTCAATGGTTTGAACACTCTGCTCTCTATATATCTTAATCGATTCCCACTTGCATCTAGAAGTTCCAAATTTGACATTTGATCAAAGAGTCCTGGTCTGAATACGGAAATTTGGTTGTAAGATATATTTAGAAATGTGACAGATTTTAACTCGTTGAAAACACCAAGTCTAAGGTCTTTTATCTGGTTTGACGAAATATCTATATAGTTTACTATTGGCAAAGTTTTGAAGGCTTCACGCTCGACACTATCAAGCATACAGTTTCTTAGAGTTATAGATTTTGTTGTTGTACTGTCTGATACTAGACCCCGTTTTAGATGATGAGGCTTCGAACCGGGGACACAGCTTACATTTTCAGCCCACGTTGAACAAGTCGGCTGGCAGTGGCCGAAGGATATGAGGCTTATTACGATTATACAGCCCGTCTTGAGCAGCATGGCTGGGAAAAGAGAAAATAATTGTTTCATTAATTAATTCAATTAAAATGATGGGTTTTTTGGTATTTATATTTAATATTTTTTATAATATGAAAAATAAAAAGGTTACTGGCGGTAGTCATGATTTTATTACATTTATATGTAACAGGTTCACCGTAACGTTATCTCACAATATTTGTTTAAATTGACCAACGTTAGGAAAGAGTCATATGCTGATGGAATGTTATGGAATTACCTGTCAGTGTTTTATCTGTTTATACAAATGAAGTAAGTAAATATATGTTTAGTAATGTATGAAAGAAAAGCAGTTAATGGATGTTTCAATTGAATGCAAAATGTTGAAGTCATGAAATCTCTACAAATATTACAAACACGAAAGTGTTATTGTTCGTTTGTTTGTTATCTAATAGCTTTTCAAGACCTTAGTCAAACTTTACTATATTTTACATTCTATTAGAGTGTATTACTAACTAATAATATACAGGATTTTCTGATCATGTATATAGTAAGTTTATATTCTGTAAAAGACACAGGTTATCACACAGGTTATTATAATATCTTTTCAAATTTATGTAAATGAAATCACTTATAATAATTAGGTATATATGTATACACGTAAATGGAAGAAAAGAAGACGATGTGATATGTGACTACATTACGATTCGATGGTTGATTGAAAACTGTAAATTTCTTGAGAGGTTAGTCGGTTCAAATAATTATCATACAGAAAACATTATTAATAAAAGATGTTTTGAAGGGAAATTTACTAAGCGTTGTTGTGTAAGGGGTCCCAAGTTTTGAAAGTAATTATTCTGTAGGTTTTGATTGCTTTATATTATGGCGTGCGCATATATGTATTAATAGAAATTGTTTCTGTGTTCTAAATTGAAATTATTAAGTTAATTGTGTCTGTTTATATCGTGGTACTTGTCAAATGGCTGTAATACAAAAGTAACGTATGAAAGCGGCGTCCATGAGACGTGATATAGTTTCGCTTTATAAGGATGTTGACTGTAACATCCAATTATTTAAATTTTTCTAGGGAACAGAGTAAAAGCAATTTTAGTTATTCTTGTCAATTTTTTTTGCAATCTTATTATATAACCTAACGGGGTTGCAAAATGAGATGAGATATTGTTTATTATGACTCAGAACAATATAAATGATGCTGTGATAAAATTTACTTTCGTTTTTATATTTATATTGGAATGAATATACATCAAAATTTATGTTCAGAAAGATGATCATATTTTATTTATCTAATTTAATGTATCTAATTGACAAATTATTGCTACGAGAGCTATCTCTTACAGCCAACCAGAATACCCTTCGATCTCCCGCCAAATTCATATGATTAAATTTTTATCGTAATAAATCACTGTGGCCTATGGTCTATAAACCAAAGTAACGAACTAGTACGAAGAATTCTAAGTAGATGGCGTTACATGCAAATCGAAGTTTAATTTTCAACTGTAGGTAATTTGAATAAGTGTTTGCGTGTTCCAATTTGAAAAATAATTAAAAATTTGTTTTTGAGTGTTTTTAGGTGTTACTTTGGAAATATAGATAACGTCAGATATTAAAGTTTATCAACTTTAATATCTGACGTTATCTTTCGCAAATTTTTTTTGATTGTGAGAGAAATGGATGTCAGGCAAGTGGTAAATCTAATGTCATTTGTCTAATTACCTAGAGTTACCAATGATTGGAGTCTAATACTTGGTACACTATTAATACAGGAAACTATGACATTGAATAATTTTGAGAAAATTCGCCAACCTTTGCACTTCAATGACATTAGCAAAAATCTTCCCAGGGACAATTCTAACCATGACCGAATTTTCAAAACAAGGCCAGTGGTGGACACGGAACGGAAAAATGAAAGAGCACCTTTGTGCTGAGGAGCAAATGTGCTCCACTAAAGCACGGAATACATTGAAGAGATACAATACCAATAAACCATAGAAATGATAACACTATAAAATCTTCATGTACTCAACACGTTTCTGGCTTCGACTATAAAACAGAAATTGAAACTGGTAAGGAAAATGTCCTAAAAGAAGAGCCTGATTTGGGTGCATCATCCAATGTCGTCACGAGACTAGCGCACATAATTCCAAGGCACCAGAGTTTCCGACTATATTTTGACAATTATTTCATCTTTCTTCGTTTGTTGGAATATCTGGCTAAAGAAACCATCCATGGTCTTAATACAGTGGGAATAAATAGAATACCGGGTTGTAAGTTGCAATCAGAAAAGGTAGTTATGAAAAAAGAGCGAGATTATTCAGAAGAATACGTAACCGACGTCAACGGAATCAATGTGTCCACGGTCACTTAGAAAGACCACAAAATTATTATCTTGGCTTCAACTTTCCTGGACAAAAATCTGAAACTGATGTTCGGAGATGGGATAAACAGAAATCAAAGTATGTGAACATAAACCGACCCAATGTGGTTGGAAAGTACACTCGTCACATGGGTAGTGTCGACCTCATTGATGGCATCATGGGCACTTATATGATACAGCTGCGGAGCAAACGATGGCATTTGTGCCTGTTTTACCATTAGTTAGACCTCACGATGGTCAATGCATGGCTACTTTACAAGAGTCTCTAAATACAAAAACCTTCCAGGACCAGGTAGTTTATCATCAGCAGATTTTCGTGTAGAGGTTGCAATGACTTTTTGTAAAAAGGGCACAAAATCTTGTTTGTCTGGTCGGCGTTCTGTAAAGAACGAGATTCGAGTCAAAACGCGCAAAGGACCTGCTTAGTATGTACCTCCAATGGCAGTACGCCAAGACCAGAAAAAATCAGATGCAAGTTTCCAAAGTGTACTGGATTTACCCAAAATATACGTGAGAAATGTGAGGTAGCATTATCTTATACTAAAACCAAGAATTTTTTCCAAAAACTTTCACATTTCATAAGGTGAAGGTTTCTGAAGCAATTCAAAGTTACATACGTTTTTGATCTTATGGCTTAGTGTTGCCTCCAGGCAACACTCCCTTTTTTAAATTTCTTTGAAAATAATTAAATAATTGAAAAATCCTGAAACACATGTATTTTATTTATTTGTTAATAACTCGAATACAAAAAATTATAAAAATGTAAGTTCTTGAGTTATAGACGGTTAACATTGATATGCATTTAAAATGAAGCTCAATGTAACTGACTCTTCATTCAGAATAGCTAACCATTCAAAATTGTATGTTCTTTTATGTAACACTGCTAAGCAAGTGGTAACTCACGATCATTCCAACAAAGCAAATGGCGCGATGGCAAGCAGGATTCCCATTGTAAATGTCAAAATCGCCTAAATTTTGGTCGAATGTCACGGATGATTTTCAAATAGTTCAAATTCTATTTCCTCACACCAATTGGCGTGATAGCGTATGGAATGGGTTAGGGATGCAGTCTGCGTTGAGACCATGTGGTGGCTTGTGAGTATGTCTATTGCTAGCAAATAGCTTGCAAATGGCTCTATAAATAGCTATACGAGACATTGTGAAAGAGATAATTTAAAAATTTAAATAATAGCAGTTATGGTAAGCAACATAATAAAGGTTATCATAAAAATAAAATTATATTTTAGGACGTTTTTAACGGTGTTATTTTTAAGTATCTGGTATAAAATTCCGATGAAAATTGGTTTGGTATTCTTATAACTTGCTCTTTTATTATTCATAACATATATAATGAAAGGGCAAGTTATAAGGAAAGAGCAAGTTATTATTACCCTAAACGAAACATGGAATTAAAAAAAATTCTAGTACCTACTTCTTTTGCTACTTTATAATTTCTATATAAATATATTTTATAGTACCACTGATATGTATGGGAAACAATGTGTCAAAGTGTAATGAAGGACTGTCCTATGACATCATCTCGTGCGACAAAACATAAAATAAATGGCTATATTTAATAGATAGATAATAGGCTCCGTCTGGTTTAGTTACTTTAGGTTATGCATATAACCTAAAGTAACTAAACCAGACGGAGACGAAAACGGAGACGGACCCTCTATTTTTTATTTTCATATAAATATTCTCTATATTAATTTTATATGGTTAACTTACTTCTGTTTATGAAATGCAGCGCCAGACACAGCCAGATAGCAATGAATATTTACAAGTTAATTAAAAGCCAGACACAGCCAGATAGCAATGAATATTTACAAGTTAATTAAAATTATATGTGTACCCTCTATTTTTTTTATTTCCATATAAATATTCTACATATTAATTTTTTATGGTTAACTTACTTCTGTTTATGTTAATTAAAAATAATAAAATCATAACGTTAAGACGCCCGATATTATATAAAAATTCTGCTAATGTGTATTTGGGTTTATTAGCGCCATCTAGTTAATTTTTTTTTATTGACTATTTAAATCCACGTATTTAGATATCGAATAAAAAGTTATTGTTTGCCAATCCCATTATATAATTTTCCCAGTATTTTATAGATTTTGCAAATATAAATGCGCCCCTTCGGATCCTGTAAATGGAAACGTTATCGATAGCACAGAAATGGCAATAAATTCATAACGTTAAGACGCCCGATATTAGTTTAAAACCTGCGCTATTGTGTACTTGGATTTATTAGCGCCATCTAGTTATTTTTCTTTGATTGACTATTTAAATCGACGTGTTTAAATTTCGAATAAAAGGTTCTTGTTATGGCGATCCCATTATACAATTTTTCCGATATTTTACAGATTTTGCAAGTATAAATGATAATATTGAAATGAAAGTTTACTAATTTCAGCAAAATGTGGGTGAGTTTTTATATCAGTCCTTCAAAATTATTCAATTTATTTTGAAAACTGCAAATTTCTTTAACACACAATTTAGAATTAAATGAAATTACGTTCGTGATGTAGTATTATTTCTGCTTTCTTTAAGTTCTTTACTACGACCTAGGTTTTGTTGTATTACATCTTCAGGTGGGCTATTAGCAAAGATAATCATGGAAAAGAACTTAAATAAAGTAGAAATAATACTACATCATGTAGTTTCATTTAGTTGTGAATAATGAATTTCTGTAAAATTAACGCCAAAAATATTCGATATTAAAATTTAGATTGGAGGATTCTTTTGGATTATTTTAGTCTAAACTAAAAATCTGTCAATTACGAGTGGAAGTGGCACAGCGAGAGTACAGTATCCATTTAGGTACTTATACACTTTTAAGGATGCATAGTATTACTACTGGACTATTTACAAATATTATTTTTTTACAACGTAAATACCTACCATATTTTTTACTGACGTAAAAACGTGTTTAATATTTCAAATATATTTCAAAATTATATTATATTAAAACACTATATTTACAGCGTGACAAGCATTCAGGACAATCGCAATAATTTGTCTTGTAATATTCTAGTCAGATTTTTGCCAACCCTGCTTGTTCATAATTTTTGATTTTGTAGTTTCGGAAATAAGGGGACGAATACACAATTTTTCCATATTTTTTAGGATATATTTTTAAATGCATAATTTAAAATTAAGAATAACTTATAATAAGCCCTTTCAAGTGATATCCCGCACCATATATAAAATTTAAATAAAAATTGACTACTTTATTTACATTTAAAAAGTTAGCTAGCTCAAAATATGTGGGTCAAAAAAATTTGATTGCGTGCAACTCAGTATACGTAACAGAAGTGAAACTTCTTTGGCGATTTAAACGTCGATTTGTAAGTATATGGTAAGAGGTAAAACAGCAGAGAGGGAGAAAACCATTAATTAACTATAAGTATTACTCAATGTTGAAATATATACAACACATGCGCATGCGCACACTTCAAAGATGCAAATGTGGTTAAGGGTAAACATTAAAAAAATATATACTAAGTTCATAAATTGTAAAAAATTAGTAAAGAAGAAAGATCAATAAAATGTTATTACAAATCGACGTAAATATCTTATAAAATCTTGGCAAACAATGGAAAATTAAAAAAAATAAAGCCTTTATGCCAGCAATCTTCATATAAATTTACATAAACAATGGCAAATTAAAAAAAGCCTCGATGCCAGTATCAGAACACGGCTAAATGCGGCTGAAGGAAGTAGGGATTTGCAGCTCCTGTTGTAAATTATATTTACCACAACTATTGTGCGGGTTTATTGCGGATTTATAAAAAAATAGTAAAAATCAATTATAGTAGCAATTAATCATAAGTAGATAAATAATTCGACAACATTTTTACAGATTACTTTTCACCCGTAGCTACTACGTGACGTATAGATCAGCTGATAGCAAAAGTGAGCTCCGTTTTTATTTGTTTTTGCGCATACCAACTTTGACAAAATTTTGACAGTTTACTTTTGACAGATAAAGTATAAAAGAGCTGATAGCAGTAATGAACGCCATTTTTATTCGTTTTCGCGCACGCTTACACTTGTTTTATTCTATCCTGTTCATCTATATTTCTCGGTTGTTAACTAAGTATATATTTTCTGCCCTCTTGCGATAGATTCGTTACATTTTAACGTCACAAAAACGTTGCATGAAACACGTTGCGACCTTGAAAATTTTACTCTCATAGCGCCCAAATAAATTTCACTTCAAAAGATGTATTACTATGCTAAATTACAAGTCCACGGCCCGCATAGTTTCTGAAGAAATCGGCTGAACAATTGATTGGTTGCACGCAATATCGTAATAAAGTAATTTGATTCGTGCCATTTTAGCGCTGAGAGTGTAGCGGTAGCGAGGGTCCACGGATTTAACGTTAGAGATGAGACTGACAAAACAAATCGATAAAAACTTTGAAAAAAATTTAAGTTTCAAGTTGTGAATAGACTATAAAGTTCACATTGCTTTATTTCTACAATTAACTTAATAACACGTTGATAATCAGTATCGATATCTAATCGAACCTTTTCTATGGGCATGAATAAAATATAAGAAACGCAAATATCATTGAATAAGAATTAATTGATTATAATAAAAAATAACATTAACGAAGTAATAGAAAGTATCGAAAGTGTCGATATGAAACAATTTGATATTATCGCCTATCGATACAATGAATCGCGATAAAATATATCGATATAAAGGAAAATTTTGGGTATATTTAATTAAAGGTCAAGTTTAGTTCCTGAGACGTTCGTGGCGGCGCTTCAAACAGGCAGAAAAAATAGCTGCCATATTATGTGATATAGTCAGGCCAGCGTACTAGAACAAGTGAAGTCAGTGGCTATCATGCTGTGACATACGGGCAGATAAATGGAAGTGAGGAAATTATAAGGTGACATTTTAGATATTTGAAGAAATTTAAAGAAAATACTTGTAAAAATAAATATATCTAAATTTGACATGTCGTGAAGACAAAGCAAAATAACAACACATGAAGGGAAAATAATGAATTACAGCGTGAGTGAATTTAGGAGATGAAGATTTTTAAGACTACTTTCCAAAGCGTGTATGAAGGGTACATTTCAGATATTATCCAATAAATTTCATAGTATCCTATGATTTTCATAACTTCTTTTCGTAAACGGGGAAGGTATATTCATATAAGGATGAACAATGATCCGCAATAAGGAGTGTGCGTAAATTTTCTGGCTTTAGACTCAGATCGTGCGCAGATCAGCCCGTGGATATGGCCTTGAGGTCATATCAGCATCCTTTTATAAAAACTTGTCACTAAACTTGTAGTCCGTTCTTTTATATTTGTTTTTGGGATATCGATGCTTTTTGTAAAGTTTTGTATTTTTAAATTGTATTTGTTTCTTTTCCTTAACAATTTCTATATTTTCTTGAATAGGTGAAATATTACAGCGCATATCTCATTCACCTTCAGCCATTCTTTTAACATTAAAACTTATTCTGTTTACGTGCAATTGGCGTCCAATGACCTAACTTCACGTTACGTTTCGAGTTTCTAAGCGAACTGGAAGTGGTCCAGGTTTTCAATGAGCGAGTCAGTGTTGAGAGTCGTGTTGAGACTTACTCTCAACACTGACTCGTGTTGAGAGTAGCAATTTTCGAATTTTGTAAAATTTAGGATTCTAGATAATCTAGGTACTGAGGGGGTAATTTTAGGATTCTAGGTATTTGGGGATGGGAAATTTAAGTGAATTTAGGATTCTAGATAATATAGGTATTGAGGGATTAATTTTAGGATTCTAGGTATTTGGGTATTGTAAATTCCATTACAAAAATTGCCGTGAAAACAGATGGAGTTTTCATTAAAAATTTACTCCTGAGATAAAAACGAGCAAGTAAATAGAGCACTTGGCTGGTAAAGTAAAATTGAAGAGTAAGTTGGAGGCTTGTGATATACTCTGGAGTAGATATTTTTGTGAGTTTTCCACTGAAATACTGAGTGAAACAACACTCAATATTTCAATAGAGTCTGAACAATAAGCTACAGTGTAATGTGAGCGAATGCGCAAAGACGATATATTCCCGTTTGCGTGTAACCTAGATGAACAATGACGTATTTTCCATATGTAAAAAATATATCATTAATGTATATCATTGTTTTTGGTTTGAAAATAAAGACAAATTGTATTTCACTGCAAAAAAATTGGTATAAATATTTTTATTTAATGATTTGAAATGACAAGTAATATTGTGTTTTAAAATTTGCTTGTAAACGCCGAAACAGGTATTGTCCGCAAATTTGAACATCTAAATGCGCCATGGCCAACTTCAAATAATTATGGGAGCAAGATAGCGCGGGTCTATAAAGTCAATTCCATAAACAATATTTATCTGTCACTATAGAATAACGAAGCGTACGAAAGAGACAGAATCTCCCCTTTGTAGATTAATTCTTTGTTTGGAGAATCAAGACGTCATGGAGTTTATCAAATACGTTTTACCAAAAAAAAAAAGGTTTTTACCCGCAACTTTGCATGAATGCAATAAAAGTAGATTTTTTCAGCTTAAAACACCTTTTAGGGGGGGAAATATTACAATTGTATATACACTACATACAATTGTAGGAAATACTAAAATTATGGGAAGAGGCGGTAGAGAAGAATTTTAGAGTGCTGACGGTAGGTAACTAGAGATCGGTTATCACACAGAGGTCTGCATGAAACTCGCTTCAAAGAAAGACCTTGACCCACCCTGGACTGTCGAGCTACTGATGATGATGATGGAGTTTATGAAACACATTTCGAATAATTTTAAAGACTTTCAGAAATTGTGAAATACCCTATAATGGAATGGCGTTCGAAAGGATATAATCCGTGTAAACGTTTAAACGTAGCTCAGTATTCCAATGGAGATCTCGGTATAACTATCCACCATATCATCGAAAGATCTCAGAAGAAGGCGATAGGATTTGTCACGTGACATTCCCACGATCGCCATGACAATGAGCATATTGTGACTTTGTTCAACTTTCTATTCTAATGCAACCGTCTGATCTTCGCATGAAGTAACTTGTATGGTATATTCATGTTAGAGAAATTATTTAAAAAAGTTGATAGATTTTTACATAACAAAATGTCTCGGTGCTGTCCACATTTATTTGAGGTTTTACAATGGTCATGGTCGGATATAATTATCCACAACTTTGACGGAAATTGCTTTTGATTAAGCATTTTCTAAATTAATGTTGATAACCCCTCTGTCTTGGGTTTGGTAAAGTTTTATGCACTTGACTGTTACGGAGAAGACGAAGTCATAAGTTTATTTCACCTGCTTAGAGAACGCATGAACATCTCACAGTATCCTGCATCAATGCACTATTACGAGAGCAGAAAACAATATCAAAATTGGGCAATCTTGATATTTTCTTTGCTCCATCGACCGTTTTAGCAAAGATATTGTGGAGTTGTATAATTAGTTAGTTTCATATAAATTTTAATTAATGTATGTTTTTTTCTGTTTTATTAATTAACGTATGTTTTATTAATTAACGTATGTTTTTTTCTGTTTTATTAATTACTATTTATGCTATTATGTGTGAATATTTGTACTCTTTGTGCTTGGTATGTGCAACGCTTTGATGCAACTTGTAATTTGGACATGGGTTTTTTGATAAATAAATAAATAAAAGAAAATAAACAGGTATAATTGAGTCAACGATGTTATAATAATTCAACAAATTCAATATTTGAATGGCTGTAGCCATTAGACATTCAAAGAGACCTGAATAAAGTCAATTTTAAGACCTTATTATGATTAAAGTTGATTGGGAACGCAATCAAGTTTCAAATCATGATAGCTGTCTTCAATCAATTCTAATCACAAAGTTCCAGCTTACTTATCAGTTTTATTTGCCTGTTAAAGTTCTCTGTGAACTCAATCGTCTTTATTTCACCCTTTTTCGTAGCTAACATTTCAAATAAAAAGTTGGCCTCTGCCTATAATACTATTTTTGAAGGCATTTTATTATATTTTCTTGAACTTTATGAAAAAGTAAAGATTATACGCGGCTAGTACTAGACTTTTTCAATAGTACAATATCGATTAAATAATTGTCATGTGATCTGTGGTAAATATTGTTTTTAATTGTTTAAATGTATGAACATAAGCAGCTGTTTTGGTACACTTGTTTTAATAAATAATTAGCCTTAATATTTTGTTTCAGTTTCCCAGTCATATTTGACATTTTTTGTAGAGTATTGATTTTTTTCCTGTATATACTAAGCGATGTGTTCGTAACAAATTTTAAGATTTAGGTATGCTGGAAGTGACTATTTTAAGATTTAGGTATGCTGGAAGTGACTATTTTAAGATTTAGGTATGCTGGAAGTGACTATTTTAAGATTTAGGTATGCTGGAAGTGACTATTTTAAGATTTAGGTATGCTGGAAGTGACTATTTTAAGATTTAGGTATGTTGGAAGTGATTATTTTAAGATGTAGGTATGCTGGAAGTGACTATTTTAAGATTTAGGTATGCTGGAAGTGACTATTTTAAGATTTAGGTATGCTGGAAGTGACTATTTTAAGATTTAGGTATGTTGGAAGTGATTATTTTAAGATGTAGGTATGCTGGAAGTGACTATTTTAAGATTTAGGTATGCTGGAAGTGACTATTTTAAGATTTAGGTATGCTGGAAGTGACTATTTTAAGATTTAGGTATGTTGGAAGTGACTATTTTAAGATTTAGGTATGCTGGAAGTGACTATTTTAAGATTTAGGTATGCTGGAAGTGACTATGAATTTTGATGATCTGTCAATGCATCATTGAGTCAGCCAAAAAATTTCCAATTTTTTAAACATAAACATCTCAAGGGTTACTGGACATACAAATTTGAAATTTAGAAGGCTTGGTAATCAGGCTCCGCCTTCTTCATAAAAGGAGGAGATGATGGGGATTACAGGAAGTCAAATGTCGTCAGGAAAAGGACTTCGTGACACTCTAAGAGTTGAATTACTAGGGTATCGAAATAGCTATGAAGTATTTGAAATAAATAATGGTGGAATATCTGGTAATGCGGTTTTGTGGTTTTTAATATTTAGCAATAAAATATGTAAAAATGAAAGTACATATGTAAAAATTAACTCAATGAGCCATTTAGCTCATAATATATAAAATCTTACATAATATCTTAACCTTGTTGGTTGAAGCGTTCGATAACAGATACGGAACGCTATTTTGGGGGCTTTTGAAGGCCGGAAGGCTTTTGCATGAGCTGGGCCCCAAGAGGGGCTCTGAGAAAATCCGGGTGGCGGATTGGAAATAGACTCGGATATTGAACTTTAATGAACTGTTTCAATTATATTTAGTGGTCAGTGTACACAAGGTTCGAAGAGGATTATATTGTTTACCGTCGTTGTCAGAGATCCCTACCTTTTAAAAGCAAAGCTATACAGGTTGTTGTTAAATTGGCATAGCGGGCTAGTTTCTATGGATTCCTGAGTATGTAATAGGAGGATTATAGGTAATCAAATATTTGTTTCGTATCTCATTCCATTCTTAAGATACACTATTTCATCGTTAAGAATCCGACGGTGTACGCACACAGGGTGACATCATCAAAGCGACCAAACGTAGCATACACTTTATTCGTCTATATGTACTTAACGATACTTAAAGAAAAATTGATTATATTGGTAATTCAGAGTTTTTGTTAGGTTTTTCCTCCGTGGAAGTTTTGTTTATGATAATGAAACGTTTAAACTTAACTGCGAATGAGAAAATGCTGAAAAGAAATATTTTGGAATGAAATAAATTATTTCTCCGCAATAAATACATGAATTAAAAATATTATATATTATTTTTGTTTTATATATTTTAAGAGAATTCCAATAAAAAAATTATTTTATAAATTAAATAACACTTTTCATACTTCAAATTCCACATATTATGTATTATTATGACTTAAAATTCGCATTTATAAAAAGTATTTTAAATATTGTTTTATATTTAGAATATATCTAGATATTTTTGCTTAGGTCTCAGACATTTAAACATGTATATGCTCCCCAGTTGAGGAGATTGATGAAAGATTGTTTATAACGAGTAAGGTTTATAACGAAACGACTGGAAACTACTCAGTTTCCTAAGAGAGGTGCTGTAGAAGGATGTTATGCACACCATGGACCAACAAGAGAACAAGTCTATCCTCGAACAGCTAAACTTCAAACCAGACTTTCGAAGATCTGTTACCAAAGGATTTTCAGTTACTTCGGTTACATTGTTGCCGGCAACAAGAGAACCTCGACAAGTGGAAGGAGAGAGACCTCTCGGCTGATGATCTTACCGTGGTGGAACCAGATAACCGCTGAGGGAAACTGAAAACCGGACAAAGTGGAGGAAGCTTATATATAAAGCCACGAATGTCTTTCAAGGACATGACTTAGAAATAAGAAGACGACTAAGAAGAAGATGGTTTATAAATAGGTAAATAATTTAATAAACATTCTGAATAAATGTTTACTTTAACTCTTTAACTTTGCTAGCAGTTGGTTTAACCTTTTACTTTATTTAATTGTTTTACGGGTTAAAACCGAAATGTGAATGTAAAAGAAACTAATGTTATCGGAAAATCGTTGCCTTATGTTCTAGGACATATTTGAATTTTCACGTCTTATACGAGTAGATTGATCTTAATAAGGGAGAGTGGGGTAAATCGTTTATTCTTATTTTCAATGAGGTTCTATTTACGATAAAGTGAATATACGAATATACATTTCTATATGACACCCTCATCTCCTCCTATCCTTGCCGGGAGTTTTTCTTTGCCCCGATTAATATTTTGAGAATTTTATTTATAAAAAAAAGTAATTCTCGAATTAGGCTATTCGAATATTACTTTTATCCTTATTAAAATTCTTATTTGGATTTCTTCACGATTACCTTTTTTTTAAAGTACTCGATGTTTTTAAGGGCTAATGTTTACGGGCTGTATTTTAATCGATATTAAAGATTTCGCGTTGATTTATTTATAATGTTAATATTTTTTACCGACACCAGTTTCTATAACATTATTTCTTATTTATCCTTAATTAATAAAATTAATTCATAATTTCTTTTTAAAAATTCATTAAATAATTCATTGATTCGTTTAAACAAATTTTAGAAAAAAAATTTTTTTAAATAACTAATAAGCTACAAAAATAAATGTTGTTTTTAAATAATAATATGTTATTATAAGCGAATATACGTATTAGATGAGTCAAGTAATAATAAATTTTGGTAAAACTAAAAGAGCTTTTATTTTTTATGAAATAGACAATCGTAAGGAAAAGTTAAAAATAAAAGAAAACAGCAGGGAGTAGAGAGAAGAGATAAGAAGACACACACAAAACAGAGGCTGAAAGCAGTCAGTGAGCGCGTAAAAAGGAAATTTTTGTAGAAAATTGTTTAGAAAATTAAACTAATTGACGCAACATTGTGAAAATTAATAAGTTTTCATGCTGATAATTAATCGATAGACAAAGAATCACCAAAATCTGTTAAGAATTGCGACCTGTAACGTATCCACAAAAGTGCAGACTAACGACAGAGAGAAGCATGTCTCTTTAAAACGGAAAATTTAGATAATGATTAATATTTAAAAAAAATAAAAAAATGGTGTCAGTTTTCAGGGACAAATCCTCTCTTTTCCAAAAACTTTATTAAAACTGAATTGCTTCTAAAATTGCCTGACTTATATTTACTTTTATCCTCAAAATTCGAAGTTGGAGCTGCTAATAGTTAAAAAAACAAAAACTCATGGGGTGTAAAATAGTTAACCCTCATTTTAATATATTTATTTAATACTATTTATAACAAAAATAAGATTAAAAATATAAACAGGAAAAGTTTACTCACCATTCTCGTATTTCAGTAACATTGTTAAACACACACTTTCATAACAGAACTTTGTTACAAAGTTAAAACTTAATTTTGAGTTGAAAATACGACTTCGCAATTTACGTTTAGTTATTTCTAAAATTTAGTTTAAATATAAAGTTACAGAGGTTGTTATGAATATACGGTCCGAGTATACTGTTGGTGTAGAAAGATCAGCGTATAAAACTTCGCGTTCGGACAATTCTGGTTAAGATGTCCGTTTTCCTACAGATCCATCTCAATGCGCGGCCGCTGCAAGTATGCTCTGCTCCTCGAGTGCACGCCGCCTTTTTACAGTTAGTGACGCCAAACGGTTTATCGATTCTTTGCTAGTGAAGAAATAAAAGTTTATTGGAACACCGTACCGTTGTGTGCAAGGGAATGCAGTTAATGAAGATGCTGGCAAGAGAAAAATTAATTGGTCTTTTTTTTGTCGACTCTAGCTTTAGATACGCTAGCTGTTGGCGACCGCTTTTGCCGGTGTTGAGTTTTAATTTTGCGCGTAGCGTTTTATGGGTAGATAAGGCGTGTTGACTGCTATTAGTTTTTTTTCGTACTTGTATAATAAGTTCATAGCTATTGTTAAAAAAAGGTTTGCAAATAGAATATATTTACTCTGAAAAGCAAAGCATTCGAGAGATTCCTGTATGTTGTTTTATTTTGTTCGTCAGTTCCTAAGGTAGATTAATCAATACTATAAGTTGATTATATGTACACGGTGTCCGGGAATAAGTGTCGGACAAAGAAAGACGTTAATCATTGACTCAAAAATAGTTAATTGACTTTAAAATAAAATTTAAAAGATTACTTTTTTGTTCAGAAAATTGAAGACAATATTCATAATTATTGTCATCTATTACATTTGTGTGCGCAAACAGCTGCGAAGACATCGCCACTGCGGGTAAACCCCGCACTCCGGGTAAGTATTGAGTGTGTTAAAAAGAGTTAGTTTAATATTTATTTTTTTTGCACTCAATTAGAAAATGAATGCAAACAAAAGTTTACGTTTTATTTTAATGACTCTTTATTCCTTTATAGTCAACGAATAGCGTCTTTCTTTGTCCGACACACATATATATATATATATATATATATATATATATATATATATATATATATTCAATAGTACAATTTGATTAAACTTTTCGGTAAAATTATTTACGTCTATAATAAAAGAAATTCTTTAAATTTTGGATTGTGATATTTCATTTTGTTATTTTGAATGTAAATTAATAATAAACGTGTTAAGTGTGAGTATAACTTGTATCACGAGGGTTCCGTACATGGTTAAACGCATATAAATATTTAAGCGCACGCAGTATTTCTATTAAGACATTTAAAAATATTAATAATATTATTTCTCGTCACGTAAATTCATAAATATATTGCCTAGTATAACTTTTACAGGCCTAGTATAAATTTTGAAATATAATGTTTTTTTGCAGTCAATTTAAGTCATTTGTATGGAGTTTCTATGAACTTAATATTGATTTAACTTAATATTAATGATCAGAGCTTAATATTTCGTAAACGGAATATTTTATCGAAAAATTATCCATGACTTAATGGACAATTTTTCGATAAAATATTGACATGAAAAAAAATGTTTGAGGTACCATCCTTCCTATCCCTGTAGGGGAGGTACCCTATACATCCCTGTAGGGGAGTACCCTAAATATCCATGTAAAAAAACGTACCCTAAACATCCCTGTAGGGGAGGTACCCTAAACAAATTTTTAAAGGTTTTATTTGATTTCATAATTTTGTAAGCATTATATATTTGTATAGCTATATCAAATTTGTACAGTACTAATTGTCTGCGAGTTAAACGGCTATGACGTAGAGACGGATATGGCGAAACTATATGGGTCGTTTATTGGCTACAGAACCCTATAAAATCAAGTAAATTGTGAGTGCGAAGTACTTGAAGAAAATGCGATATGTAAAATACCCAAACATACGGAGAAATTAAAAATATACATAGAAAATGTGAACTCATATCTTTAGAAAAATTCAAAATTTTAGTTTATCGTCGTTTTGGGGGAAAAAGTTTTCCCAAGTATATCATTTTTACTTTCAGTATACTTTTGGATTTTCATTACCACATATCTCAAATTGATGCTATTTTTTGCTAAAACTATTGAGTTATAATTGTAATTATGATTACCGCCAAAATTATTCATAGTGATCTATGATGAGAATCATCTAAAACAATCTATACGGTGCTATAATATAGAATGAACAAATCATCCACACTGGCGATGCTCTAAATAATAATGTTCTAAATAATATGGTTGATTTTCCATCATTTAGAATGCATAAGACAACACAAGAAATTAAATCTGAATCAATCTCCTTCATTGAAAATATATGTGTACATCAAAAGAAATAACACGATGTAAAGCGTATGATGGCGCCATCTAGCGATATTTTCGGTAAGCTGTTACTTTATAGCGCTGGGTAAATGATGATGTATTGTGTCAATTTGTACTTTGTCACATTACAGTACCGGCTGTGCCTATCAAAGTATTGAACTTTTTTAACCACCATTGTTCGTACTTTATATCGATGCACAGCTCTATATATCGATACTCGGGGAAATTATTGAGAAAATATTTTTGTAAAAATATTTTAAAACTGTAGAGTAGGTTTAAATAAACCTTGTGATGAAAAAATAATGCATATATCAAAAAATTAATCGAAACTTCTTAATAGTATAAAGTATAAATTTTTTTGTTCATTAAATTGAAAGAGTTATTATGAATTTAATTTCCATACAAAAACTGAGAAAATTATAATATGCAATGTATAACTTAAACGCAATATTTAACGAGATACTAAATATATTTAATAAACTCCCTTATAATGAATGCTAAATGCTGGCCAGTGACGTCATAAGCCTGTGTTGTTTTGAATGGGGTGTTTTCGCGCGAATCATAGTTCTTTAGTTTTTAAGTCGTTATACCATTGTAATGAAAAGTCTCAGGTACGATATAGTTATTTTAACCGTTTTTAAAGTTATTACTTATTTTATTTTAGTAATAAAAATATAGTCAAATATCCCATTATGGAATTTGGATAATGATGATTTCGTTCAGTAAGAAAAAATAGACATGCCAAAAAGTGGATTTTTTTTCGCTTTACGCTTTTATTTGCAATTTTGGAGGATATCAGTTTATATAGAAAACTCCTAATACGAGTGCAAGTGTGTTTCTTCGTCTCGATGAGATGAATACATCTGAATTACGTGCCAATGCAATTATAGAATTTTTGTGCTGATACAAATTTTTTTCTACATAATCTAAAATATCTCTTAAACTATGTTGTTTGTTACATACATTATTTTTTTTCGTCACAAGGTTTCTTCAAACCTACTCTACAGTTTTAAAATATTTTTACAAAAAATATCGACTTCAGTCAATACATAAAGTTCTGAAACACTAGTTTTGCCATCTTTCTAACTTTCTATTTCAATTGACACCCCCATGACATATGACATTAAAAACAATTTTTTGTCAATATTTTATCTGCCCCTTCTACAATTTCTATACTTGAAATATAATTATTTTTTGGAAATCTATGATTTGCGACATATGCAGTTCTATATGTTTAATCACTATGCTACATTCCAAGTTTTTCTTTCGGAATTATACACGGTTTTTTATACTTAATCACTGGATCAAATTTCAAGTCTCTAAGTTAAATGGTTCGTGAGTAAAACGGCGTAGACTTATCAACAATATCACTGGAATTATTTTAAATAAAATTGAGAAAAAATAATTTTTAAATCCTTGTAATTTTCTTCTCCACAAGATTTATGAAATAAAAAAAAATCATAATTTTATTATTTACTTTATCTATTAAATGTTTATGTAAAATTAAATAAAATTATTTTGAGTGTTAGCAATTAAATATATGCAGTTCGATATGTTTCATCACTACAACAAATTTCATATTTCGACATCAAACGTTTTGTAAGAAATATGGTTGTTACCTACGTACAGTCGGACAGACACGTAAATGATTTTGCTTAGGATTCCCTTTTTTCCTTTTGATGTATATACCCTTAATAAATGATGTTACTTAGGGTCACATTTTTCCTTTTGATGTATATACCCTTAATAAATGATGTTACTTAGGGTCCCCTTTTTACTTTTGATGTATATACCCTTAATAAATGATGTTACTTAGGGTCCCATTTTTTCTTTTGATGTATATATCCTTAATAAATGAAGTTACTTAGGGTCCCTTTTTTCCTTTTGATGTATATACCCTTAATAAATGATGTCACTTAGGGTCCCCTTTTTCCTTTTGATGTATATACCCTTAATAAATGATATTACTTAGGGGCCCCTTTTTCCTTTTGATGTATATACTCTTAATAAATGATGTTACTTAGGGTCCCCTTTTTCTTTTGATGTATATACCCTTAATAAATGATGTTACTTAGGGTCCCCTTTTCCTTTTGATGTATTTACCCTTAATAAATGATGTCACTTAGGGTCTACATTTTTCCTTTTGATGTATATACCTTTAATAAATGATGTTACTTAGGGTCCCTTTTTTCCTTTTGATGTATATACCCTTAATAAATGATGTTACTTAGGGTCCTCTTTTTCCTTTTGATGTATATACCCTTAATAATTGATGTTACTTAGAGTCCCCTTTTTCCTTTTGATGTATATACCCTTAATAAATGATGTTACTTAGGGTCCCCTTTTTCCTTTTGATGTATATACCCTTAAAAATAGATAAAATTGGAAGGTATTTATTTGATTTTGGAAGTATCCAGAAAAAAAACATAAGTAAATAACTTAGGAATTTGGAGTGAACCATTTTAAATCGCATTTTGTTGATTTTTAAATTTATATTATATTAGTTTTATATTACTTGCTTTATTCTCTTGCAAAATAGGAGAATTTCGATGTAAAATTTGTTTGTGTAAATTCAATACTTTACGTATTAATATGATGAATAACCTAAAAAAAAATTAAAGTAAAAAAATAAATCATACGATTGAAGCTACGTGCAAATTTTATTGTCGAATATTAATTTTCGTTTAATAGTTACCGGAGATAGTTATAAACTAGGTATCCCAGCTTAACTCTTTATAAGATCTTATCGAGTGTCTGGCTTTTCGAGGTATAATAATATCTTCCAAGTTATAGACCGCCTAACTTGTTTTAATTTGAAAAATTACATTGCCAAAACATAGATCCTTTTGATGCTCTAATCCAAATTGGCCGCCAAATTGATTAATATTGATCTTTGAAGAGAACTATCTAAAATGATCTATACAGCTCCCTAATATAGAATGATGAAATGATCCATATTGGCAACGCTTTATACAGTAAAAAAAAGTGCTTACGGTTCATTTTCCTTCATTTAGGACGCATGAGATGAGACACAAAATTAAACCTAGACCAGCGTTCTCCATCAAAGATATATATGTACTTCAAAAGGATACAACGTGATGTAAAGCGTATGGTGGCACCATCTAGCGTCATTTCTTTTAATCTTTTACTGGATTGCGCTGGATAAATAGCGACATATCGCGCCAGTTTTTGCTATGTCACACTATAGAACCGACTGTGCCGAGTATGCAAAGTATTGCGAAAAACCGCCACTGTACATGATTCACATCGATGAAGACACTATCTATTGATAGTTAGCAGTGGCTAGTGCTGTATTAGGGTATGTATCGACGTGAAGCCACAGTTTTCTATCGCTGAATATTATTTTAAGTTAATTGATACATTTTAGTATCGACATTTTTCTTAGTGTACAGTATACCAATGTAATGCCCAGTGAAAATGCTTGAATGAAAATTTAAATATCCTGGTACATTTTTCTTATGCCTTTTCCATTCTAGGCGGGGGAAATGTTTATGAGCTTTATGGGACGGGACCTCATAACCATTCACTTCTATGGTGATTTTCGTTAGGGAGAATTTTACCGATAGTTAAATCGGTGAAGTGACCACGAATTTTGAAGAAAGATATCTCCATCGTTTCATTAAGATTTTCTTATCTCTGATATATATAAAAAGATGCAATAGAAGACATAGGCAAGTTTGTTAAAACAATGGCTTCGGTTTGGGAGTGCGAGTAGTCAATAGTGCTAAATTGATGCTAAATGATATGTCAAATTTTCAATATCAGCCCCTTAATTTGCCACTTTTAAGGATGGGATGAATGCGTTAACTGAATAATCAAATACGTATCCCATAGTTTCTTCCCATATTTTTGAATTCAAAGAAATATTAGAAAAAAACGAAAATTTTTATTTTTTCCTTTCATGTTAAATTGCTATAGATTTATTAATTTATTTTTGTTTTTTATTTCAAATTACAATGTGCATATTAACATATAACATTGTGGAACTTGTTACAATCTGTGGAACTTGTTGCAATTGGTGGAACCTGTTGCAATTTGTGGAACTTGTTGCAATTTGTGGAACTTGTTGCAATTGGTGGAACTTGTTGCTATACGAGCAAACTCCTCCAGACAAACACGATGTCCTTTTTTAAATAAAATGAAATATTTCATATTTCATAAAAATGAAAATAATAAGAGTGTTTCAGGTATTACAACAACTAGGTCAAGAGAAGGGAACAATATATTTAGTAATTATAGGAATCGGAATGACAGGATGTTTTTTAGGCGACATTTGAAAACGTTTATCGAGAATAAATTCTTGGGATCAAGATTTAGTTACTTTCAATTTAACTAGCAGCTAAGTTGAAAAAAATAGCAGGGGAAAATTTAAATACTTATGTTTTGAAATGATTATGGTTATGTTTATTGATAAAAAAATTGTTTCGATATTATCTGTGCATGATTAATAAAAAACTTTCATTTTTATTCGCCACAAAAATTATTCGATTGTGGGCATGAATTTGCTGTAAATGCATTTAAACCGTATAAAATTTTTTTTATAAGTCAATTATATTCGTGGATTTTTTACTATTAAGCATGTTTTAAGAACTTGAAAAAAGCAGTAAAATAGTTATGATATATTGTTATAAATAAAATATTAGTTTGCCAAATAATAAACACCTCTGGTAAGCTATATAAACGTGCGTTCGATCTTTTGCTCCGTCAGTAATCGAGTTTCTGGCAGTGAAGAAGAAATAAAATACAGTATTCTCACAAGGAGAATTTAGAGTTCTTTTGCTTCAGAAATTCCACTTAGGCCCAAATGGGAGCTGACCAAAATGAATTTATTTATTTATTTATTTATTTATCTACTTTAATGTATCTAATTGATACATATGGCGGACTTATTGCTACAAGAGCAATCTCTTACAGCCAACCACAACACCAGTCCAGCCCCGTTCGACGAACGGCCGGGAATCGAACCCGGGTCGCCGCGGTTATATAATAATTTATAACGATGGCTGGAAGAAGGTGTCCTCTCCAACGACACAGCCAATCATTAATCCCGAAGATTCAACAAAGACAATTTTTGAACTCTCCGATAAACTTCATCCAGGATGAGTCCTATATTAAATACAAAGAAATTAAAAAAAAGCTTACTGAAATAGATCCCGGTTAAGTTCCCATTATCTGGCGGAGCTGCTTTAATGTTCTCACACTGCAATAGAATAACAACTTTATATTTTGGAACAGGAGTGGAAATATTCTGTTTGGCCATCACACGACCTAACTCTGATGAACTGAGACGGTGGGTTTATAAGTTGCTATCTAATCGATCAAATTTGGGTAAATTCACAAGTTGTAATAATTTTTTTGCGATAATTGTGATGTCGTTTCTAAGTCGAACTATTAACTACGAATTAGTGACAAAAACGACGTGGCTATTCCAAAGAAGTTTTTGAAAAAAGGACGAAAGTATTTCTATTGAACTTTTTCACTTATGTTCAAAATTTTCGCTTACGTGGTGTTGGTCAAGTTTGCAAATGTCATTAACAGCCCTAAGCTACATGTGACAATCATTCTCTCATATTTCAGGACGAGGAGCAGTTCCAAAAATGATAATTTTTTGTTCCGTTTGATGGACCGAAATTTTTTAATTAAATTATGTTTTAAATTATAACTTATGACGAGGCATTAATCACACAAAGATGTTAAGAAGAGCATAAGCAAGTTTTGTATGAGAAGTTCCGAACATATGGGACGTTGTTGGGTCGGGGAAAAAGTGAAAAACGATATTTACGAAAAATTGCCAAATACCAGATTTTATCCAGATTTCAGCCATTTTTTAAAGCTAGATGTTTGGAGAGAGGCTTACTATCTTTAATTTTGTGTTTCGTAGACTGTTATTGTAATATAGTTAATTTAAAACAGAAACTCGAGAGGTTGAAATTTAACAAATCGCTCGAAAGTAAAAATTGGACAAGAGTGAGTTGAGCCGATCATAGATAGTACCGTGCCGTATAGTTTTCTCACCTCCAAAATTGTACCATATAAACGCCAGCGGCATAGTTAAATTTGTTTACCATTTTTTATTTCGTAAAATACAGCGTTTCAAGACAGATTTACTATAAATTACTTCTATAAAAAATTTTCTCCACTCCAATTTTCTACAATCTCAGAAATGGTATAACATAACATTTTGCAAAAAATCCTTTTGAATTCCTTAGGAAAAGTCCCTTCAAATGATATCTAGAAAGATTGAAAATATTTTTTTTTCAATTTCACAAGCTTTAGTCTCTTGTTTAATCTAAATACCATTATTTAACCAATAGAAAATATGATACAGATAACAGATATCCAGAAACGAAAAAAAGTTTATGTTCTTTCTTTAAATAAAACCTTAGAAACAGATTTATATATATAAAAGTATTTTTTTAAATGTTGGTAGACATTTTCTTTCAAAATAATTAGTTTCATTTGAAGCTGATGCTATATAAATCTGGCTTCGCGTTTGGAAGGCAACGAGATTTTTTTAAATAAATAAAGACATACATTATTCGCATCATTTACTTTGATACCAATTGTGACCCCATTTTATTTTTTTTTAAAACAATTTACTCACATCTTTTTACTGCAAATTTACTTTGACAATGCAAAATTACTTTATACCTGTTATTTTATTTATCAAACAAAATGTTGTGTTTGGGCAGTACAATAGAATGAATAGACGCGATTGAAAGTATGTTAAACCAATGTTGTTTAACGGGACAAGTGCACTTTGTACATTGTGAATTTCTCCTGTGTTTTCTTTTTTTTAATGAAAAAAAACTTAAATCGAACAATGTTTTAGATGGTTATACAGGTCGCACACGATGTTATTTAGTAAAGAAATCGATTTAAAAAAAATAAAACATCCCGTTGTCTCAAATGTCAAATATCAAATATTACTATTACCGATCTAACATACAGTTACAAGCGAGATTGTCATTGATCAGTCTTTTAAACATTTTAGTACAACAAAGCTTGCTTTTTAATTTAAATCGTGTTATATAAGATTATTTATTTACACTATATTTTAAAGTGACGTAAGCAATCGTATTTACTGAAAAAATACGCATTTACGCGATGCACGGAAAGTTAGCAGAACTGGCCATTTGTAATAATGCCAATTAAAAATAAATTTAAATTTTGGAAATCGAATTCTGATAATGCATTGAATACCAAAGATAATTGAATACCAAAGATAAATTGGTTGCAATTTGAAAATTGTTTGTATCAAGTCAAGACAAATTTTATACGAGAAAATTTTCATTTAATCATTTTTTATGACTTTCTTTGTGGTTTAAATCAACAATAAAGTTACGATTTACTTCAATTGGCATTTTATGATGAAGTCCCATCCCATGCTATTGTTTGACGAGTTCAATTTGGTTATAGTAATTTTATTGTTGATCTGCGGGAGGAGCGTCCCTCAATAGCGACCACTTAAGATAATATCAATGCTGTGCTGTTCATAATAAAGATTGATAAAGATAACCTATAAGCAGATTTGGACAAGTTTTGTTATGAGTCAAGTGCAGAAAATTATACATGAACATTTAGGCGTCTGGAAGTTTTGTGCTTGGGGAATACCCCATCAGTCAACGGAAGCTCAAAAACACTGTCGCCTTTATTGGTATCGAAAAATGTTACAGAAATTCGATGGAGGTCACTTAAATTGAATTTGACATCATCATGGATGACGAAAGCAGAATAGACTGCTAAGAATCGGAAATTAAGATACAGTCGACACAGTGGATGTTTCCTTCTGAAGGATATCCACCAAAGGCGAAGAATGGAAGAAGTGCTGGAAAATAGGTGTTAGTCTCGTTAATCGAACGAATCAGTGATTTTACAACGATTGTTCTGGAAAATAAAAGTACAATTACCGCAAACTAGTGCCCCTGGAATTGTTTGTTTGCTGTTCTGGAAAATGTTAAACACCTTAACTTTTCTCGCGCTTCCATTCGCTTAGAATTACCTAAATTACGGTTCTTTTACCCTCCGCAGTCACTAAACGCCTCCGCTCCGTTTGGAAAATCGGTGGAAATACTCCGAACGACCAGTCAATAAATAAATTCGTCTCTCTCTATCGTGCACAGTTGCAGTGTTTACCCGACTTCTGCTACATTTCTCTATCCTATAAATAGTAGCGTGAACATATATATAGTAGCGTGAATATATATATGTCTATAAATTTCCGGATCAAAGTATGGGCTCTCTAACGCATAGTATTTTTTTACATCGGATATGTGGTTCTAGGTATTAGGGCGAATAAAAAACTAAACAAACAAATTTTCCGTTTTGTATATTAGTTGAGAGTGACAATATTTCATGTAGGAAGTTTAAAATTAAAGAAACGGATTAGTAAATGAAAAAAAGAAACGCTTTAGTGAAGTATTGTAAAACGGATTACTGTTTGGAGCTGCAGTTGAAATAAACCTAATATTAGTATATTAGGATCCATCTTAGCTTGAGTTTTAGCAAAAATGGTAAAAGATAACAGAAATACTTACGAGTTTATGGATAAAACACTAGGCGGACAAAGTAAATGGCTGATGTGTTCCTGAAATGGCTGATGTTGACCCTTTATGGTAAGTCCAATAGTAGCGCTTGGATCAGAGTAGGAGACGCAATGGGCGGACAGTTAAAGGTAATGAACTTAGTTATGTTTCTCTTTCAGTATTATATCCAATATATTTTCCTGTAATATTAAATAAAGTTACTACTGCAAAACGGTGTTTCCAGCGATTTCGCAGAGGCAATTATTCCCTGGGTGGATCAACCCCGCTCTGGTCGACCGGTGGAAATGGATAGCGACTGGTTAAAATTGTTAATTGAAGAACATAGGACACGCTGGCTATCAACTGAGCTCGGGTCCTGCTGCGGAACTTATAGAGAATCATTTACAGCTTGAAAACGGTGAGTGAAATTAGTCCGGACCAGCCGTGGTCCTCATAAAGCCAAACAGATCCGCCTTAAAGTTTTGGATTTTGGTTGGAAACAGATCCCCCATCCGCCTATTCCTCAGATCTTACACCCACTGATTATTGTTTGTTTAGACCGCTCAATAAAGCTTTGAGCAAAAAAAAACTTTGATGATGAAGACCACCAACGATAGTTTATAGGTAATTGTTTTTTTCAAGACCCCTGAATTTTACGCAGATGCTAAATGCTAGTGTAAAATTATTGTGATTATTGGGTACAAGATCAATTAATTTTTAGTTGGAAATGTAATAAAAGACATTAATTATCGCGCATTACTAATCACCCTAACGAATATATACCAATTAAGATTAATAATTAAATATAAACCTAAATAAAATCTGTGATAAGTCACAAAAGTCTAGTTTTATAAAGTACGGGCGCTAAAATTTATTATAAATTTTGTTTAATGGCAGGCCCGACGGATTTTCTTGGTTTTGTAATTATATTAATAGGTTCTTACCTTCTTTTAGTAAGGGAGTTTAAAAAAATATTTAACCGTTTTCCAATTACAACGACTACATCCGCCATGATATTTTCCAAAATTTTTAATTTTGCTTTTTATTTTATACTTTTTGGAGATAACATTCGTTTGTAAAAAAATTTTGGGGCACCCCCTGGTGATCTAATGCCATAACACCTATCTAAGAATCATAGCCGATTAGTATCAATATTTTGCAGCAAACCGTGTCTAAATCAGTCAAACCATTTTGGGGATAAAAGGGAACATTCGTTTGCAACAAAATATTGTAGCAATCCCTGGTGAGCAAACACCATAACACCTATCTGAAAACCATTGCCGATTAGTCCCAAATATTTTGCAGAAAACCGTGTTTAAATCGAGGAAATCGTTTTGGAGATAAAAAGGAACATTCGTTTGCAACAAAACATTGCAGTGACCACTGGTGAGCTAAAATCTAACCTATGCAAAAACCATCATCGATTAGTCCCAAATATTTTGCAGAAAAGCGTGTCTAAATTGGTCAAACCATTTCGGAAATAAATGGGAATATTCGTTTGCAACAAAATATTGCAGCGCCCCCTGGTGAGCTAACACCATATCTATCTATCTACCATGCTAACACCACCTATCTGAAAACCATTGCCGATTAGTCCCAAATATTTTGCAGAAAACCATGTCTGAATCGGTCAAACCATTTTGAAAATAAATCGGAATATTCATATGCAACAAAATATTTATTGCGTTGCCCCTGGTAAGCAATCACCGTAACACCTATCTAAAAAACCATTACCAATTAAACACAAACATTTTACAGTAAACCGTATCTAAATCGGTCAAACCATTTTGGAGATACATGGGGACATTGGATTGCACACACTAACAAACAAACAACCTCTCATCCTAAACGCATATACCTCCTCCGTTTCGTCGTGGGTAACAAATAAATGGATATAAAGTGCTTTTGATAGTTGACGGTTTCTCATAAATATCACCTACCATTTTCAACATTTTTCTCTGATATCAAAATTCGATTGCTTGTTATAAAATTAGAAAAAAGCATTGTGTGTATCAGCTCCGACGCGCCATTGGAGTTTACTCCTTGATATAAAATAGGTAACGCTGTATATAAATATAAATATCAATATCATCTATCTATATATGTATATTACCGTTAAGGCAGCGTTCATATGAAACGCATTCGATCGACTGTTTTTTCGTTGACTTACGTTGTAAAACTGGTCTCCATGAATATTTTTTTATAGGATAAAATACAACCTATGTTCATCCTGAAGATCCTTTCTAAATATTGGTGAAAGAATTTTTGAAATCGGATGAGTAGTTTCGGAGATTACCTCCTACATTCAAACTTACAAACTGTACACTTTTTTAAGTCTTTGAACTTCTGATTTTACACCTCATAAAACTTCATATTTGGAACCCTATTGGAACCCTATATATGAAAATCGATTCTTAAGGAGTAAACTACAAAAAATAGCCAAGTCCCATATCTCGTTTGAAGTGACATAACTTTAAATATCACAAGTTGTCATTAATATGAACTAGTGCAATAAATATTTAATAATGCATAATATAATTAAATAGGGGGCCATTCATTATCGTGAATATATCAAAAACTATGACATAGAGAATCAAAGTAATTGTTTTTGTATAACCTTTTCGTGAGCGTCTAAAAACCACATGGTAGGAGATTTTTTTGCATATTTTCTATTATATATCTGAAGGTATTCTATCTAAAATTATAAAAAAATATTGAGACCCTCGTAAATAATCCTTTCAAATAATACCCCATAGTATATTCAAGTCGATACCGAATTAATTGGCGACAAGTGACAAATATCTTGAATATGCTTAGAATTGAACATCACGCTGTTATTATGTACCTGATGATGAAAGTTTAACACTTAAGCAGTTACACGAAGACATGCTGATAAGGAATATTATCGTAGCGGCTCGAGAATTCTGAAAGTTGGTGCTGTTCTGAAACAAACTCAAAATCTTTACACCCTGGCTCAGACTTCGTGTGCTCGTTGTCTTTATCTTCATCTTCCTCACCACCGAATCGCTTTCTTCTGACCGGGTTAAAATATGCTGTTCTTCTCTAAAAAAAAAATTAAAAAGAGTACTATAAAAAAAAACTAAAAATGGATTAATTTTTATTTTAGCGAGTCTTTATGGGATTGCTTAGCCCTCATGCACAAAACACGTTCATATCTCATGGCAGTTAAATGCAAACTGACAAATGCAGTCACTGTGTTGGACAACAGTGCTTTTAAGAAGGCTTGGTAAAGGCGATCGCTGCTTAACAAAATGGAACTAAACTTTTTTGTGCTATTTTATTCACGAGTTGAATAAAATTTAGTCAGATGTCACCAATTTTTTTCGTATAATAAATTGTGTTTATTACAAGTTTTCTGTCAGCTAAATAAGGAAAAATAGTAAAAAAAATGGATTTTGTCAAAATTGTTATTAGGAAAGAATTTTAATAACAAAAAAATTATAAATCGAATGATCACGTTTATAGCTTAATTGGCAATACCAGGTTTACAAAATTTAATCTCTATAATATTAGCATATAGTTGATTGAAGACAAGGGAAAGTTCTTTAATACCATTCTATATAATTATGATCAATGAAAATACAGTGAAAGTCTGTACTTAATTGCACGCCTGCGGGTGTACAGTTTATTTATTATCGATCAGCGCACCGATCTCGAGTTTTGACGATAGAAATAATTATAACTCAAGTAATTTTACAAGTAATCAACTTTTGATATTGCTTCTGGAAAGATACATAAAAGCTATAACATTTTTTAGTTTTTTTTTTTAATATTAATTATTGTCTAAATTTATCTATGAAAAAGTTCGTTGGTTTGTGCGTTTGAGGACACGCTGCAGGTTGCAATTCTTGATCAATTTTGATGATTTTATATCTATCAATTGTTTTTTGATTGATTTTATAACTATCAGAACAGAAGCTGATTGATTTTCACAGTGATTTGTCAAATGGTTTTCACTTTTCTAAACAATTTTCTGCACGAACTCCGTCTTTTTCTTACTCGGCCTTCCTTTTGTTGGGTTTTTTGCCCGCTTTCTACTGTTTTTAACGTTTTTTTTAGTATTAACTTTTTCTTATAAGTGTTTATATATATATTATAGCGGGATGTGAACTTTAAGTTTTACCAAACATTTCAATCACAAACGGCGCGTACTTCTGTAAAAGGTTGTGTAATTTTTTTGTTAGCATATTTTGAGTTGCAGAGTACAAAAGTTATAGATTTAATAAAATAGGAGTAGTGAAAAATACAATGATATTAAAATTCAAGTAGACGTGAAATTAAAATATAATATGTTGAATAATACACTAAACTAAAAAAATTGTATAAATAAGTATATATTCATTAATAAGTAGTGTAACTTAATATATTTTGCAAGCTATATATATATATATATATATATATATATATATATATATATATATATATATATATATATATATATATAAATGGTGTCCGGGAACAGATGTCGGACAAAGAAAGACGCTATTCGTTGGCTATGAAGGTATAAATTATTGAAATTAAACGTAAAACACGCCCTTTTTCTAAACGAGTGCAAAAAAATATAACACATAACCCTTTTTAACACATCCGATACTTGCCTGGAGTGCGGTTTTTACCAGCAGTGGCGGTGTTATCGCAGTTGTTCACGGGTTATTCCGCCTAATGCGCAAGTATCGTGTGTACGAAAAAGATGACAAACACTTATGAATATTATTTTTAAAAACTCATCTTTTAAATTTTTGATTATTTAATTATTTTAATCACAATTAACTACTTTTTAGTCAAGTAATAACGTCTTTCTTTGTCCGACATTTTTTCCCGGACACCGTGTGTGTGTGTGTGTACACACACACACATATATATATATATATATATATATATATATATATATACATAGATATAAACTTTCAAAATTGGTATATTTTCGTTTTGTTATACTCTGGAAGTGTCCCTCGTCTAATACCGGCAATGAGATAATTCTGTAAAGAGATAACTTTTATAAAGACAATTTTTCATTACATATTTGTACAACATTATTCTAAAAAAATCATTCGTCTAAATGCCAAAATAATAATTAAAAAATATTTGAAATGCAGACAGACATAGCACCATCATTAATTTAGATATTAAATTATAAACTTTCAAGTTTTTTTATGCGATGCTGTGTGCATTTAGATGTTTCTCATAAATAATACATCCTCGCTAATTGACCCAACAATTTTGTCTATGCTTAAAATGTCAGACCAACAGGTTTTCATCAATTGGTACTTATATTTGAATTATATATTTTTTAAACTATTTAGTTCAATTAACTAATTATATATGTCGTTTTCAAACCTGCAAAAGTTGAAGTGAAAGTAAAACATTTTTTTTACTGAATGTCCCAAATACAGATATTTTCTATCAGTAATTACTGTGCGGTGCTATCTAAGCGAATGATGATGGCGTATATAGACTACTAACTTTATACCATAGTTTTGATTACGTACATAAAAATTATAATTTTCCAAATATAGCTGTAGACAATTATTTATAAGATTAAGACTAAATTATTAATTTATAATATAAACATGGAACAAATATAGTTAAGCACCAATGAAATTAAAACAAAAATTATATAATGTGAAAGAATATAGATTAAAAAAAAACGTATTAAAAATTGTTGCTTGTTATTTATTATAAAAAATCTATTTGAATAAAAAAATTACAAGTGGGAAATGTTTTCGTATTTGTTTGTTTCTAACTTTTTGTTACTAATTTATAACATGAATTCTTATTTATCGTGTATTAAATGAAAGAAAATAGTTTAAAAAATATGTATTTAAAATTTTTTCTCCGGTTGTTTTTATTTTATTCTAAAAAATTATGAAAGGGCATAGGCTGCCCGTGACAGTTGTTAATTAAAAAAAAGTACCATAGATTAAAGAGTTAAAGATAGTAAAACATTTGTTATGTTGGTATAACTGATTGTTTTTGTTAGCTGACATAAAATATTTTTGTTTTTATTTTTCTTATTAAATTGCATTCATTTACGTGAATACTGTTGTGTATGTTAAGAGTGTAACAAATATCTTATGAAAAATTCTTTGAAAAAAGATAGGAACAAACAAATATTTCTTAGCAATTTTTTTCAAATCGATTTTTTTTAAAATAAATAATTGCTAGCGGCAATTTTTTGTGGAAAATTGTTTTTAATGAGTATTTTTTAAAAAATTAGTAAAAGTCTCATTGGTGCTAAAATACATTTACCTATACCATTTAATTTTGAAATTGTTAAAAAAAAAATTAAGGGTTGAGTTCAGTTTAGCAAAAATGTGAAGTTCCTATTTTTTTTGTTTTAAATGAAATAATATAGGTAAAAAACAAAGTATTTACCAAAAGTGGGGCTCGATCGAGATTATTTTATTAATAAAAGTGACTTGAAAATATCACCACACAAAAGTGAACTTTGTCAATGAAGTTTTTCGACTTAATTGCCATTTTTATTATTACTAAACAATGAATTTGTAAATAAAAATAGAAAGTTATATAAAAAAAAACCCGAAAAATCGACCGAAGAAATATATTAAAATACGCAAAGAGGATCGCGAAAGGAGAGGTTATTAAATTTTTGCGAATAGCCAACTGACAGACGTTTCTTCATAGGAAAAGCATAACTCAAATCAATTTCTACAATAAAGTAATCAAGTCGAGACCTAATTTTTTTTAAATACGCCATTTTTCATGTATATTCTTTCATTTAAACTAAGAAAAACTGCAAAATTCAGATTTTTGTTTAACTGAACTTATATCAGGATAAGGTCTTTATTTATTTTCACGGCACAGGCTTTAGATGTAATATATAATTTTTTAAAAATGAAGTAAACGAGTCCGTGTCCTATTTTTTCTGAAGTACGTCATTTTTCATGTATATTCTTTCATTTAAACTAAAGAAACTGGGAAATTTAGATTTTTGCTAAACTGAACTTTTGTGTACCAGGATAATGTCTATATTTATTTTTACGGCGCATGCCTTAAATATAAAATAATTCAAGACGATTGGTTAAATAGTTTAGGTGTGAAAGTAAGACAAACAATAAATTCACTTTTGACATTTATTATAATTTGCAAGGTCCAGAAGGCAGGTTTTAAAACCTGTTTTTTTAAAAACCTTTTGTTGCTACTCGTTAGAATACGCCGTTTAAGCAACTTTTCAAGTAAAAGTTGTATTCACATCACGAGAATCCTGTACACATGTATGTACTTATAAACATTTAAGGGTGCATATTATTTTTATTAAGCAATTTAAAATATTATTTTTTTACAACGTTAATACGGCGCCTGCGGCATTGCTCACAGGCGTGGAAACATTAAAAAATTATAATATTTGGCATTATTTTTATAGTTTTCCAATATCCTTTCTGTAGGTTTCTAAAATCTCGGATTTTTCTTATAATTTTAGATGCATAAGTTTTGCAAGAAATGGGGTGGGAGCAACATAACTTTTTACTTATTTTTCATTAGATGTCTGAAGGTATATTAAATATATTGAGTATATACTAAAATTGTGAAAAAATATCTATGAGATTATCGTGACTAATTTTTCCAAACTATATGCGTTATATATGGAACTGAAACCACACTACACATGAATTTTCTTTTTCAAGCACTTAATTTTTTTTCCTTTTTTGCTCTAATATTATGCCATATTTCAAGTTTCTATATAAAGCGGGTTCACTAGTGGTGACAGACGGACAACCAGACTCTTATAAGGGTTCCGTTTTTCTTTTGAGTCACACAACCCTAAAAATTGAAAAATATTGATGTCACATGCAGAAAATCACATCATCCAAATGACGCATATTCCTGACAGTTCATTCACTAAGTGTCTTGTGAAGAAATTTAAATCAGTTTTAAATCACTTCCAGAACAATCACTTTGGTCGGGAATTTTGGTCTGAATTTTCAAAATTATTGAATAAGTATTTCGAAATAATTTTTCCACAATAAACTTTGGGTTTTGAGAATACCTCGAAAAAAATAAACCAATTTCATAAGGGGGAAAAAGATGACCGCGAGGACCACTCAAAGTCTCTACGCAGCGAAATGCGACGCCCAGGGAACACTCGTCTTAATTATACAATTAATTCTCTCGATTATAATTAACAGAATATATTAATTAATATAACATATAATAACATATAAGTTCTGTCGAAGTGAAACATATATTATTCAGATTAATAATGCGGTGTTTTCTTAATTCAGGAATCAGAAAATTACGTGGCAATGATACGTATCATTGACATTCACTGTCGACCGCTTTCTCTCAAACAAATAATGAAAAAAATGGGTCAATCAACACCACACTGGGTGTGAAGATGTCTTGGTCTTGTCTAGTGGGTCTACCTTGTGATTGTTTCTGGCCAAAAGTTCTCTTTATTTACACAGCCAGATAAGTGAAAATATGTTACGTCGGTTGCTGTGAGAATGGAGTTATTGTTTACTTCTTTCAATATTCTCTAGATAAAATTAAACGGCTGCACGAAATTATTATGTTGCAGTACCATAATTTTGTATGGATTATAGAATTATGAACAGATTGTCGAACAGGTTGATTTGTCGAATTTTAGATGTAAAATTCGGTAAATCGATCTGTTTGATATTCAAAGTTCACTAGTATGTCTCGTGACGACGAGGATTGGTCTCCACAGCTTGTCGCGACCTTCCAACGTTTCCTGGGATAGTTATTGTCAGATAACCGCTTCGAGTTATTCCAGATCTTGCTGAGCTTGATGTTCTAAAGTACGTCCCCAATTTCATAATTGCTTTCCTGGAAATATAAAAGGGTAAAAAATCGGTGCTGAATTAAAACTATTGAGTCACCCGTTGCAATAAATATTTTCAAAATAAAAGCACGACGCTCATTTGACGACGGTTCTAAGATTACTATTCCCTTCCTGTCCCATACTGTATGCCAAATTCTAAATTGGACATACTTCCCTGCTGGACTTTAACCTAGTTAGGACTATTTAGGATGTTCTAATAAAGACGCTGTGTCCTGATTTTGTGTATATTAATAGGAAATTTATTAAATGAAAGTTTATTTTTTATACATTACACTCTACATAAAATGGCTTTGATTCATAATTTTACATGAATATTTGGTATATATATATATATATATATATATATATATATATATACACACATATATATATATATATATATATACATATATATATATATATATTTTTTTTTTATTTATATGATCTTTGTTATACATTTTTAAAAATAGGCTCATTTTTAGAAACGCTTTAAAATTTTAAAAAATTTAGGGTTGCGTTAAGAAAATATGTTAGAATTTTAATTTTATTTTTTCTCAGAACGTCTTTTTAACCGACTTCGAAAAATCCTCCCCTTCAAAAAAGGTTCTCGATTTGTCAGAATCTTTTTTTTTTTGTTCAGCGATAATTCTTTACCGGGTGGATCGATTTCGAAGACCCTTTTTTTAATTGAAAGAGAGTACTTTAAGGGTAGTTCCATATAAATATGACGACGCTCTGATCGTGAGGTCAGGAAATGAACGATGGAGCTCTTTAACAAATGGTAGTAAACCAATTATGATTCAAGATATTTGCTACGGATAGTCGTTATATTGCAAAATAACTATAATACTTACTAGGTTAGGGTCTAATGATGAGTTCTGAAGATGAACAATGGAACTCCTTAACGGATGTTAGTAAATCAACCATTAAAGATATTTGCTACTAATAATTGTTACTTTGAAAAATAACAACACCGTCGAACAAGTCAGGGTCGGATGATGAGTTCTGGAGACAGACAATGGAACTCTTTAACGAATGGCAGTAAATTAAATGTGATACAATATATTTGTTACTGGTAGTTGTTACTTTGCAAAAAAACTACACCATCGACCATGTCATAGTCTGATAATGCGTTCTTGAGATCAGCAATGGAACTCCTTATATTTGCTATGCTCATCATCAGATATAATTCATCTTCTGAAGATGAATAATACAACTCCTTAACGAATGGTAGTTAATTAGGCGTAGTAAATATTGGTTAGTTGTTACTTTAATTATTACTTTGCAAAATCTGATATTGGATTTAGGATATGGAGAACGGAACTCTTCAAGTGGTAGTTGTCATTTTGAAAAATCTGATATTGGATTTCGGATATGCAGAACAGACTCCTCAACGGCGAAATGGCGGCTACTTTTGCTTTGTTTCTTTGTGTTGTTGATAACTAACTTTAGACAAAGCAGAAATTATCTACATATAATTATCTATATGTATAGATACAGGGCAAATGTAAATCTATAAATCTGTTTAAGTTGGTTGACATTGCTGGCACCGACTTCAAAAATAAGTACCTAATTTATTTATTACGAATAAGTAGGTAAGTACCTATTTTGAGATAATTAATGGAAATTACTTATGTATAATTATATATATATATATATATATATATATATATATATATATATATATATATATATACTAGCTGACCCGTGCGAAGTCTTCGCACTATATCGCCATCTAGCGTGTTCCAAGTATACAATTTGGCTAAGATATTTGATGTGTCGCCCACAGATGGCGCTCATGCCAATTATTATAAGAATTATTTTTTTTATTAACAAAAAGATTTTTTTCGATTTTTTTATATTTTTCGGCCAAAGTAGAAAACATAAGCTTTAAGTGGGTATTTTTTTATTTTTTTTGGTGCAGTAGTTAAAGGGATCGAGCCGCTCGACCAAAAAACACCTTTTAGAAATAATATATTTAGATATATATATATATATATATATACACAGGGCAAATGTAAATTTATAAACCTGTTTAAGTTGGTCGACAGTGTTGACACCATCTTCTAAAATATTATAAACATATTATAAACATTTTTATAACTTATTATAAAAAAAAGATTATAAACATTTTTCGGGAAAAATGTTTAAAAATTATGAATATTGGGAAATACGTATAGATTTAATGAAAATTATCAGGATTGAAAATGTTGATACATATATAATTCATACATAAATAATTTTATTGTTTATTTCATTTAGCTATAGAGGTTATAGAGAAAAAGATTTTGGTAAAAAGTCTTTCTGGTCATATAAGGAAACGCTTTTGTGCTCATATGTTTTTCAAAATTTTAAATTTGGTTCAGTCAAAACACTCGCCACTTAGTTTCTGGCATACACTATGTGGTGATACTGCACTGATGTGGTCGGTGGTGGGTAGAACAGCAAATGGACCTCGGCAGATGGGTATAAGTTAACTTATTGCAACATAAAAGTGTGTAGCTTTGAAAAAAAATTATCCATGCTTATATACAACCACATGCTTACCACTCAAATGAGCTAGACTAGCATAATATTTAATTGTAAATGCTGATTGGATCAGCTTTGATGCATAATGTTAGCTAAAATAAATACCCAGAGCTATAGCATATTTAATGAATCTTTCTACACTTTTTATTGTGATACAAACAATGACACAAAGAATAAAAGTGAACTCGATTCTTATTTTATTTGAAAAAATCCTGAAGTCCCGAGATGTTCCCAGGATTTTGATCTTGGGATGTCTCCCGTTCTAGTACTTTGAAAATGTCGATGCTTCCCAAATACTAATAAAGCTGCTCATCGACTGTCTTTCAATCCGTTGGTTTGTAAAGCGCTGATAAGTTGGTCAATATTGTCAACATTATCCATATGCCGGGGATAGGCGCTGCTTTGATACAAACTTCAGGAGATTTTGAATCATAAAACCGATTAAATTTATTATACTTCAAAACCCAGGATTTTGATCTTGGGATGTCTCCCGTTCTAGTACTTTGAAGATGTCGATGCTTCCCAAATACTAATAAAGCTGCTCATCGACTGTCTTTCAGTCCGTTGGTTTGTAAAGCGCTGATAAGTTGGTCAATATTGTCAACATTATACATATGCCGGGGATAGGCGCTGCTTTGATACAAACTTTAGGAGATTTTGAATCATAAAACCGATTAAATTTATTATACTCCAAAACCTATTGATGCTGGCCCCAACTCGCTGTAATGGACGAGGTGTTGACTTCCACATATTCAATGAATGATAAGTGTTAGAAATATTTGCACTTGACGTTATAAAAATTCCTAAAAATGCGTAAAATTTTTGAAGAGTTAAATTTTTCCACGTTGATTGCTTTCTCGTTAGATTTTCCTCATTTATGCTTTATAGACGGTATTCACCTTTTTGATAAGAATTACATAAGAATAAGCGATAAACATTACATGAGAAATTATAATCATTACATAACTATCGAAATTTGTCTGTAAATTTTAACATATGTTTAAAATTTGGCTGCTGATAAATTTTTTATTATTTATTATCACATAAATTTATATATACAAAAATTCATAAGATAAAAAATAATATAATAAATATGTCAAAATTGAGATCATAATAAAAAAACTTGTAATTATGTAATTAATGATCTATTTTGATTATTATATTGACTGACAAATTCATCAAAACATGTATCCATTAACACCTGTCATAAACAAAGATGTAAATTTACAGTGGTCCAGATTTGATTCTGAGTTAGAGAACATCGTAATATGTCATTTAAAAAAAAATTAGTTTCGCAAAATTCAATAGTTTAGAAGTTATGATTTTTTTTAGTTTTTGAAAAATCTTTACTCCTGTCACCAAAATCACTTTACTTTTAAGACTATTCGACTAAATCATTTGAAACTGTAGCAAGCATGCAATGAGAGATTTTTGTGTGTATTCTTAGCTTCTATTATTGTATAAAACTTTATGTTGATTTTTTTTCTGTTTTCAAAAGAAAAATGTATATTTAAAAATACTGTAGTAAAATCTGTACACCTAGAGATTTGCTTGTGACCTTAAACACTACCTTAGGGTATGGTGATAGTCTAAACAAAAAATATAGTGATGTAACTATTGCAACATCTTCAGAAATTAATATCATCATTGTCAGTAAATGTAAAATTTCTACCATAACCACAATTTTAGCAATACTTCGTAGTTTTTAATAAGAAGTAAGTGTGTTTCTTTTATAAAAACCCTAATTTAACTCAGATTTAGTTAAATTATTTGTAAATCAATGTTTATTAGCCTTAACATACATAAAATGTGTTCAGGTAACATTACTGCTAGACAGAGCGCTTTTATGTTGTGCACGTATCAGAAAGGGAGGGACTCTGTTTTGTATTAGAAAATTGAAAACATCACATTTTATATGATAAAAGTTTCATATTAGATTCGAAAAAATGTATGTAAATACTATATTTTTGTCATGGAACGTGGCCTATTTATTCATTTAGCCAAATAACAATACATTTGTTTGTGGTCGCTTTGTGGCACTTCACAAATTATTTTAATACACCATTAATAACGTATTATTCCCCCAAAGGCTTCAATGATTTATATTTGTGAAAAAAATGGTGAAAAAGGGTCTTTTCTGCTTTCGTCACAGTGGTAAAATTATTCACCTGTCTCGGATAAAGACATCAAGACTTTGAAAGAAGAAACAAAGAAGATTTTGAAATGTGAAACTTTTCCTTCGAGGAAAGGGTTATATTGCCAGTAATTTAAAAAAAAAATCACTTGCATGGGTGTAAAAACCTGCGGTTGGCTACACCCTCGTATGTGTACTCCTTTCTGCGCTACAGGTGACTACAAGTCTGCATTTTTCTTATTAAAATAAATATTATATTTTTAAGTGTCTAGTGTTATATTGAAAGTCTTTACGTGTTTTGGGTAAAAGGTTCCAAACTACAAGGGAAGTTTGTTTGTTTGCCTAAAAACTGTTTTTTCTAAATCTTTATCTTATTCTGCCATCATTATTGCTAATTTGACGGGGTGACAGAGACTTTTGAAGATTTTTTTCTGGATAAGAGTTTATGTAAAAATGTAAATCATATATTTTTGGACTAGCATTTTAACCAGCCTTCCTGTGAGATCCCATACGATAATTAAAAAAAAAATTATCCCTCCATTTTATCCGCCGAAACAAATTTCCAAAATTAAAATGCATTTTTTCGTACGTAACGTCTGTGTTTGGGATATCACTTTCAACAATTATGCCAAATTTTAATTTTTTATATCAGTGTTTGCGAAAAGTGCTCGTGAATGGGCTAAATATGCTAAATTTTAATGAATTAAAAATGGTGAGATAAATTATGGTGAGATTGATTAAAAATGGTGAGATGAATTAAATGGTGAGATTAATTAAAAATGGTGAGATGAATTAAATTAATGGTGAGATTAATTAAAAATGGTGAGATGAATTAAAAATGGTGAGATAAAAATGGTGAGATAAAAGCTTCGCACAATTATTAATGGTGAGATTAATTAAAAATGGTGAGATGAATTAAATGGTGAGATAAAAGCTTCGCACAATGAGATAAAAGCTTCGCACAATTATTAATGGCGAGATTAATTATTAATGGTGAGATTAATTATCGCACAATTATTAATGGTGAGATTAATTATTAATGGTGAGATTAATTATTTGCACAATGAGAGATTAATTATCGCACAATTATTAATGGTGAGATTAATTATTCGCACAATTATTAATGGTGAGATTAATTATTAATGGTGAGATTAATGGTGAGATAAAAGCTTCGCACAATTATTAATGGTGAGATTAATTAAAAATGGTGAGATGAATTAAAAATGGTGAGATAAAAATGGTGAGATAAAAGCTTCGCACATTAATTACGTAACACCCAAAACTTATATTATTATTAAAGTAAAATGCCGTATTAGATTGAAATGATATAAAAAGGGATTAATTTAAATTATTCCAAATAAAACTAACCAAACAATTATGTTTTAATCAAATCTTATTTACTTTATTGGCAGCAAACAAAAAATCATCATCATCATATATATTAATACGCTAAGGTTAAGATGTTACTCTCCCTTTTTAGAAAAAACCTCACAACTAATCCACATAAATTATACATCATTTTATAGATAATTGCTTGCTCTACCGGCATCCACAACTAAAAAATTTATTATTGCTATTGTTTTTGCAAATTAATTAATTATTAAAATTATATACACAAAACAGCAATGCTGCCATCTAACGGCTCAACGTCAATATGTTTACCGGTCGGTAAAATTTTTGTTTAATTTCAAATCCACTCACGTATAAATAAAGTGGCGCTTTAGCTCAATGCTTTTGATACTTGCGCCTCTATATGTCAATTTTAGTAAAATATTTGTTTGATCTGTCATCTGAGCTTCATAATGGAATAAAAACGTAATAAGCAGTGTGCAAAATTAGAAATGAATTGAATACCTGCAATCAATTTTGATTTATTAAATTGAGTTGAATATTTTATAATGCGAAGACTTCGCACGGGTCACGCTAGTATTATATATTAATTACAGAAAATAATTATAATATTTTCTCCATTACATACACAGTAATTTTTTTAATTCTCATCAACGTCTTTAATTTAAACTTTGAAATAAAATCAACAGGAAAAATCAGTAGTAATCGACTTTAAAAATGAAATCAATTGTTGAAAAAGTGGTTATATACGTATCTTAACTGTATTATTAGATAACATATAAAAAACAATAGGGTATTTGACTGATTTGGATATTTTTTGTAAAAATGTTTTAAAATTTTAGTGTAGGTTTAAAAAACTTTGGGATAAAAAAATAATACATATAACATACAATTAATCGAAACTTCTGAATAGGAAAAAGTGTCTATAACTATTTTTATTTTTCATCAAATAAAAATAGTTATTATGAATTTAGTATCCATACAAAAAAATGAGAAAATTATAATATGCAATACATAACTTAAACGCAATATTTAACGAGATACTAAAGATATTTAATAAACTCCCTTATAATTAATGCTAAATACGAGCCAGTGACGTCATAACGCAGTTGTATTTTGTGTATGGGGCGTTTTCGCGCGTAGTTCACCAGTTTTTGTATCGTTATAACTTTGTAATGAAGTATTAACTTTGTAATAAGATTCTAGGTAAGGTATATTTATTTTAACCATTTTTAATGTTATTACTTATTCTATTTTAGTAATAAAAAAAAGTGGTCAAGTTTATTAAAACATTTTATACAATTTAAATATTTTGGTCATCGAACTTATATTTTAAATTTGTTTTGAAATTCCTGGCAAGTCGATATAAAATTATATTTACTGTTAATAATTTTATAGACAGTTTCTGCTTTTAGTTTATTTCTTTCGTTAGTCCATTGATTCAATTAATGTATTAATAATAAAAAATGACATTTTAAAAAAAGGGACTGCGTTCGAGGAAAAAAGGATGGGTGTAAAAATTCCTATGGGAGACAGAGGGACGGACACCGAACTGAGTTCTCTCTTTACATATAAAATAAGCAACTGATACTTCAAAAATTATGGAATTTTCCCAAATTCCTGTTTACGTCTCTGTTTGCTTAGTATTGTAACAATAAAAATTGTACGAAAGTTTCTGACATTTTAAAAGACATTGCTAAATGTACATTAAATAATGTAAATTATTCTATTAAAAATTTGCTATTGCTCTACAGAGTTCTCTCTTTATATATAAAATAAGCAACTGATACTTCAAAAATTATGGAATTTTCCCAAATTCCTGTTTACGTCTCTGTTTGCTTAGTATTGTAACAATAAAAATTGTACGAAAGTTTCTGACATTTTAAAAGACATTGCTAAATGTACATTAAATATTGTAAATTATTCTATTAAAAATTTGCTATTGCTCTACAGAGTTCTCTCTTTATATATAAAATAAGCAACTGATACTTCAAAAATTATGGAATTTTCCCAAATTACTGTAATTTTTTATGTCCCTGTTTGCTTAGTATTTTAACAATAACAATTGTATGAAAAGTTCTGACATGTTTAATGTCTCTGTTTACTTGACATTGTAACAATAAAAATTGTACGGAAGCTTCTGACATTTTCAGAGTTTCTGTTTGCTTGTTATTGTAACAATAAACATTGTACCAAAGCTTCTGACATTTTAAAAGACATTACTAAGCGTCCCTTTTAAATTATTATTTCGCCGACGACGCTTGGGCCTTCCTGATCATAAAATATTCTCACCTTATGTTCCGCACTGGCTCTACGCATATCCCATTCCTATTGTCTTTAATTTCCCCTTCCAATGTATTAGGCATATCCTTTAAATTGTATTTAGCCAATCACAGATAATTTTGCAACCCTTCGGAAATGCTAGTAAAAATTGTAAGTTAGATTTAAGATTAGATTATTACGAGGAGTTGAGACAAACGGATCTCTCGACATGTAGCTTTCACCGTTACTTAACGTGTACCTGATATCCTTTGTTAAGTGAAACTATAATTTTTGAGATTCAAAATAGAGTGAAAATTATTAATTGAAGATTTAACACATATTCCTTTGTTCTGATGCCTTCAAGCTTTTTTTTCCATAAAAATCAGTCACTTTTATAAAAATATAAGTGTGGCATCACCTTCATCTTGTAGTGTAGAGACTCATTGAAGCTATTTACAATCTATGTGTCAATTTTGTATGAGACGGCTCTCGGTCATTATTCATCGAAGTAGCGTAGACGGAGGTAAGAAATGAAGTATCTATATTAAAATTCTGTTTATTTGAAAAAGAGAAGTTAATTTTTTAACCATAATTTCATGAAAATTTAATCATCATTGATTATAAATGTTAACGACCTCACTATACTAGTATTGCCTCCAAAATTCGAAGCGAACTATTGCAAATTTACACGCGTTTCCTGTTTATATATTTCTTGATACGTAGTTAACAAACAGTGAACTGATTCTAATTAAGTTAAAGGGTTTCATACCTCAAAAGTAAAAACTGAACCCTTATAAAATCACTTTTTCTCATGCTTGACGTAGATATTGTGACTGGCAGCGGAGAAAGAACTGAATCTTTCATTTGACCTCTTCAGTACCGTTGTAAAAGACCACTTTAAGCTAGTAAAAGGGTGAGATGCTAGGTTTTGAATCTACGAATAATAGAAATTAATTCTTATATTTGCCAAAATCATAGTAAAATATATAGGCATTAAAATTCAGAGTTTTTAAATTTTTCGACATCAAATATTTTGAATACAATTTCCATTACCACAATAAATAAATGCATTTGTTTAGTTACATACCTACCTACCTACGCTCTGTAATTATTGTATCAATTGAACATAAGACAGTAATCTTTGCTAATATCTCACCTGAAGATGTTGTAATACATCTTAAATAAAGTAGAAATAATACTACATCATGTAATTTAATTTAATTGTGAGTAATGAACTTCTACAAAATTAACGCCAAATATATTCAACAAGACATTAAATTAAGTCTCAGTTTTAACGCAAATATTATCCAGCCCCTTTATCCATGCCTAACAGGAATAATACAGTGCCCAATATGTTCTTGCCACGCTACAGTGGATGCAAACAATATAAAGATTTTAACATATACATAATTATGAAATATTCGGCATGGTAATTATCTATATTAACTCACATATATTCCAACATCTAATATTCGAAAATAAGTATATTGAAATGTTTGCTGTTATATATATATATATATATATATATGTAAAGAAAACCTATAGGTATCCTTTCATTTAAACTTTGCCGCGTTATCTATGATAAGTTCCATAGAGGTCGCTGTTAGCTTTCGTATCAAACGTCAAAAGATTTTGTGAGGTTAGATTTGTTTTTGATTCAGTATTTAATTGTAAAAAGCTTACCTGTCGAATTCAGATGATAAACCCGAAATAAGGGCTTTACATGTTATTTTTTTTATCCACAGGTGAGTAAATGTTTAGTTTATAAGATAATGTTACTAGCAAATTGTAGAAGGAACGTTTTACAAGTAAATAAATCTTTTATCCACAGAAACGCAATTACGTCTTTATTTCAACAAGTTCGAAACAGAATCCAATAAAAACATTATATATATATATATATATATATATATATATATATATATATATATATAATTATAAAAAAAATTGTATATTTCTTACATAGTATGGGGTATCATTTGAATGGGCTAATTTTTAAAGTTTCAAGTCTCGAAACTTTTGCCTTAATTTTAGAAATATAGTAACGCAGAAACCTTCACATTGGTCGTAGGAAAACTATAACTATGATTCTAAGTATCGCAGTGTTTAAGATATTCACGATATATACGAGTCCATGTACCTCCTGTTTAATTATATTAGGTATCATTAAATATTTACATGATAAATAAAGTATTTTCTCTTTAAACGAGGTACAGTACCAATAAAACTCGCATTTGGCTACTTTTTCACTTCATTAAAATTACTGTTAGAGTCGTTTATCGTGTGTACGGTGGAATTAGAGTAAAACGTACAAATTAGGGGTTTGTACGGCCTAAATAAATAAAAAGAGTTGATTCTTGCATAATCAAGTTATATTTAAAATTTTAGTCGGTACATACTTCATATAAATTTGTTGGTACACCCAACTTCGAGCAGCGTTCCTCTCACAAGAACCAGATACAGATGAAACGCAGACGGGCTTCGTGCCGTCGAAGTACCTGTTCTCGAAATTGACTCCAGACCACGTCTCCAACATGGCTATCAGACATTGACATTGCCAAGGATTATGGCTTATTTGAATTAGCTGCAAATCTGGTAGGTTTTGCTTTAAATTTAAAGGAAGGAACGTAATATTATTGCGTGTTAAACTTAGCGTATTCAGTTTAGTTGAGCCCTCAAACAGGTTTTCTGGTATAACTTCAATATTGTTGTAGGAAATGTTTAATTTTAACAAATTGGGTAGATCATTGAAGAGTGTTGGAGCTAAAGAATGTATCCGATTTAATCTAAGCTTAATTTTTTGAATATTCTTCAGAGGTTTGAACACATGTTCGTCAATGTAACTTATATAATTAACAGATAAATCTAGAACTTTCAAACCAATCAAATTACTGAATACCATCCCATTTTCTAAGGATGTAATGGAATTTGTAGATAAGATAAGATTTTTTAATTTTGCCAGATTATGTTTCACAACAAATTCAGGTATTGAATCCAACATGCATCTGTCTAGATTAAGTATTTCAAGTTTATTAGTGTTTAAGAATAAGTCAACTGGATTGTTTGACATATTATTACGCGACAGATCTAAATTTTTAAGATTACGGAGGTTATGAAAAATTACTTCCGGTAAGATGCTCAGAGAGTTGTTTGATAAATTCAGCGACCTTAATTTGGTTTGATATTTAAAAATATCAACATCTAAATTATTCAACTGGTTGGTTTGCAAGTCCAGATCGATTAATTTTTTTGTTTTGTAAAATAATTTTGTGGGCAGCGTTTCTATATTATTGAACGATAAATTTAAATTTAAAAGATTGTCAAGTCGATCAAAAGTACCTCGCTTAATAGTTTTTAATTTATTTATTGATAAATCGATGAAATTGGCATTGGAAATTTCGTTGAAAACATCCGGTTCTATATCTGATATTTGGCATCCGCTAAGAATGAGGGTTTGAGTGTTTCCGTTTCCCGGGATGAATTCCTTCTTGAGGATCAGGTCATCGCTGGTAGAACTGCAGATGGTCGTGTTCGAGTCGATGATGCACGTAGCATTGATGGTTGCGAGCGAAAAACTGATGGCGATTGTGGTAGAAACCATGGTTGCATAGGAATCTGTGGAGTTAAATATGGTTTGATAAGTTGGTAAATTTTTAAACCTACATTTTAATTAAAGTATTTTATTTGTTCACAGAATTTTTAGAACTATAAATAGGTCGTCTTATTCTCATATGAAATGTTTTCGACTTTTAATTCTGTAATAAATGAAGGAGTCGTATCCGAGTATACTTAGGTCCGAAAATGATTGGCGAAAAATAAGAACTTAATTAATAGATAATTTAAGCAAAGAAATGAAGAAAAAGTGGAAATTAAAAAAAAATATTTAAAATAAAATGGTTGTTTTATTTTTCAATACTATATCTAAAATTAAATAAAATTAAAACGAATTGTTTCGTAAATGTATAATGACTATGTTTGTGTGTGTGTGTGTGTATGCGTGTGCGTGTGCCTTTGTATGTGTCTGCGCCTGTGCCTGTGTCTGTGCAATATGCGTTTGTGTGTGTCTGTGCGTGTGAATGTGCTTATGCATATGCGCATGTTTGTGCATGTGCGCGGGCGCACACACCCACACATTCTACAGATACACATGCACTCACACATAAACACGCACATGTACGAGCACGCACTCGACTTGCGCACACAGCATTCATTCGCACACGCTCCTATGCACATCATACACATACGCATACTAATATTTCAATTTTTAGAACAGCATTATATTATTTGATAGATGCCAATGATCTTATAGACACACGTCATCAGCTGTATAAAATGGTCTCCACAACTTGAGTAATTTGTCCATCTTCAATACTATGTCTTTTATATACGTATTTTGGTTAATATTCTATCTGTTTAATTGTATTTCGCGAGTGGCGATATTTGAGGCCGCCATTTTTTGTTTCGATTTATACCTGTATAACATGGCTATTGAGTATACGTCATTGATAGCAGAAAAACCAATTAACAAGCCAAAACGACACGTTCTGCTCAATTAAGTGTGAGTTAAAATTAACTGAACTCGTGGACACATTAACCCAAATCACAAACTGCCGACAAAAAGTAAGACGCATCCTGGTTCGGAATTCGACATCGCAAACGTGACATTTAGGTAATCGAGCTTTAGACGATAAAACCGTTAATAATCCGTTATTTGTGTGTTCTCCTTAAAAAAATGAATAATTGCACCATTACTGTTTACAACTAGCTCTCGTATTTTATCAATTTATATTCCGAAATATTGTAAAATTGACTTATTGTGCTTTCATATTTCGACGCGACTATATGATTGGGAATGTTTATTGATTTTTTATTAATAATTTTGTCTTTAATGTAACAAACGTATGTGTTTGGTTTACTTGTCACTATAAGATTAATTTCTTTCATTTAACCATCGTTAAGAAGTAAATTTATGTATTTGATATGTATTTCGCTTGAGAAAATATAAGCATATCCCCGAGTTTAGATCAGGTTTCAGTTGGAAGGAAATACGTTACAGGCTCAATTTACATATTATATGTCTTCTCTTTAATAAATTGAAGTATCCTTCTAATCCGTCTTATCTGATTCTAAATTCAATTTTATCCATCTTACCCAATTCCAAATTCAATTCTATCCATCTTATCCAATTCCAAATTTAATTCTATCCGTCTTATCCAAATCCAAATTCAATTCTATCCGTCTTATCAAATTCCAAATTCAATTCAATCCATCTTATCCAATTCCAAATTTAATTCCATCCGTCTTATACAATTCCAAATTAATTCTATCCGTCTTATCCAATTTCAAATTCAGCTCTGTCCATATTATCTAATTCTAAATTCAAAGATTATGTTTTGAATCCGTCCTAACTCTTTTTATTCCTAAGCAAACACCACATTTTACGAGTACTCACTGAGACTGCAGAGGCTGCCAAACTCTGGAACGAGGACGTCTACAAGGGGTCTGTACACATTTAAACTTGTATAAATATTTAAGGGTACATAGTATTTTTTTAATTATTTAGGGTGATTCTGAAAATCTGTATATGTTTCTAATTTAACGTAATTTCATGTGTATCTAATTAATGAATTAAGATATTCAGTATCATTTTGTTATCACAATCTTAAGCATAATTTGAACTATTTCGGCACACCGGTCTGTTTTTTAAAATAAGATATCTGTCTAAATTCTCACACGTGGATGGAAGACTTTATTCCGCATGATCCAAGCTTCTAGAGTTAATGAATGGAGCGTCTACACATTTTTTACAGACCCAACTACACGTCACAAGTTGGTCGACTATAAAACTGGGAATATATTATAATATCGGTCGCGACTGTAAGTCCTTACAGTTGCGAATGACGGACGCGACTTACGCCCGTAAGCATCTCACACGGTCAGGACTCTAAGTTGGATTTACTGATAGTTAAAAACCTATTATGAATGGATACTTTAGCAACTGGACCACATGAGAAACAGAAATATGTTTTTAACTCTCAGTGAGTCTGATTGACAGTCTTGATCGCATGTAGTCCATACGGGCGTTAACAGTCTGACATCCGCGTTCGGACGCCGTGTTCAGTTTACAGAGTTGGAACATTTTTGTACAATTTTGATGATCGTTATATAAGTATTCTTATTCGCGAACTGTATTAATTAATTCCTTGTCATCTACTATTGTATGTGAATAGATGCAAAAAACGTCTATACTACAACACAGATGGCGACTGTCAGCCGTGAGTTCGCGTGTGGACCCCGTGCACACGTGACCGAGATGCGTCCGCGACTGATATAAATATCCGGCAAGCCAGATTTTCGTCGGACATCCGAGCTCTCAAGTTTATGTCCGCGACTCATTGCTGATAGCTTGCACGTTTAGGTGTAATAAGCTCTGGCCAGATGTGGCATCAGTCACTCATATCGGTCGCGACTGTAAATCGCGTCCGGTAATATATTCCCAGCTTTACTCGTGAACTAGGAGGGCCTACTCATCTGTGATAATTTTTCTTTTAATTTCGAAATATATGCCATTATTCTGAATACTTTTCAGACATGAAAAAATGGCGGTTTAGTTAGTAATGGTAGGGATACATAACTCTAATAAAAATCACCATCTTAAAGTTTGATATTTTGTAAACGGATCCCTGTATTGACGAAGTGTTCATGATGTATCTCCAATATTCAATTGTACTCTTCACAATGGGCTACATGAATAGAAAAATAATTACCCCTATTTTATATGTAGGGGGCGAAGGTACTCTAAAAATATATTAAAAGATTTTATTTCATAATTGTTGAAGGCTTTATAAATACGTATAACCCAATCAAAGGTCAGTTTTATAGCAATAGTCAGCGACATGGCGTTACTGTAAGTGTTCTGTTTCCGGCATCCGGAAAACTAAAGTCGATATAGTATTGGACCCAGGTACAAGAATAAAAATTATATAGAGGAAATTAAAAAAAATAAGATCTAACAATTTTATTTAAATAATCAACCAGAGAGAAAAAGAACTTTATTTGAATGAAGAACTTTGATGAATGTCAATGTCAATTAACTTTATTTTTAATTTCTTTGGGCAATGGCTCCATATTAAAAAACCGATCGACATTGCTTATTTTTTTGTAATCGCTTTATAACAATGTTGTCACGTACTTCATTACATTATTATAATTATTTTTATTTCTTTTTAATGTCCTAGATTAATTAAAAAATTAATACGTACATAAGTTTTATTTTATTTTTTTGGAAAAGGTTTCTCATCGTCAATTGCTGAATTGTTTGACTATTTATATTCTAAAATAATATTCGTTTTTTTTAAATTAAATTTTAATTCTGTAAGGTCAGATCCATTTTTTTGGTTCTTTCTCCTAAAACACTTATAAGCCAAAATGAATACAATCCAATATCTTTTAGAACAATTATGTAAATTAGTGTGGTAGAAAAAAAATCTAAAAAATACTGAAACTGGCAAACGTGGATAAATTTAATTCACATTTAGATAAAAAACAAATTTAAACAATTAAAATATTTCTAGAGAAAAAAAAACAAGTTCCCTTTCTTAATGTGGTGAGGTAAGATTAATTTAGAACTAATTTTTAATGTACCTCCCATTGTTTCTCCATTTAATTGTTTAACAAAAAAAAAAGAAAAAAACTGACAACCAAATCATTAAAACATTGGGAAAGATACATTGCTAATAAACTTAAAGTATCGTTCTGGTCTGCTGTCCAAAAATAATATCGTTTTATTAAAAAAATTTTGCTTTCGAGTGTAAAACTTGATATCCGTTTCGCCATGACTGAAAGTCAAGGCTGAACGAAGGTGGAACCTAAAAAGAATTGGCGCTTTATTTAAAGTCGTTTAGTAGAATCTATCTCTGAAATTATGGAAGATCATTCATTTAAGTTCTTAGACAAATCTATATCGATTTAGTCTAAGGATTTTTTTTGAAAACTGTAAATACATTTAGTATTAAGTTTTATTTATGTTTTTTGTAAGTTTTATTAAGTTAGTGTTATGCGTAAAAGGGTTGTGCGAAGACATCGATAGATTAAGGCCGATGAGAAAGCTACATAGTTTTTGAAGTGTTAAGTTTTATTTATTTTTTGTTTGATAGATATATTTCACTTGTAAGTTTTATTAAGTTGGTGTTATGCGCGAAAGGGTTGTGTAAAGACATCGATAGGTTAATGCTGATAAGAAAGGTACATTATGTCGTTACCTCAAACTAAAAAACGCGTTTGTCTCACGTGTCTGTCTGTCAGCCTGTCGCAGCCGATTTTCTCAGAAACTATGCGACACAGAAACTTGATATTTTGCGTATTAATACATCTCATTGAATTGTCACGCCCTAACTTTTTTGAAAATATTTATATGTGATATTAGAATTAAGAAGGAGGTAAATAAAGTAAACAAAAACATTTTTTGTAATTTAATGTTTTTTGTAGTATCATTTGGAAGGGCTTGTTTTGAAGAATATAAAAGTGTTTTTCTATATTTTTAGATTACGTGTTTATAAGGATATTCTAAAAAAATTGCAAAAATAGGGCAAACACCCTTCCATTATTTCCGAAACTATTCAATAGTGGTAAAAACTGACTAGTAGAAAAAAAATCAAGTGTTTGTCGTGTCGTGGTGTGTTGGGTTGATCACTAGGCATACGGTCTTTGACGGCGCGGCGTACCGCGGAGATCCGGTTTCGATTCCCGGTCGCTCATCGAGCGGGGCTGGACTGGTTAGCTGTAAGAAATTGCTTTTATAGCAATAAATCTGCTATATGTGTTAATTAGATACATTGAAGTATATTAATAAAGAAAATAATCACAGGAAAATTATAGCGACTTTCGCAGATTTAATAATTTTTGAAATATGCACCATGGTTTTATGCCTACAAAAGACATATTAAGCAATTTAATTATGTTACAAAAATTAATATTTGTTACCAAAATAAAAAATAGTTTAATATATGTAGCGTGTACCCTTAAATGTATACATGTGTCTAAGAACTCTCGTAGAGCGAGTTTGACTCTTACTTGTCAGATTTTTTTTCTATTCACATACACTTTTGTTTTTCATCATCAATATATCATCAAATAATGATCGTACAAAAAATTATAGTACAGTTTTGTAAACTTGAAAAGATTCTCAATATAAAAATAATTTTAAAAATAATAATAATAAAATTACTTTTATTTTCCAATTTAGAAAAGACAAATTAACTTAAATTTATAAAGACAAATTAATTAAAATTACTTTATGTTCATTAAAAATCTACGAATGCCACACAAATATTGTAAAACATATTAATATTACCTAATTTTTTATACCTAAATGTACCGATAGCCCTCTGAAATTTCAGGTTGATCAGTTCATCCGTTGTTTTACTTCGAATATAATTTTTTTTTAAATTAAGGAGCAAATTTATTGCTTTGAAATGTCATAAATATAAGGTCCTTTCATCTTTCTTTATTGTCCTTCAATGAAGAAAGGAGAAAGGAACGTGTGATGAAAGAGTAAGAAACTTAAGAAAGAATTATTGATCTAATTCGGCTATATATAGCTACTAAATAATATAATTGCAAACATGATATGACTGGTAAGAAAGTATTTAGGAAATTCACGTTTAGATAAAATTAAAAATGTGCACAAATGTATACGGGTATCCGTATGATAATGAAAGCTGCAATTAAAGTGCATCGGAACAAAGAGAGATGGCGCTTCTTTATAATTGTATTCTCTATTTTTGCGCAAGAAAGAGTGATATTAAAAATATATAGATGTCACTACACTGATGAGTCGCATTCACAGATATGGAGGTGCCATGCCCTCATTAAAAAAACTTTGTTGTAAACACGATAACAAAAATATTTAATAATGACAAGTAGCTTATACTCACTAAATATCATGTTGTATGTCCTTTATTTTACACAACTCATAAAATACGTCAGCCATTTCACCATAAATCAAAACGAACTAAGCAGTAAGATATATTGAAACGAAGACACCACATTCTAATATTATGTTTTACTTCTATGTCTAATAAATTTAAATGAGAGTTCAAAGTCACTGTTAGCAGAAGTCGGTTTCACCGTAACACTTGAACTTGGAGTCCAGCACAACAAGTTTCAGGTTAGTCTAAAACCTGTTTGCCTTATAGATTCGAAGCGAGAAGCAACTGTTTTGTATCGATGTCGGTAAATGTCGCACCGATTGTGAGCAGTTGCAGTGATATGGTGCAAAGTAACAGGAATCGAGCGAAAAAATATCGAATCGCTATAGGGATGTGTGATTGTTTTCGGAATATCGATGTCGATAGTTTGTTATATTAATATCTAATTCGAAACTATTGATATATGGTAAAAGATTTATGAATAAAATGCGTAATTCGGGAACAACAATAATTGTTGTTTTGTTATTACAAGCTTATTCTTATATAAATAGTTTCCTTACAAATACATATATATATATATATATATATATATATATACATACACACACATACATACATATATATATATATATATATATATATATATATATATATATATATATGTATAAAGTGTCGGACAAGGAAAAACGTTATTCGCTGTCTGAAAAATGGTTGATTGTCGTTAAAATAAAATTTAAAACATGACTTTTTTTTCAGAAAATTGAAAATAAAATCCATAATCGGAATGAAAAACGTTGTAACATAGAAAATGAATAATGATATAAATATGAAAACTAATGCAAATAAATGTAAGTAATATTAAATCGTATGAAAAACGTTGTAACAGAGAAAATGAATAATGATATAAATATGAAAACCAATGCAAATAAATGCAAGTAGTATTAAATCGTATGAAAAACGTTGTAACAGAGAAAATGAATAATGATATAAATATGAAAACCAATGCAAATAAATGCAAGTAGTATTAAATCGTATGAAAAACGTTGTAACAGAGAAAATGAATAATGATATAAATATGAAAACCAATGCAAATAAATGCAAGTAGTATTAAATCGTATGAAAAACGTTGTAACAGAGAAAATGAATAATGATATAAATATGAAAACCAATGCAAATAAATGCAAGTAATATTAAATCGTATGAAAAACGTTGTAACAAAGATAATGAATGAAAGCAATATGTTTAAGGATTACGGACTATTCAAAGAAAGTGCGACTTCAAACGCATAATGTCTACTAACTATGTTTCTAAGTTATAAATATTTATTAGTTCTTGGACTAAACGCTCCTGTGGTGCGAAAAAAAACCTTAATTAAATTAAAAAAATGTTTTTTAGACAAAAAAAAAATGTTTTTTTATTTTTGAAGAAACAAAAAATTAGGAATAATTCCCTCATTTTAACATTGATTCTTATATAGTAATGCGTTTCTCAGCTACATACACAGTTTATTTAAATATTTAGCTTCATACATTTTAGCTTTACTAAAAAATAATCTATATATTAATACTATTGGTGCCCACCCGCTTCGCCGGGTATACCTAAATATATAAGAGATACTTAACTACATTTAGATTCTAGATTTTCAATTATTTTATGATATATCAGTGATTTATTATTGAGAAAGCGTAGTAAAGCTGCTTTGCTTCTTTTGCTCTTTATATGCACGGTGTCCGGGAATAATGTCGGACAAAGAAAGACGTTATTCGTTGACGGAAAAATAGTTGATTGTCGTCAAAATAAAATTGAAAAGATGACTTTTTTCAGAAAATTCAAAATAATATTCATAAATATTTATCATTTTTTTCATACACACGATACTTGGGCACATCATTAGCACCGCTCGGGTAAATGTAGTGGTTGCGTACGGCTAGTGTGAGCTTGTGTGCTTGCGTTAGCGGTATTAGGTGTGTTAAAAAGAGTTATGTGTAATATTTTGTTTGTAGTCGATTAGAAAAAGGACGTTTTAAGTTTTATTTCAACGACGATTTATTGCTTTATAGCAAACGAATGACGTCTTTATTTGTCCAACATTTATTTCCGAACACCGTGTATATGTACAAATATTATTTATATATCGGTTCAATATATATATATATATATATATATATATATATATATATGTGTATATAAAGGACGTAAAAATAGTATTTGAAAATGGAATTGAGTAGACAGCATTTGTTCTACTCGCAAGAAATTTTAGACATTTTGATACAATCTCCAAAAATATTGAAATTAATAACTGATGCCTTACCAAAAAAAAGTATGTGCGCCATTTTGGATGGCCAGATATGTTCATTACATTTATTTGCAATCCTAAATGGCCCAAAAATCAGAGCTTTTGTGATAAGGCCCAAATTCTTATGATACCCATAAGAATATGTTATATAGCACCGCTGTTCTGTCTCGTTTATTTCTTCTGCCTTGTTTAAGCGTCACTCTAAAAAAATAGTTGAATATCGTCTACGTCAAATAGAACCTGGTTTATTGCAGATATTTAATTTTAACACATTACAAAGTAGATGATATGTAATAATAGCATATATGAATATAGACTTCGTACGTGTCGATATATTGAATATTTTCCAAAATGTTTTACACCTCTGTATTTTGTTTGATTGACAGCTAGGGTTGTCCATTTTTCTCTTCTAAATTGTACAATTCATATTAGTAAAATAACCATATAATATTGATATTTATAACATTATTTAGCATTGCAGCTTATTAAATTAACATACTAATTGTAGTATATGGTGTAATAATATTGTGGGTGAAATACGATGAGTTTTTTGAATAATAGTCCACTGGTTAATTATATATTTGTGCCAACCATAATTTAACTTAAATTGGTTTGTTTACAAACATTCTTCTTTAAATTGGAATGGAGTACAGTGACAAAAGTTTCTTTGGCGTTATATAATTAACATTTATAATTTATTAGTTATAAATGTAATAGTTTATCCTTGCCTATATTTATGTGATATATATGTGTTTAAATTGGGGCTAGACGGAAAATTTGGACGGATGGAACTTGAGATGAAGAAAGAGAATAGAAAAACTGCTTAAACATCACGCGGAAACAGCCACGGGAAAAAGTTAATATATATTATTATTTGAATCGGGAAAGAAGACGCTTTCCAATTGTGAATTAATTTTCAAAATCGATTCACGTACATGTATTTGTACAAACAAATTCACGAAGTGTTTCTCTTTATTATTATAATATAGACAAATATACCCGAGACAAATTCATAGTCGATTCGTTGCGGTTGTGATAACCTTTCGTAACAATCAGACTATCGACATTTGACTGTGAGAGATCACACTTTAGCTTGTGTCCACGCGATTCTGTAAACAGCAAAGCGCAGTAGCTATCTTCGATTTGACCCTGTGCCATTTTTACATTATTCAGTAAGAAGTATGAAGATATGTTTAAAGCCCGCCTCACACAACACTTGTTTCGTTGATGGATTGCTTGTGGGGCGTTGTGTTAGAAATCGTGCTGGCTGTCTTAACAGTGACGTCACTACATGCTCCATTAGTATAACGCGTAATAGATCAAGTCATATTTTTCGTATTTGTTTTTCTGCTACATTTAAACGTTAACCAATGGAAAAGCCGAAATTTGTCACGTGGGCCTGTGTTTACTACAACTGCCGATAGTCGATCGACTTGATTATAGAAAACCGTTGTACGTCAACAAAAAGGAGCGGTATTTGCAATATTATTGTTTTATATCTGCACTGATTTTCCTAATCTGAATATATTATTATACCTCACACGACACTTGTTTCGGTAATGGATTGCTTGTGGTGCGTTATGATAGAAATCCTGCTGGCTATCTTAATGGAAATGACGTCACTACAAGCTCCATTACGATAACGCGTACTGGTATTCTGTAATAGATCAAGTCCTATTTTTCGGACTTGCTTCTCTGCTACATTTAAATTTAACCAATGGGAAGATCGCATTTTGTCACGTTTTATTTTGTTTACGTGTTTACTATATCTGCCGATAGTCGAACGACTTGATTATAGTAGGACGTTATTTGTCAACAAAAAGAAGCGTTTCTTGTAATTTTATATCTGCTAACCTTAGTTTTGCTAACCTTAATATATTATTATAAATGTGTTAAATTTACAGTGAATTTCGTTAAATAAGATATTTTAAAAATTGAATCAATACTTGATATACAATATCAATATAATACATATGTAAACAACTTTTGTACAAATTACTTTATTAACATATATAATATAATGAAATTAATAAATAATTAATGTTTTACGAGTAAATTTAATAACCAGTGTTAATTAATTCAGACATTCAGAGCCGTTTTCAAAACACAGCTCAGACGCGCATATCGTGTGCAGCCTTTATCACGAAGCAGCCATTACAATGTTTAGCGCAACAGTTCATTTAAAATCCAGCAGTGACATCAAGTAAGCAATCCGGTAGCGAGAAAAGTTTCGTGTGAATAGGGCTTAATACACAGATGTTCAGATCAGCATAGTTACAATATTAAATAAAAGTGGTGAAATGCAAATTGGGCTTGTGTTATGAGGGTGCCGCGTATATATTATTTTAGTCACAAATGCTTTAATGAAATAGATATATATTTTACTAGCGACTCGGTTCAACTTACCTACTTAAAAATACCGTCTTAATATTTAAACTTTTCGTTAGAAATACATGGTATCCATATTTCATTATATAAGTCGAGGAAAATTACTATAAAATTAAATTTGATAAGGATTAAGATACTTTTGAGTAATAAGCTTAAGAAAATTCAATTGAAAATTTGTTTTTTCGAACAATAAAATGTTCATTATAGTTTTCCTGCGATATATATACATTTACTGTTAGTTACTTTAGTGTACAGCTTTTCGAGAAAAACAATACTTTGTTTCTGTACGTCTTTAAAGAGTTAAGCCATAATCGACATGATACCTCTCCGACAAATGTTTTTTTCTCATCGTGCGGGATGCAGCCAGTAGTCAGAGCCCCGCACTTGAATGTTGCTGGATTGGACGTTCATCAGATCTACGGCACTGTTGACTATGCATTCAGGAGAGAGCTAGCTGGGTCAATTAATATTGAATACTCGTCGTCATTGTTAGAAATTTCTTCATTTATTTATCAATTACAAAGTTCATTATTATTTGTAGTGAACTATAAGTTGAACTCGAAGTCGAACTGATCAATGAATATAACTATAATTTTGCAGTGTCGTGAAGCCTTTTATATCCCGCTACGTGATCTCTTTATGCGGCCGCCGGTTGTCACGCCAGGGGTTACGAACTCATGGCCACCCGATCGTCGGATTGGTTAGTGCGCCCGTCCGAAACACTCATCGAGATTGGTCGTCGCAGAATGGGTAATTTTTACAAAATATTATCTACATTTCAATTTTACTCGTGAATCAATATATCTGCTATTGAAAACTGGAATAAGTAGTATATAATATCCGTTTAGTAGTTAATGAGAAAATCGGGTACATACAGACCGACAGATGTTGCGGTGGATTTTGTTTTATAATATGTATGGTTAATTTTAAGGGTCAGATGTGGACACGAGGTTTATTTATTTATATAATACTTACAAGCTGTACTATAGAAAATAATGATAAGAAAAAACTTACGCCTGTATTACCCGTCTCATAAACAATTATGGTTAAAACGAATCTTAGTACTTGTTGTCTTTGAAATTTTTTTTTAAAATCATACGTTTAATTCATCAATTGATGTAAGTTATTCGAAAGTTTTATTGTGTGTTTCTATATTTCTTTATAAATTTTCACAAAACCAAAGCATCGTCCAAAGTAAGTTCACTAATATATTATACACGGTGTCCGGGAATAGATGTCGGACAAAGAAAGAAGCTATTCGTTGGTATAAAGGAATAAATTGTCGTTGAAATCAAACGTAAAACACGCCATTTTTCTAATTGTTAATAATTGAATACACCCAATACTTACCTGGAGCGCGGTGCTTACCCGGGCCGCTAGATATCTTCGCAGCTGTTCGCTGGTTATTTCCATGAGCGGCGCTGAATAATGTGCACAAGTATCGTGTGTACGAAAAAGATGACAAATAATTATGAATATTGTTTTTAATTTACTGAAAAGAAGTCATCTTTTAAATTTTATTTTAACGGTAATCAACTATTTTTCAGTCAACGAATAAAATCGTTCTTTGACTGACACTTATTCCCGAACACCATGTATATTTCACGTTAGTGTACTATATATTTTTCTTAGGATCCCATGATTCAAAGGGAAAAAGAAAATACTTAGAAGATTACTCACCTGAATATCGGCATATTACAGTGGTGGCTCAATTATAGTGGTCCAACAATTTTTTATGCAAAGTATATCGTGAGAGGCCATTTACAAAAAAACATTAGTTTAGCGAAAATCGATAGTTATGATTTTTTTGTACTTCTTTGAAAAATCTTTATTCCATTCGTAGCTTCTGCTAATGTTTGAAACTTTACGTTGATTTTTTTCTCTTTTCAAAAGAAAAACCTGGTTTTGAAAAAAATAAATGTAATAAAAAAATCAAAACTTCTTAACTATTACTTTTCACGCAACTAATATTTTTTGAAATGACTTACCACAATGCTCTCTACTTAAAAAAAATTTAGGACCCCTGTAAATGGGTCACCTGCATTTCTATCATAATTGTTTTCCTCGCAAACCGCTTGAGGGAGAACTTGAAATTAACTTGCATATATATTAATATAGTAATATAGAAAAATAGTAAAAATGGAAATTTTAGAAGAAGAAAATAAATTTTTCCGGAAATTTATACTGATATAATTTCTTAAAAACTAAACCTTTTACCGAACCTCTTCCGGTTTTAAACCTCTTTTCAAGAAATTCACGCTGTTATTTCTGTGCATCAAATTTAGTATATCTGAAGTATGCTTCTGTAAAGAAATTGGAGTTTTTACACTTATTTTTGTTCAGAAACGGTTGATTATTGTTATAGAGTTTCTATTCAGTTTTATGCATGGAATCATTTACTTATATGAAAAATAGATATGTTCTTTGTTATGATCTGTATATGTTTTTCATTGTATTCTATTATTACCTGTTCTTCAATGATCTTGAACTGTGTAACAGTAACAAAACAGTCAAAATCGATTCGAGAAAAATGTCATTTTTATGTCTCCAGCTCCTACGTAGTATGATAAATTGTGATTTAGATATTGACCTGGACCACAAATTATAACTGTACCAAGTTTCGTTAAAATATTTTAAAATTTTGAAAGCTTTTTTTCTTAGATTTCACAATTAAATGAAACTACGTTATGTAGTATTATTTCTATTTCAGTTTACCACGACCTAGGTTTCGTTTTATTACAACATCTTCAGGTGGGCTATTAGCAAAGATTCCTTGCTAATAGCCCACATGAAGATGACGAGCCATGAATGAATTACCACGATTCATGGCTGAAAAGCCATGAATCGTGGTAAAGAATTTAAAGAAAGTAGAAATAATACTACATCACATAGTTTCATTTAATTGTGAATAATAAATTTCTACAAAATTAACGCCAAATGTATTCAATGTTCCTACATTTGTTTTGCTTAACTGAAATAATTTTTTCGAAATTATCTTTAAAGTGCAGACTCAACCCATCTTACTATTGTATTTTGTGGACGCAATATTACACTCGATCAAATCGCGCGAACGAATTGACTAGCGAGGATCGAGTACATTGATTCGTACTGTCGAATCAATTTCACGATGACTCGTGAAGCGTACCTAATCGCCAAATTATTTAAAGTTGCAAAATATTTACATGTACTTTTAATTTTATTACATTTTTATAAACTATATAAGACTCAGGCAACAATCAAGGTGCGCCATCTATCAGGGAATGATCGAAATTCAATGTATGCAAAACTATATCCGTGTACCTAAACGTAATGCGGTGGGATTATTAAGCCTCTCACAGACTGGATCGTCCGGCAATGGCGATTACGAGAGCGTTTTGTTGTAATAATCTAATAAGCATAGAACCAGTCAAACTGACGCGAGGATTTCGCTGTAAGAATACCACTGGCCATGTCCCCAAGGCCACCATCGCCGCCACATGACTCCCGCATGACTCGCTGTTGCGTTACAATAGTATGTTTCTGGATTTGTTACACACCACAATTTTTAATGAAATGTGCATATTTTATGATAAAAGTGGCTGAAAAGCCATGAAAAATTATCTGGTTCTTAATGAGTCAAGTCATTCAGATTAAAAAATACTAGAATAAAAACAACATTTGGTGTGATCTTATTATTAACTTTTATGTATAGTATCAATGGCGGACTTATTGCTACATGAGCAATCTCTTCCAGTCAACCATAACAATTTGTATTGAAATTTAGTTGGTAGACTGTAAGAGATTTTACAATGAAAATTCTTCATAGCACATTAGACAAAAAAAAGAAAACAAAATATTGACATGATTTGGGATGGGAAAGACAGGAAAGGGCAAGGACACAAAGGAAAAGGTTTCAGGAGATGTAGGACTTTTTCACTCGATCTTTGAAAATATTTAGAGACGTTTTCCTGATGTCAGGATCCAGGTGTTTCCAAATTTTTGCTGCTTGGACAGTGAAGGATTTTTCGTAAGTGGTAGAGGTATGTTTAGGAATAAATAGGGTGAGTGTACTTTCAGATCGCAGCCCAAGGCCGTGAGCAGACAGATCTTTAAATTTGCCACTAAGATAATTTGGGCTAGGAGGATTTTTTAATATGTTAAAAAGAAGTGTAAGTATGTGAAGTTGGCGTCGATCACAGATCTTCAACCATTTGAGAAGTGACCTGTATTCAGAAATGTGATCATATTTTCTGAGGCCGAAGATATACCGAATGCATAAATTTTGAATCGGCGAAAATGATTGAATGTAACGTTCGTTTCTTTCGCGTGTCTCCGTAATCCTACATACACGTACAATGATTATTAACGCTACAGGTAGATGAAATGTTCCAAAATTAAAAATGACCACGTATATTTCAAATGTTACACCCAATTCTCCAAAAACATCTCCGAAATCCTGATTTTTGACAAATCAAATCTTACATTTTTTTCTATCAAACAATTAAGACATTTTAATTTGAGTAAACATTTTTTTAATAGGTGACAACACCAACGAAAATGGCGCGCTTTTTACAGTAACAATCTACTTCGATACTTTAAAATTACACAGTTAATTGAAAATTAAGTAATAATATTTACGTTTGAAAAATAATCCCTATTCGTTTCTTTTGAAATTCAGTGGTATTTTTGCAGGTGGGAATAGCACAAGCCGGCATTTTAAGCTATGATGTCATATCGAACAACACGACCGTTCAGAGCTGTGTGTCTAGATTGAATATTGCACTGATAGCCGCGATCACAGAATAGATACGCGTTTTGATACTATGCACTTTATTTGTAGTTGATTGGTACTTTATTGGTAGTTGGTGTACTGCTTAATCTGTGCTGGTCGTTCATGATGTATGGTGCGAAAGTTGATCATCTCATTAAAAAAATCCGAACATCCGACAATTGTCTCAATACTTTTATTGAATATATTTGGCGTTAATTTTGTAGAAATTCGTTATTTACAATTAAATGAAACTACGTGATGTAGTATTATTTCTACTTTCTTTAAGTTCTTTACCACAACCTAGGTTTCGTTGTATTACAACATCTTCAGGTGGGCTGTTAGCAAGGATAGGAATTAGACCGTACACTATGGCGATCTTTGCTACTACTACGTAACTAATATGTAATCCTCGGCTTGCGAGATTCTGACGCCATAGTGTACGTTCCAATTCCTATTATCCATATCTACGGTGCTTTTAAAGTATTCTAAGAATATTATATTTTGTACTATTTGTTTTAACAATATATATATATATATATATATATATATATATATATATATATATATAACTATTGCGGACCTACCAGCACGCGTATTCTCGCCTTCTGGACTACTCTTTATTCTAAGCTATTATGATTATTACATGAACAATTAAATGTCATATAATATAGAATTTTAGCTAACAACAAAATAAAGCTATTTTAATTTTTAATGATATTCAAGATTTATTATGTATTGTGCTTTTCATTGTTTACCGTTTGCTTTTCATTGTTACTGGCAATTGCGAAAACACACCACAACTGTAGCTTCCCGACTCTTCTGATCAAGCATCTTACGCTTGATTTGGAAAGATCGGTATCGAATGTCGTTCTTGCATAGATCCCTAGTCATTGCGGCATAGCCGGTAATGAAATTGTTAACGCAAAAGCCCGGTTCGCAGCCATGAATGGAGATCCATGTTTCAGTCGTAAGTTCATTGAGGATCTCCTTCCCCTAGCTCATCTAGCTTCATCTTTAGCTTCATATTCTGGATGATCTCTGATTGGCAAAGGGCATGGGAAAGATCGTCCCAGATCGCGGGTGCGGGATACTTCCAGATCCAATCTTCTGTTCGTGGTTTTCAAAATTTTGGAAACTTCAGTGGCATCTCGTATGCGTTTGGGTCACTATTTTATTCCCTCCTATTTGGCTAGGCTGCATGTCAGAGGGTCTCCAGCCTGTGATTGTGGGTTTGGTGAGGGCTCTTCATCGTCTTCATTTAATCATCTTATTTTTGTATGCCCATTAAATAATAAATTTCCTTCATTCATTTATAGATTAGGGAATAAAACCATTCTTGACTTAATCATTCAATACATAAGAAAAAACGACAGGAAAATCTAGGATCTTTTATATGCATGTATATCTGTTTTTATTTTGTGTTCATATGTGTTCATATATGCATATATATCTGTTTTTTTATGTTCATATTGTGTTCATATATGCATGTATATATATTTATTTATGTTCATATGCGTATAATTATTATTTGTCTCTATATTGTTGTCACCTTTGTATAGTATATCACCTTTGTATAGTATATGTACCTCTAGCATAGTAAACTTCTATTTTTGTTTTGCTCTTTAGTTTATTTTTCTTATCAAGCAATAGTGACAGATATTCGGAGTGTAATCTAGTCAGTGTTGCCTGACCGATAAATCTAAATTTGATACTGACAAAAGTTCTTTCTGGAGATAATAATCGCCACAGAATAAAAGAAAGAAAGAAATAGATTGCTCTCCAAAATCTGACGAAACACGAATGTCTGTAACTGGTTGAAAAATCGAATTTAAATAAATATAAAGAAAGCCATTTTGAAAAAGGAAAAGGAATGTCTAGGTGACGGCCATTCGCGCCTAAACGAATGCTCGTTCCGGTTGCGGTGCGACGGTATTTAAAACTTATTTTGAGGTTACGACGAGTGAAAATTATACGTTGTCTTGGTGAAAAAGGGCTTATGTCGAAATAATATTACAGTTTTTAATATGATTATGCGATGAAGTACTTCGAGGAACGGGAGAAGAATTGAAAATATTACGGAGAAATTATCGTGCATAGAATAATAATAATTCTTAAAATTATAAATAATTGTTTATACCGACGAAATTATTGTTTTTTTTCTGTAGAATTGTACTAACAGTTATGCGAATGATATTTTAGTTGTCGTAAACCAGTGGTTTTTGTGCAATTGTAGTATATATATAATACTCATATATATATATATATATATATATATATATATATATATATATATATATAATACTCGAATAATGAGAACATGGATTGCTGGTAGTAAAATTGTGACTCACTAAATTCGATTGTATTGATGCAAAGATGACGTTCGTTATCTGAAATGAAGTCTAACTCCTGTAGCACCATAGTGATTTGCTTTTCTGATCACCTTCCAAATGTAGTTTTTGGTAATTTATGGCATTTTTTCCATGCATAAATCGATATAAATAAATAATAAGGTGACGTTGGTATTATAAAAGTCGATATTCTGTGAATACTTTCGATGTTGTAGTACTTTTTATCGGTGTCTTATATCGACTGCTTTGTGACTCTCATAAGCATTGACTTTAAAAAAATAAAGATAAATTGGCACTAGTAATAATATCATTTCATCGAATTTTGTAGTTGTTGCGACATATTAATTATTAAGTATTGCGCCATCAAAATGTCATCGATTATATTAATTGTTAGTTCTTTCAATATAAATTATTTTGGCATATATTTTATAATAACACAATGCTTAATATTTGATTTTACAGGACTGAATTTATTCTCATAGTTCCCCTGTTTTTTCATTCAACACCGTATTTAAAATATTTTACACTGTGAATTTTAATTGTAACACATTATGTTTCTTATAAGGAGGAAAAAGATTAAGTAGGAAAGTAAAGCCATGTCAGGTACGGTCATATTCTACAATATTTAGTAAAAAGTGTGGTAGGTTCTCGTAATGTGTGTCCATATTAGCAGCAGAAGCAATTATAAAGTGTGATTTGAAACTAAAATATCGGTTAAACTGATTGAAAATAAAAAATATATCCCAATTTAAAAATATATTTAAATTAGTAGTATGAAAGAATGATCAAAATTGAGCTCGGCTCTTTTTTGTTAATACGGCCGAGATTTGTGCGTGACAATGTCTCCTCGGACCTCCTTATAATGAGATAACACATTATTCGAGTGCGTCTAGGTTTATTGTTGCTTGTCATGTGGGTTAGCGCTTCGTGTAAATAAAACCAGCCTTGTTCTGATATGATCTCATTGGGTGAGGTGAACAAAATAAACACCAAACGGCAGCATTAGTTAAGTCTGGATTTGTTATCGCATGTTGCATTAACACACATGACAGGCAATAGTGAACCGAGACGCGCTCGAAAACATGCTACGTGACATTCCTTCCACGCCTTGGGCACCCGTGGATTCTGATGAATGTATTCGAAACTTTGAATCCATCTATCGAACGACATTATAATGTTTTGCCTCGCTCTCGTCTGGTAGACTGTGCAGCGTGTAACACACGCGTCAGCTTTCGTACACGTAGATGATCCTCAAACTGTGATATAAGACGTCGTCATGTCAACATACCTCGACTGGATTACAAATATTAAAGAATAATTAATAATTATTAAAGTTTATTACAAGAAAATTGATTGTTTTTTTCGTATCTCTACTTGTTTAGGGCACACTTTCTTTTACTTGACTAAAATATTTTAAGATGTAAAACCGAAGATAGGTAATAAAAAGAAGTCTAGAGTTCTAGTGAGAAAATCGATGAAAAAATGACGTAAATCGGTGTGAATTTATGGAAGTTACGAACAAAAGAAAAAGTTTTCGGAATCTCTTTTTATTTTGGAAGCTTTAATTTTTCGGGATTATAATAGGATTGATAGCTTTTTTCAACGAATGCAAAAGTATTCCTAGAATTCATTTTTTTCTCAACTTTACTCATAGATATTTTCCGAGAAAGCGTAGGAATAAAATTTAAATTTTTTGAAGGGAAGTTTGTTAACGAACCTTTGGGAGGGGATCTAACTGCGAAAAAGTGAAACGTCACGAACGAACGCGGCGACGAAACTTTCCTCATTGGCTGGGCAGCGCGTATTGTTGCCCATAGGAGTGAGCGTAGTGGAATAAAAGAGAAACGAAATACTAAACCTGTTTATGTATTTTCGTTTTTTGTTAAACGTTTCATATTATTATCAAAAATTATTAGGCTCAATTCAGACATACAATCCTTTGCAGTGAACACTCACGGAATTGCGATTTGTATAACAAATTCAACGCATTAATTAATCCTTTAACATTCATATATTAATATAAGGATGGCCGTGTGCGTCTGAAGCGCGTCCCCTGAATGTCAATGCGTGCGCTCATTTGGGTAACTGGAACGCTTTTACTCAACGGCGGCGGTGTCAAGTGGATTAGGCTGAGTTTCGGGCGCGGCAGTTTCACTCTCTCGGAGGTTGGGTGGGGCTGATGGAAGTGGAGTATGCGCTGTCCAGTATGAGCGCCGCTATGAGCTAAAAAAGACCTCAAGTATAGGGATGATATTTTTTTTATAAAAGTCATATAGTCATTTTGAACTGATAAATTGTGTGTTTAAATTGAATCACTTAGGCGTATGGGAAAACTTTTTAAAAGTAGAGACAAAATACTTTTTTAGTGTTTCTTAGCCAAACTAGGAAATTTTATAGTTTCGCCATTTTCATCTGTCTATCTGTCCATCTGTATGTCACTGTCGTTTTACTCGCTTATTATTAATGCTATAAACCTGATACTTTTCATGATTATACAAATTTGTAATATCTATAAATTTATGAATAAAATGTTAAAAAAATACGTTAAAGGTACCTTCCCCACGTAAGATGAATGTTTTCGCGCAATCCATTGTGTAATTTGTATTTTTTTAAAATATTGGGGGTATATTGGGAACACTTTTTAATAAAATACGTTAAAGGTACCTTCCCCACGTAAGATGAATGTTTTCGCGCAATCCGTTGTCTAATTTGTATTTTTAAAAAAGATTGGGGGTATATTGGGAACACTTTTTAATAAAATACGTTAAAGGTACCTTCCCCACGTAAGATGAATATTTTCGCGCAATCCATTGTATAATTTGTATTTTTTTTAAATATTGGGGGTATATTGGGAACACTTTTTAATAAAATACGTTAAAGGTACCTTCCCCACGTAAGATTAATGTTTTCGCGCAATCCATTGTGTAATTTGTATTTTTTAAAAATATTGGGGGTATATTGGGAACACTTTTTCCAAACGGGAATCTGTTTACGAAATAATAGAGAGGTCGTTTTTCTTAGAGTTATGTGTTTCCACCCCCTACCGGCTAAACCGTTATTTTTGAACATCCGACAATTATTAAAAATAGTAGTACATATAATTGAACTAAAAGGAAAACCCTCACAGCTAAGTAGACTCTACTAGTTTACGATTAACAGTCGGCCAACTTATGACATGTAGCCGGGTCTGTAAAAAATTCATACAAACTGTACACGAGTGACGTCAATCAAACGCAAAAATAACTTTGTATTTTGAAATACGCCTGTGAAAAATACAGTAGGCAACACAAATAAAAAAAATTAATATTTGTAAATAGTTTAATAGAAATACTATGTATCTCTAAATATTTATAAATGTCTAAATATATGCAAAACCTTCGTAGGGTGAATTTTACTAGTACTTGGCAGGTTTTTTAAAAATGTTTTTAAATCTAAAATAACCATTTACTCAATTTTAGACCACTTATTTACGAGATCTATCCCCAAAACGATAAAGGGAGCTCTAATGTGTCTCCAAAATTAAACATATTTAAAAAAAATGGCACGACTTATTTTACATTTAAAATATTTTGCAAGTAAGGAAGAACTAAGGAAAAATATTTTTAGGGTTGGATAGTTAAATGCCATAAAGGAATCTTTATGTCATCATATCCGCTTGTTCTTATTTCCGTCTGTCCGTGACTTGATTAGATTAGATTAGAGGAAAGGAAAAGCTTATTTTAATTTAAAAAAACACTTCCTCAAAAACTCTTATTAATTGACCCCACCGAATGGTGTACCATTGAAGAGGTATTTTAAAATGCAATAAAAAATGTTCAGTAAGTTTTTTTTATGCGGCATCTCCTTCGTGAGATATGACCTCCAAAACATTTTGTGCTATTTCCTCTCTAACTTTTTAACAATTGATATCGAAAATCGGGAAAAATCAAGGATTAGTTAAAAATATATTAATAAAGCAGGTAACGTATTTACGTCGGGAGAAATAAATTCAGTATTAAAAAATAATTTGATAGAAATTCTATGCGTTTTTAAATATTTCCAATTTAATGTAGGTATGCTTAGATGTGTACATTTCCCTTATAATGCGGGTTTAACTTCTATTAGGTAAATATATTTAGGTATTTTACTTACGTCTGAGAAAAATCAACTAGGCAATAGAGCAAAACAAACTGATCGATTAATATATTTACAAATCGTGAAATAGAAATACCATGTACTTTTAAATATTTAAACTTTTATATAAATCTAAGTCTGCGTAGAACTTTCGTAGTGTGGGTTCTACATATTATTAGCTATATTATTATTTTCTAATTTTATATGAATTGTTTTGTACTGTATACTACGTATAGTAGATTTTATACTCTAGTTATGTTTGCAGCTCGTTAAATAGTAATACTATGTACCTTTAAATATTTAAACTTTTATATGAATCTAAGTCTGCGTAGAACTTTCGTAGTGTGGATTCTACATTTTATTAGCTATGTTATTATTTTCCAATTTTATATGAATTATTTTGTATTGTATATTAGGTATAGTAAACTTTCTACTCTATTTTAGTGATGAGAACTTTTGAACTGTAATTAATAAAATAATTGCCAAACTAATATTGTACTTTTTGATTTATAATTTAGTTTGCACAATAGATTGCAGTCAACTGCAATACCGTTGCAATTATTCTTGCACTATAAGTTCAGCTTATGTGTTTACTTGCTGCATTAAATTATATTTAGAATTTTAAAGAAAAAATGGTGCAATTCGAAAAAAACTACTGCCATTCGAAACCGATATAAATTTCGTTTTGATTTTCCACATTTAGATTGATGGGCATTTTATGCCTGCCTATTTGGACTGCTACGATCCTTAGCGTATGTGACGGAGAAAACATTTTTAAAAAAATAATTCAGTCGTTTCACAGTATAAAATAGAGCTAAGTAAATGCAGAATATTATAAAATAGAGCTAAGTAAATGCAGAATATTATAAAATAGAGCTAAGTAAATGCAGAATATTATAAAATAGAGCTAAGTAAATGCAGAATATTATAAAATAGAGCTAAGTAAATGCAGAATATTATAAAATAGAGCTAAGTAAATGCAGATTTTATTATGTGTATTAAATAACACGATAATGGCGACGACAGCAATTTAAATAAAACGACTGTACTGTAGATGAGATAAATATTCAACCTAAGTACTCGAGCCGGGAAATTTTGATATAGTGACCATGGGTTCGAATCCTATGTAGATTAAAAAAGGACGTTTCTCTGTTAACTAAATACTAACATAACTAATACATACTACACAAGAAGAGACATACACAACAAGTGACATAGACAATAAGTGATATAGACAACAAGAGATATAGACAACAAGAGATATAGACACCAAGAGATATAGAAAACAAGAGACACGCAACAAAAGACATACACAACAAGAGCTATAGACAACAAGAGATATAGACAACAAGAGATATAGACAACAAGAGATAAAGAAAACAAGAGATACACAACAAGAGACATACACAACAAGAGATATAGACAACAAGAGATATAAACACCCTGAGATATAGAAAACAAGACACAACAAGAGACATATACAACAAGAGATATAGACAACAAGAGATATAGACACCAAGAGTTATAGAAAACAATAAATATATCCAACAAGAGATATACACAACAAGAGATATGAAAAACAAGTGATACTGACAACAAGAGGTATAGACAATCAAGATATAGATAACAACAGGAGATGTAGATAACAAGAGACATAGACAAATAAGATATATTGGCAACAAGAGATATAGAAAAACTAAGGAACATTATTTATGTTAAACCGTTGAAATTAGATAATTTCAGTACGGCTAAATAAAAATTATGAATAATTTAATAAGAAGGGATTTTACAGTAAATCCTTGTTAAATTATTCAGAACATACTCCCAAGTGCAGAACTTAGAAAATACTACTTACCCTTACTTATGTCTGAGAATGAACATGCTATCTGGATAGTGACACATCGTGATGCTGAACTGTTTTTATTTCTGTATTATGTAAGGACTTAAATAAACATTATAAATACTGTATTAACAACAAGTTATCCAAATAATGTCAGAAACGTGCCGCATAAATAATTTGTTCTTGTTTTAACCAAATCACCAGTTGAGGAATTTATATAATAAATAGTAAAATCAAAAACAGAAAAAATCCAAAGTAAAATTGATTTTCAGTCTGGAAGGTAAAGCCGTATAAAGAAGTTAGATGCCTTATCTTATCAACACCTTATTAATCTATTTATTTGTGGTACGTTGTATGAATGAACGTTTTAAGTTAAAATCGCTACAGTTAAGTTAAAATCGCTGTCAGTTCATTTGTCTGTTTGTCTTTCTCTTACACTTAAATTGCTTAATAAATTTCAATGAAATTTTGTACAAAACTAAAATGTATTCTAAGTTAAATGATAGGTTATATATAATTTCGTTATAATTTAAAAGAACAGAGCAATAGGCAAAAAGATTAAACAAGAATTATTGCTACGCAGGAAAAATTGAATGTGCTGCTATTAATTTAATTTTTAAAAATAATGGCACATGTTCCATTTAATAAGACAGATTAATGGATTATTAATTATTGTACGGCATTTAATTCAGACCACCATCGCGTAATTCGCCCGGTGCGCTGTAATGCACCACAAGTCGCGTCTGGCAAATTACGTTAAAATAATACTTAATTCCTAATTACGTTACAATAATACTAAATTACGTTAAAATAATACTAATTTCCTAATTTATACCTATTTAAATAAAATTGCACTACAGCAAATATTAAAAGTTGGGTCTAGCAAATTATGTTCAAGATTATAATTATTTTCTAACTATACAACTGGTTTGATTGAAATTTATAATTTTATAAATATCCCAAATTTTCAAATCGCAATTTAAGCTCATTGCACCCATAAACCTGTGAAATGTCTATTGCAAGTTGAGCTCACTGCATCCATAAACCTATGAAATGTTTACATTAATTTGAGCTCGTTTTCCCCGTGAACCTGTAAAATGTTTATCACAGTTTGAGCTCGTCGCACCTGTAAACCTGCGAAATGTCTATTGTGATTTGAGCTCGTAACAACTGTAAACCTGTAAAATATATGTCGCAATTTGAGCTCGTTGTATCCGTAAATATATGAAATCCTTATCGTGATTTGATCCCGTCGCACCCGTAAACCTGTGAAATAATTATTACAATTTAAACTCGCTGTACCCGTAAACATGTGAAATAACTATTACAATTTAAGCTCATTGCACTCGTAAACATGTGAAATGTTTGTCGCAATTTGAGCTCTTTAGGCCCGCAAACCTGTGAAATGTTTATCGCAATTTGAGCTCTTTGCATCCGAAAACCTGTGAAATGTCTGTTGCAATTTAAGCCCTATGAAATGTCTATTTTTTAAAGTATATGAGATAAGTACTTTAAAAATGCATATAATAAGTTCATTTTTAACTTAATTAAGATAAACAGTAAGAAGTTCCTTTCTTCACTTTTTTCTTTTACCCCTGTGAAAGATGCACTAGGCAACATATACACATAGTGAGAAATAATAATGAATTTTTGCTAATACCGTGGTAGATAACACATTATACGAGTACATACACAGACAACATAATATAAAATTATTGAATTAATTTTTGCCATTAATTAATTATGAATTATTTATATCAAACATCACATTAAAAACTATTAAAAAATGTTAAACAACAATTAATGTTCTTAATATTAAATCATCTAATCTAAATCATTTTCTTATACTAACCATCAAGAATAAATTAAGTTACGGATTTGTGAAGATTATATTTTGAAATCATAATTTTTTATGAATTATAGATAATCATAGAGCAATAATAATAGTGATAAAGTTAGTTATTTTACATCGTAGTAGATTTAAGTTTAGAATAAGGATAATAGACAAGATGAATTTTATCAGAAGTTCACGAAATTTTGAAGAGGTGACCATATAATAAGGTTTTGTATAATTAAAATATATTTATGCCAGTAACATCAAATGAGCAGCTTTCTTCTAATTTTGACAACGAAGCCTATATTTCTTGTGTCAACATTCTGAGCCACGATTTTCCTCATCGCCCTTTAGATGTGTAAGACAAGTTTATTTTGTTTGTAACATATTCAAATGTGAAGATAAATAAAAAGTCTTTTTTAACTTATCTAGATTTGTAGAGCATTGTAGAATCTCAAATGTATCTTAACCTAGTATCGCACACCAAATAAGACCATTACTGTAATTATATACACATACAAAGATATAAACAGAAGTCCAAAATAATCCATTATTCAAAACGCGTCTTCAAATATGCGCACGCGCGTCCCATACCGCGCAGCATCGAATAAGAATTTAACTTTATACGGTTATCTCATTCACCCGTACTGCTGTTTTATTTGGTTATAACTGAGACAACGATATAATGTATTAAATTCTTCACAGCAGGTTCACACCTGTCGTGCTCAGAGCGTAAGTTGGCGATCGAAAAGGAACTCGCCGGAAATAGAAGTGAAATGCGTTTTTGCTACGCGATGGAATTGGCGCTTGTGTCGTTTTATGTTTTAAGATAATCCTCGTTAAGCTTTCCCTGGTCCTTGTAGGCACCTCGTTTATTGTTTGTGGCCGTATCCGTGAACGATTGGAGGGAAAACGATTGTCTCTGGTGTTCTAGATTCGAATGTTAGTATATATAAATGTGTTTTAGAAGAATTTATTCACTCTCGATTCAGAGTTCGATCTGTCAGCAGTGCAGAACTATATTTATTATATATTTCATCGATTCTAAAATGTTATCAAGAAAGGTGATGTTGGTTCTCGCGGTGACCCTTTTTGGGGGTGTCCTGGCGCAGCCTACAAAGGAATCAGGATTTTGGAAGGGGACTGGCATGGATGGGATGGTGGAGGAAATGAGATCAGGCTGTTCTGAGGGCAGCGACACTATGGCCTGTATAAAGTTTAAGTTGATGTCGCTTTTGGATAGCATATTCAAGAAGGATACTTTTCAGGTGAGTTTTTGTGTTGGTATTTTAGGTTTAAAATTATTAGTGTCAGTAAAAAAGGACTCAACATTTTTTTTACAAAAATTGGTTCTGAATCTTAAAAAGAAAAAAACGAACTCTTATAGTGTCACTTGTTTATGGATTGTTCCGTGTGTCACCGAGTAATTTCAAAGAATTTGATACAGGAACTTGAAATTTCGGACCTTGAAATTTTATTTTTTGTAAAAGTTAGAAAACTTTGACAAGACAGGAAATAAAATAAATATGCTGAGCTCAAACGAAAGTTGAAAATAAATCGTTTTAATATATTTTATAAAAGATCCCGTTCATTGAGCAGATCCTGTTGTTTAACCTAACATGACTATTATCTATAGGACATATATTAATATTATCAATGTTGTTCTACTGCATAATTCTTTAATACGAATTCATTTCATCTTGATTTCCACTCACATTTGTAAAAAAACAATGCTCCTCAGGTAACAGACTCTGTCGAAGTAACCCGAAATAGTTTCACGACCAACGAAGTGACCGGACGATCAGAATCTTCAGGAGACTTCTTCGATTCCATTGAGTCCTACATCAAAGAACATGACGTCACCTTCACCTTACCGGCTTCCACAGGAAAAGTTACTGTCAGCTCCAGGAATTTGGACAGCGATGAACTCAATTTGAACATTCGCTTCGCCGATTCCAAGGAGGTAACTGAGGAGAGGTCCGCTGGAGAGGAAGGCAGGAAGTCAAAGCTTAAGAAGATTATGATGCCGATCTTAGTGTTCGTTCTGCTGAAGGCGATCACTGTTGTGCCGTTGGCTTTGGGCGTTATCGGTCTGAAAGCCTGGAATGCTCTGCAGTTGGCCTTCTTTTCGTTCGTGGTATCGGTCGCCTTGGCTATTTTCCAGCTGTGCAAGAAGGTGAGACTTCACAAAAAATTTTTTTGATTTTATTTATTATATGTAATGTTTTCCATTTACGCAGAGGAAGTATAAATAAATATTTGTTGTTTCTTTACCCCTTCCCATTTTCTTAAGACTTTTCCCTAATATTAACTTTTTGGGCTTCCTTTGTACTTCTTTATATATTTTTTCAATGTATACAAATTTTCTTTAGTCTGTCAGTGATCATAGGTTTAGTCTGTCAGTGATCATCTGTTTAGTGAGCATAGCTTTGTATTATATAGATTACCTCAAGATTTCTTTCTCCGTCTTCTCATTTAAATGGTTTTTCGAATATTTTAATTTTTTGTCTCATTACTTAATTATTGAATACATATACATAAAAATCACTAATTTTTATAGTATTCAGTCTGTTTTTTTTTTGCTGTTTTGGCTCTGTATATAAATTTATTATATTCAATCCTAAATTGATAATTTATGTAAATAACAACATTGCAATTATGCAAAGTTTTTTTTCATTCTCTTGTTTTTATATTAATAAAAACATGACATTAAAAAATGTTTGCTTAATGCAGTTTGTGTGCCTGTCTGTTTGCATGTATATCGTACGGATTAAAATCTAAACTGAACGATCGATATCCATGAAATGTGGTATTTTGGTGTTTTTCATGATTATCTGTGAGGGGGTACGCGATTCCACAATGTTTGGGATTTTATGAGTTCAGTAGCAGAATAAAATATGACTGAATAATAAAAACATGAAGGTCCAAATCTTGGTTTTACGGCAGTGCGGTTGAAACGTTTATTTTTGAAATTTTTATTTATTTTACAATTTGATTTAAATAATTTTGAAATAGATTATTTAACACAGTCACTGTCTACATTGCATATATGAACGTATTAATGAACTAATCTATATTTTGTTTGTATGTTTGTATTTGTAGAAACATTGCATACATTTTAATGAAATTTTAATAATTTTTATCTCGGGGACGAACTTTAAGGGTAGATCATAAAATAATACATTTTAGTCGTATGTGGAAATTAATTATATTTCTAACGATATGGTTTTTAGTATTCATAAACGAATTTAATAAAGGGATGAAATATACGTTATTATAAATTGTTTGCTTGAATTAAAAAAATGTGTTATAAAATTGAATAAATGCTTTTCTAAATTTCATTTCAGATCGCAGCTGACAACTCGCACCCTCAAATCGCAGCCCACGGACCCTGGGACGCGACTGCTTTCGCGACAACCAATAGGCTGAGGAGGTCGCCGGAACAATCAGCCCATGACATGGCCTATAACTCCTACCTCTAAATTACTTGGCACGCCACCATACAACTCATCACAATTTCTTTAAAGATGACGTGATCTGAGTGTAGATGTAAATCATATGTGAATAATTATAAATTCCATGTGTGTATGTATATACATGTATTTTAGTGTAAACGTAGGATTAGAATTACATCCGTTGAACTAGACAATATTTATCGAGTCTTAGTCAAAACTTACTGCAGGTTTCCTCGAAACTTTACTTGAGTACTTGTAGGGTGCATATCCTTTTCTTCTTTTAGTACTATGCACGTCTCATTGCTGGGCAATCGGGAAATATTTTACTTTATATAGATAATATTTATATTTATTTATACGTGTGCGGTTTCTTAAGGGATTTTTTTTGGTTTTATCTTTTGTTTTATCGAAAAAATTTTAGAATCCTATAAATATATGGGTTATAAAAAAGATAAAAAAAATGTGCAATATTTTCATGTATATATTTACTATATAAGATTTATATATTTATTTAATGAATTTGTGATTTATTATTGGATAAACGTGTATTAAATTAAATTGTATATATTTTTGGTAATAAAGAGATTTTTTTGAAAAGAATTAGTGTGTCATAATCATTTATATTTATAATAGTCAATAAGTTAAAAAAATGACTAAATAGACATAAGCGTCCTAAAAATACGTGCGATAGCTCATTCGATCTGGAATAATGTCTATAAAATTGTGCCAGAAAAGTGGAAATATAATAAATAAAAAATTGCAAAAGTTATAAATAATTAAAGATTAAAAAACAAGATATTTGGTTTCTCGCCGATATCTCATAAGTTATTAATATTTAAGAGATTTAACAAAAATCCTTAAAGAGAAGGAAATTTCCGAAAAGAAACTCTCAATTCTCGGAACTCTATCTCCATTATTTATAATTTTAATTTAAAGTTGGAAATAAGGCTTCGCGCGGCCATTGCGGGGCTGGCGCGCCGCCGCTGAACAGAGAGTGCAACAGAAAATAATTTCGTGGAAATTATTTTCTGTTGCACTCTCGTTCGTGGAAATTTTACTTAAAGTTAATTTTTCAACAAATTGGACAATTGTTAATTAATAAAATTTTCTCGAGCTTGTGTTTTCATTGTAGATTAAAAAAATGAAATGGCGCCCTTCTTATATACATACTTAACACGTTAAAGTCATAAAAGTTCAAAAAAATTTAATAATTTATTTATAATAATTCTTCAACTTTAACAAAAAATTAAAAATCAAAGTAATGTGATAAAATTTTTTTTTTTTAAACAAGTCATCATATTGTTTTTTTTATTAATCAAAGACATTTATTGACTTGACTAAACATTTTTTTCCACTATTTATTAATAATTTTTGTTTTAAACAAATGGACTATTTCAAAGTTGAAAAAACAATTTTTTTTATAACTTTATTGTCTATTTAAAAAAATGTTTTCTCAATAACAATATTTAATTATTTATAATCGTTTTTTTTTATTTTCTCTTGTTTAAATTATTATTTAAGAAATTTTTATTTTCTCAATTAGATTACAAAAAAATTTTTTTGTTCACAATTTAATTGTTTAACTTAACAATTTGTTATAAACTAATTCCCTACTTTGTTATATTTTTTCGGAAACTCCTTAAAATTATAAAAACAACGATGTATAATAAAGTATAGAAGACATTTTTTTTCGATTTTTTATAGAATTTAGAAAAATCACGTTCTACAAAAGTCACACCTGCTGCTTTATTTCTTTGTTAAAAACTGAAATAACTTTGAAACTATTAAAGATACGACAATTAACATTTAGGTCAATTTTATAGAGAATTTAACGATCTTGAAAATAAGTTACCAAATAATTTCGTAGCTAATGTTGTTGTATGTAATATTCATCTTTGATTTTGCCTTCTGTGCGTTACAACGAAATATAATTTTTAAATTAGTCGTGCTAAAAAACAATTTTTAACACGTTTTCATTAGATTGATTTCAATGAAATAATTAAATTTAATTAAATGTGTACAACAAATTTTTTACCATTAACATCGCACATAATTTTTAATAAACTAAATTTTTTTTAATCACGTAATTTTTTCAAATGATTACTTTTTTCTGGTTGCTTCTTAATGGAATATTAGGTTATCTTTGCACCGTAAAATTCATTTCAATTATTTTTTTTTTTCGTATTGCATATTTGAAGTCTGGATTCAGAGTATTTTATATTGGTTCCGCCGATGTATCAAATTTTAAGCAATGTGCTTTTACGGCGAAAAGAAACTAAGAGTCGTAAGGAACTAACGACATCTATCCGGTATTTTTCGTACTGCGTTCTATTACAAAAATGAAAAAAATACGGTTAGGAAAATTTTTTTATTAATTTTTTTTTAAATTTCCTTTTTGAATGTTATTTAAAAAGTTTTGTCAAAATTATAATATTACAATTTTATACAGTCCACCTTGGTATTAAACAATTGTATTATATAATTGTGGTTGACCAGAAGAGATTACTCTCACAATAGTGAGTATGCTGCAAGTGGCAGTCGAATAGATAAATAAATAAACTTTTTTTTTATTCTAGCGGGATCGATTATTGTCCCTCTATTTGTCAATACAACACAGTTCCTCAAAACGCAAAAAAAATGGAAACCCTTGCGGGATGGATTATTGTCCCTCTATATGACCGTCTGTCTGTCAAAGCCATTTCTCATGGGATACCAAGTTGAATATATTATACAGTCCGTCAAAACAAAAAAAAAACGGATCTCTTGCGGGATCGATTATTGTCCCTCTATATGTCCGCCTGTATATCAAAGCCATTTTTCATGGGATACCAAGTTGAATATATTACATAGTCCCTTAAAACGAAAAAAAACGGAGACCCTTGCGGGATTGATTATTGTACCTCTATATGTCCATCTGTCTGTCAAAGCCATTTTTCATAGGATACTAAGTTGAAATTGATATCGTATACTGAGGTCTATAGCCTTACATTGCTGTAGATACTTCAAGTTTTTTGTTTCACGCAATAAAAATTTATGGGTCTCTAATGCGTATTTTTTTATTTACGCAACAATCTTATCACTGATCATCAAAACCCACAAGGTACATCCGGTTGACCTATAATCTTGAAAGTCAGCACAATTTTGATTCTCTGAAGAAGAATGGGTTGTCTTATAGCACAAGTGAAAGAAAAAATTTAAAAAATAAATGATTTCTAATTCTATGTGTAATTATACTTTTTTATGATCAGTTTATTTTAACATCTGTGAAAGGTACAGTAGGTAAAATATATATGTTGTGAAAAATTAATGTATGTAAATAGTTTATTTAGAAATACTATGTGTATTTCAGTTTATTTTTACATCTGTGAAAGGTACAGCAGGTAAAATATTTACGTTGTGAAAAATTAATGTTTCCACATAGTTTAATTAGAAATACTATGTGTAATTATACCTTTTTATGTTCAGTTTATTTTTATACCTAATATATATAGGTAAAATATTTATGTTGTGAAAAATTAATATTTGTAAATAGTTTAATTAGAAATACTAAGTACCCTTAAATATTTATATATGCCTAAATGTGTACGGAACCTCGTGTGCGGCTTATACCAGTGCTTGACCTTTTTTTGAAATAAAACAGGGTGCGTAGTATAATTAGAACCAGGGTGCGTAGTATATACGAACACAGAAATATTTCAGTATCGAGTACATTCTTTTCGATACCGCTATTTTTGTACCGGAAATCTCTTTATCAATACTTTACTCATACGAGTACTTTACTGGAGGTACTGTTTCGAATCTCTCTCGAAATTCTGTCTTTAGGTATTATAGTAAATATTGCAATACTTCCAAATTAATTTTCATAGCAACATAATAGTATCAATAAATAATATTAAAATATTATCATATTGACAACAATTTATACTGTTTGCAATTTGAGAAAACACTTTCTTCGTTTCTTGTGTTCCAACCAAGACTACCAATTTGGCGCTAAAGCACGTTTCAGTTTCTTAGCCTGAACGATACGATTAAACGATTTGACTACTTACGTTATGGAGTGTAATTAGTGGTATAACCTTGTTCTAACCACCAGATAGCCTTGCTATTGTATAAATATGTTACTGAGAATAATATCCATTTAATTTTATTAGATACACCGGAACATTTGCATTGTATAACCTCATAGAATAACATCAATTTAATTTATTACCCTCACTAAAATATTTGTATATTCTTATTTTTTTTATTAACTTTCGAAAATATAATAAAAAATACACCGCTCCCTATGATAAATGCACTAACTTAAGCAGTGGAAAAACCCGCACAAACCCGGCTTCCGCTATTGTTTTGTGTAATATATAAATGCTATTGGAAGTTTCTAATCTTTGCTAATAGCCCACCTGAAAATGTTGTAACACAACGAAACTTTTTTTCTTTCGTAATTGGAGTAATATTCGCCGGCTGAACAATGACAACGCCACCTAGCATTCACAAGTTTCCCACGTTTGCAAATCTTGAATCACGATTGATTCACACATCATCACATCACAAAGTAACAGCTATCGGTAGCAAATATCTTGAATCATGGTTGGTTTACTACCATCCATTAAGGAGTTCTATTCTTAATTTCGGAATCTCACCATTAGATCACCATGATATTTATAAGGGACCACCTCACTAGTATACACCTTCAAACAAAATAATTGTTAGTATCAAACTTTATAAAAATAGAAAAGAAATAAATTCAAGCATATATGTAACATAACACATATACTCACGAAATTCTATAGTCAGTCGATAATTTCAAATACAGGAAACTAAGTAACAAACTATAAACTTTACTGAACGTTACTTCCGTTCAAAAAAAATTAGTTAAAAAATTAATGAGTTACTCTCAAGTCGCGCCCAAAAGATGTTTTATTTTTGCGTTAGGGCTTTCTAATACAAAAAGACTACTTCGAAGAATATTATATATCATAAGCCTATAAATAATAGGCCCAGAGCAGTGATGAAAAATGTAACAGAAGTCGAGAAACATTGCCTAAACGGCGCGTTGGTAGCGTTTGTATTTTCTTCCAATTCGCATTATGTTCGAACCTAATACGATTTGACTGAGTGTTGTTGACGTGTATGATTATGGTTGCCTTCATTGGTAAAATGCCATACTCCAACTTTGCCTGAATGAAGAAATATAGTAAATTAAACACAAAAATACTACTTTGAAGAATATTACATATCATAAGCCTATAAATAATAGGCCCAGAGCAGTGATGAAAAATGTAACAGAAGTCGAGAAACATTGCCTAAACGGCGCGTTGGTAGCGTTTGTATTTTCTTCCAATTCGCATTATGTTCGAACCTAATACGATTTGACTGAGTGTTGTTGACGTGTATGATTATGGTTGCCTTCTTTGGCAAAATGTCATACTCCAACTTTGCCTGAATGAAGAAATATAGTAACTTAAACACAAAAAAACTACTTTGAAGAATATTATAGATCATAAGGCTATAAAGAATAGGCCCAGAGCAGTGATGAAAAATGTAACAGAAGTCGAGAAACATTGCCTAAACGGCGCGTTGGTAGCGTTTGTATTTTCTTCCAATTCGCATTATGTTCGAACCTAATACGATTTGACTGAGTGTTGTTGACGTGTATGATTATGGTTGCCTTCTTTGGCAAAATGTCATACTCCAACTTTGCCTGAATGAAGAAATATAGTAACTTAAACACAAAAAAACTACTTTGAAGAATATTATAGATCATAAGGCTATAAAGAATAGGCCCAGAGCAGTGATGAAAAATGTAACAGAAGTCGAGAAACATTGCCTAAACGGCGCGTTGGTAGCGTTTGTATTTTCTTCCAATTCGCATTATGTTCGAACCTAATACGATTTGACTGAGTGTTGTTGACGTGTATGATTATGGTTGCCTTCTTTGGCAAAATGTCATACTCCAACTTTGCCTGAATGAAGAAATATAGTAACTTAAACACAAAAAAACTACTTTGAAGAATATTATAGATCATAAGGCTATAAAGAATAGGCCCAGAGCAGTGATGAAAAATGTAACAGAAGTCGAGAAACATTGCCTAAACGGCGCGTTGGTAGCGTTTGTATTTTCTTCCAATTCGCATTATGTTCGAACCTAATACGATTTGACTGAGTGTTGTTGACGTGTATGATTATGGTTGCCTTCTTTGGCAAAATGTCATACTCCAACTTTGCCTGAATGAAGAAATATAGTAACTTAAACACAAAAAAACTACTTTGAAGAATATTATAGATCATAAGGCTATAAAGAATAGGCCCAGAGCAGTGATGAAAAATGTAACAGAAGTCGAGAAACATTGCCTAAACGGCGCGTTGGTAGCGTTTGTATTTTCTTCCAATTCACATTATGTTCGAACCTAATACGATTTGACTGAGTGTTGTTGACGTGTATGATTATGGTTGCCTTCTTTGGCAAAATGTCATACTCCAACTTTGCCTGAATGAAGAAATATAGTAACTTAAACACAAAAAAACTACTTTGAAGAATATTATAGATCATAAGGCTATAAAGAATAGGCCCAGAGCAGTGATGAAAAATGTAACAGAAGTCGAGAAACATTGCCTAAACGGCGCGTTGGTAGCGTTTGTATTTTCTTCCAATTCGCATTATGTTCGAACCTAATACGATTTGACTGAGTGTTGTTGACGTGTATGATTATGGTTGCCTTCTTTGGCAAAATGTCATACTCCAACTTTGCCTGAATGAAGAAATATAGTAACTTAAACACAAAAAAACTACTTTGAAGAATATTATAGATCATAAGGCTATAAAGAATAGGCCCAGAGCAGTGATGAAAAATGTAACAGAAGTCGAGAAACATTGCCTAAACGGCGCGTTGGTAGCGTTTGTATTTTCTTTCAATTCGCATTATGTTCGAACCTAATACGATTTGACTGAGTGTTGTTGACGTGTATGATTATGATTGCCTTCTGTGGTAAAATGCCATACTCCAACTTTGCCTGAATGAAGAAGTATAGTAACTTAAACACAAAAAGACTACTTTGAAGAATATTATATATCATAAGGCTATAAATAAAAGGCCCAAAGCAGTGATGAAAAATGTAACAGAAGTCGAGAAACATTGCCTAAACGGCGCGTTGGTAGCGTTTGTATTTTCTTCCAATTCGCATTATGTTCGAACCTAATACGATTTGACTGAGTGTTGTTGACGTGTATGATTATGGTTGCCTTCTTTGGTAAAATGTCATACTCCAACTTTGCCTGAATGAAGAAATATAGTAACTTAAACACAAAAAAACTACTTTGAAGAATATTACATATCATAAGGCTACAAATAATAGGCCCAGAGCAGTGATGAAAAATGTAACAGAAGTCGAGAAACATTGCCTAAATGGTGCGTTGGTAGCGTTTCTATTTTCTTCCAATTCGCATTATGTACGAACCTAATACGATTTGACTGAGTGTTGTTGACGTGTATGATTATGGTTATCTCTTTAGGTAAAATGCCATACTCCCACTTTGACTGAGTGGGGAAATATAGTAAATTACCTTCAGGTATAATTTTTAATCCGAAACATGTGCAGAAATTAAATAAATTGTATGAAAATAATGGACTAATTGTGTGTGTGTGCGTGCGTGCGTGTGCGTGCGTGTGCGTGCGTGTGTGTGCGTGTGTGTGCGTGTGTGAGTGCGTGCTTGCGTGCGTATGTGTGAGTGCGTGCGTGTGTGTATGTGTGCGCGCGCGCGTGTGTGTGTAATGTAACAAATAATTCGATAGCACAAGAGTAGATTCCTTTATAACTCGTTAACTGTGAGGGACTAATTTTGTATAAAATTTTGATATATGATTAAAATCAATCACACCATTTAATATAAATTCTATGCGGATTAAACTGGGGTACACAGTTAATTAATTAATAATTAATTTTTTAATAATTAAAAAAAAACAGTTAATAATTAATTTATTTCTATGTCCTGTCTGTCTATAGACGCCTGTCTTCTGATACTATTGAACTGTATTTGATGAAACTTACACCAACGTATAGCTTGATTCTTCAAGATGTTTGTAGGTTACATATGCTATTTTACAAGGCAACTGAACATTGGCAATAATGGTAAGAAGTATCGGCCAAGAAATGGACTAATTATTTGCCTTTGGTAATTAAATCATAAAAAGTAAATCAAATTAACATATGAACTAATTATAATAATAACTTAATTATAATAATTTCGTAGAGAAAAGTTTTGTTTATAAGTTTTTTTTGTGTTTGCCAAAAAATGGCTTATCTAACTGACATAAAATTCACTAACGGAGAGCTCATAGTGTCCAGATGGACATAGAGTATATAATGCATATTTAAAACTTGTCAGTAACAAAAGTTATGATTTAAATGAAAGAATCTGATGTGTGTCTGGTGGTATCAGTTAAACGTTTAAACCATTATGGCTATTGAATATATTTGGCGTTAATTTTGTAGAAATTCATTATTCACAATTAAATGAAACTATGTATTATTTCTAATTTCTTTAATTTGTTTACCACGACTATGGCTATATTATGATAATGTAAGAAAATATTGCAAACAACAAGAAAATCTAGGGAAAATTTTCTCGATACATATTGCTAATTGTTGCAGATTGTCTGTTAGCATCCAATTATGCTAAAAGATCGGGTCAGGAAAGTATATTTGAGTTAATCAATCTAAAATTCAAATGACATTTGAACAAAATTGTACAAGATAATTAAACCTAAAGAAGGTTTTTAATTACAAACAACGATTCGAAATGAATCCGAGTGGAACCGCTTGTTTACAAATATAATAATTTCATGTAAGTCTAAATATCTTAAACTTTTTAGAAGAAAATTTTCTTATGTATTTTCATTCTTAATCTTCTTTCATTTATCTTATGTATATCGAAAATTATCTTATGTATTTTCGTTCTTTATTTTCTTTCGTTTATCTTATGTATATAGAAAATTATCTTATGTAGATTCGTTCTTTATTTTCTTTCGTTTATCTTATGTATTTCAAAAATTATTTTATGTAGTTCCGTTCTTTCTCTTCTTTCGTTTATCCTATGTATATAGAAAATTATCTTATGTAGATTCGTTCTTTATTTTCTTTCGTTTATCTTATGTATTTCAAAAATTATTTTATGTAGTTCCGTTCTTTCTCTTCTTTTGTTTATCTTATGTATATAGCAAATTATTTAATGTATTTTCGTTTTTTTCTTTTTTCGTTTATCTCGTGTATATTGAAAATTATCTTATGGAGTTTCGTTTTTTACTTTCTTTCGATTATCTTATGTATATCGAAAATTATATTATATACTTTCAAAAGAACATTTTTGGAGAAAATAACCTTATGTATTTTCTACATTCGTCTATTTACGTGTAAGGTCTTTCTAAAATGGTACTGGTACAAAATTGATTACTCAATAAATTTAATAACTAAACCTTACTATTATAGTCGTAATAACTATTTATAGTCGTATTTCACGGAAACTAAACTCTTAACTAGAAAGCTATTAGAACTTATTAAACGTCTAACTATTAACTTAAAACTTTCAGTATATGCAAAATAACTTGGAGTATTAATGATCACTATCCTTTTTAAGGATTTTTCTTCTGATCTGAATTTTGATCTGGTATTATTTCTACCTTATTTAAATTCTTTACCACGACCTATGTTTCTTTGTATTACAACATCTTCAGGTGGACAATTTGTAAAGATCTTTGCTAATTGACCACCTGAAGATGTTGTCATATCATAAGAGTTCTCATAATATTACCCACCTGAAAACATGTTGTCATGTTACGAAACTTAGGTCGCGGTAAAGAAATTAAATAAAGTAGAAATAATAACTACATCACGTAGCATCATTTAGCTGTCAAAAATTAAAATAATAATGTTAATAAATCCGTCAGTTAACTATCTAATTATTAATTTATATCACAAGAAACCGTGTTTGAAATTCAATCTCTTAAAAAAATTGCTAATTATCCTCAAGTTTCTGATAAAGACTGTACTTAAAAGGAAAGGGAAAGAAAATGTTATTCAAAATCAGTACATAATAGTAAATATAAGTACAATATAGTACTTTAAATACAAGTCAGTAGTTGAAATATAAACATATGGCTCTAGTTATGCAAGCGATTACTGATTCAGTATTATATTGTAAAAGGGCAAGAAATTATTATTCAAAATCAGTAAACATAAATACAATGCAGTACTTTAAATACTAGTCAGTAGTTGAAATATAAACATATGGCTCTAGTTATGCATTCGATTACTGATTCAGTATTATATTGTAACAGGGCAGAAATTCTTATTCAAAATCAGTAAATATAAGTACAATGCAGTACTTTAAATACTAGTTAGTAGTTGAAATATGAACATATGGCTCTAGTTATGCAAGCGATTACTGATTCAGTATTATATTGTAAAAGGGCAAGAAATTATTATTCAAAATCAGTAAACATAAATACAATGCAGTACTTTAAATACTAGTCAGTAGTTGAAATATAAACATATGGCTCTAGTTATGCATTCGATTACTGATTCAGTATTATATTGTAAAAGGGCAAGAAATTCTTATTCAAAATCAGTAAATATAAGTACAATGCAGTACTTTAAATACTAGTTAGTAGTTGAAATATGAACATATGGCTCTAGTTATGCAAGCGATTACTGATTCAGTATTATATTGTAAAAGGGCAAGAAATTATTATTCAAAATCAGTAAACATAAATACAATGCAGTACTTTAAATACTAGTCAGTAGTTGAAATATAAACATATGGCTCTAGTTATGCATTCGATTACTGATTCAGTATTATATTGTAAAAGGGCAAGAAATTCTTATTCAAAATCAGTAAATATAAGTACAATGCAGTACTTTAAATACTAGTTAGTAGTTGAAATATGAACATATGGCTCTAGTTATGCAAGCGATTACTGATTCAGTATTATATTGTAAAAGGGCAAGAAATTATTATTCAAAATCAGTAAACATAAATACAATGCAGTACTTTAAATACTAGTCAGTAGTTGAAATATAAACATATGGCTCTAGTTATGCATGCGATTACTGATTCAGTATTGTATTGAACCGCCAATATATCTTATTATCTATTATATTTGAGTTTATATTTTAGAAAAGATGAAAATTGGTTTTTCTCTCTCTCAAAGTTCTACAAAATACTTTATCTGTAATTAAAAAAGGTTAGTCTGTCGAACAAATCGCAATCTTTAAACGATACCTTCATTGTAATTCTTACAATGTTGCAGAGCGCGAACGGTGCTCGTACGGCTGCGAGGTAGGGACCAGTCAGGTTGTCCGGTGAAATTCTTTCACGGCCCATTCGCGTTCATTAATTAGCATTCTCCCAGCAGTGAAAGTGTTTTGCGCGTGACTCCTTCGCTCGCTCCAGGAGTTATTTTTTATTCATATTCCGTAGGTGACACAAAAATTAGGTGATCAAATCGAATCGGTTTCGTTAGACGAGGATATGGTCTGTTTCTAATCTATGCGCAACAGAATATGAGTATCAATTAGGATAAAAAAATTAAGTTCCTAAACTGGATTTAATTTTGAATTTGATGCATAGATAAACGAGCCTGTAATTGCAACATTGTAGACACTCTCTTGTTTAAAGGAAATAGCGTAAGTCCAGATTAAACAACCTGAATTTACGCTTTTTCCTTAGAAACTTAAATGCACAATCGGCGCCGTCTACATATTCTTACACTTCTTTTTAATACTTTAAACAATCCTACTTATCCAACTTATCTTAGAAACTAATTTAGTCACTTGTCTGCATAGAGCTACGCTCTGAAAACTAGCTCAGTTTCCTTTTTCCCAAATATACCACCACCTTTTACGAAAATTTATTTGTTGTCCAAGCTGTATCGACTGGATCTGCATAGCAGGAACTCGCCTCTATGAATGTGTTCAAAAGGCCGCCTGAAAAAGTTCTTTCTACCATTTTGTTCATTTCTCCTTGTTTCCAATTATCTCAAGATTTGTGATTAATATTTTTTTGTATTTAGTTGGATTTTTGCTTATTTATTTGTTACGATATTTTGTTTTTTTTTCGGTAAATCTTCATATTTAACAAACGTTGTCGACTGGAAGAGAGAGCAAAAAGTTCGCTAAATGTATATATGTTTTATGCGTACATTAAAGTTTGTAAGAAATAAATAAGATAAATCGAAGAATCGATTTTTCACGAGGACACGAGCCACATTGCATTACTGAATAAGTAATAATGATGTGTAGTAATTAAAAAAAAACTATTTTTAACTTTTTTTTTCAAAAAGTACTTTAAATTTGAAATAACACGAAAAATAGGCTGGAATATTTACAAAATTTTCCAAAAATCAAATTATCACACATCCACATTGGCCTATTGGTTTAGACGATAGATCGCTAGACTTAACTCAAACAAACACACAGACACTTTTACAATTTCACGCACGCCCACGTACGTACATACATGCATACTTTTTAATTACGTATTTTAGGCCCTTCTAATATAATATAATCGATTCATCAAAACTTAAGTTTGATCAAACCTCGAATTGAAAATTCGAGTTTGAATTTTAAGGTTGCATTCTTCTTTCACACCTCGCGTCGCTCGAAAATCAGAATTAATATTATTTAAAAGTTTACTTTTGAAATATTGATTTTGCAGTGAAATTAAAACGGATTTACTATTATTTATTTGTAGTCAGATACAGTGAATTATTCTCTTCAATACATTGTCAATAATTTCAAACTCATTTGGGCAACATTTCAGTAAATGGTTTCTACGTTAACGTGGTACAAAATTTGTCAGCTCTTCACAAACTGCAAAAAACTGTAACAATGTTATGTAACATCCCAAAATTAGAATGATTAAGTTGTCTGTTTTTATTTGATCACTTTATCCATCTCCACTATTTCGTATATTTGCCATTTTTACGATTCGTTTATAAAAAATAAATGTTTTGTTTACTTGTTGTTTATGACCTTTTATAATTAAATAAATACTAGCGTGACCCGTGCGAAGTTTTCGCATTATTTATTCCATTATGAAGCTCAGATGACAGATCAAACAAATATTTTACTAAAATTGACATATAGAGGCGCAAGTATCAAAAGCATTGAGCTAAAGCGCCACTTTATTTATACGTGAGTGGATTTGAAATTAAACAAAAATTTTACCGACCGTCAATCATATTGACGTTGAGCCGTTAGATGGCAGCATTGCTGTTTCGTGTATATAATTTTTATAATTAATTAATTTGCAAAAACAATAGCAATAATAAATTTTTTAGTTGTGGATGCCGGTAGAGCAAGCAATTATCTATAAAATGATATATAATTTATGTGGATTAGTTGTGAGGTTTTTTCTAAAAAGGGAGAGTAACATCTTAACCTTAGCGTATTAATATATATGATGATGATCTTGCATTTTTTCTTGGAGAAGCCAAAGCGATTTGTGAGCTGTGAAAGTGATACTTTTTATCACTTCTCTACACGAAATACAAATAATTCGATATATAAATAGATCTTGTGTCACTTTTTCTCTTATTCACATATATATAAACAAAACGATCGAGAGTGAAATAGAGGATTATCTTTTCCACTCTTTGATAATTTCACCTTCCCTCTAACGCCCGAATGCACCACATACGGTCAGAAGGATTCGAATGTTAATATGTAACTGAATTTGTTGTTAATGTTTGTTTAATAATTCGGTGCCTTTAAAATTTTATTTAATTGCATTGACAATTCATTTCTTGTTCCGACCTGTTGTGTGCTAGGAGATATCGTATGCAAGTACAAACATTCGATGGAGATCCCCGATAGCTCGTACGCTGAAGTTACTCAATTTGTTGTTGGAAACACTGCTGTGTAAAACGTTTAAAGAGTAAAACGTTTAAATAATTACGTGTAAAATGAGCGAGGAAAGAGTAAAATATTTAAGTAAGTATGCGTAAAATGATAGAGGAAAGGGTAAAATGTTTAAGGATGCACGCGTAAAACGACGAGAGGAAAGAGTAAAACGTTTAAATAAGTACGCGTAAAGCGTCGCACTAAAGGGTACGACGTTTAAATAAGTACAAGTAAAATGACAGTGGTAAAGACAAAAGGTTTAAGTAAATGTGATACGTAATAAAATTATAATGAGTACAAAAATAAGTTATTAATATTTTGATTTTTAGGTTTCCGTATCGGAAAGTTCCGAACGGAAACCAGTTTTTCTTGTTTGGATGAAAGTTTTTTCTGTTTGGAAACATGTTCTACCTCTGTAACTAAGAGGGAAGATCTGTATATTTGTACATATTATGTGAAATGTTTTTGGATGCATTTATTTTAGATGTGCAATTGAGGATAAAAAAAATTATTTAAGTAATGGTTAGTCGTGATTAGGTTGAAGTTTCACGTCGGTCTCTCTAAATTACTTGGAATAAAAGTCTTTATAAATGTAATGACTTTCAATTTAATATCCCAAATGGTTTAAGCCAAATACATTTTCTACCCTAAGTTAATTGTTTTACGTAGATAGGGTAAATTATGAAATTAATATCGTTTTATAAATGTATGAGATAAATAATTTCAAAACAATGAAAAGACAGCACTAAGCTCATTATGTCGGAGCCCAACTTTAACTCGATCTTTTTTCTCATTTTCTTCATTTGTGACTTTGTTCGTTTATCGTTCAATTCACAATTGTGGGCCAAGAGCTGGAATAAAGCTTACATTGACAATTGTGGTCAAGGAGCTGGAATAAAGCTTACATTGAGAATTGTGGGCGAGGAGCTGGTATAAAACTTACATTGACAATTGTGGGCGAGGAGCTGGAATAAAGCTCACATTGACAATTGTGGTCAAGGAGCTGGAATAAAGTGTAATTGAAAGTTGTGGGCGACAAGCTGGTATAAAGATTACATTGACAATTGTGGGCGAGGAGCTGGAATAAAGCTTAATTGACAATTGTGGCCAAGGAGCTGGAATAAAGCTTACATTGATAATTGTGGACGAGGAACTAGAATAAAGTGTAATTGAAAGTTGTAGGCGACAAGCTGGTATAAAGCTTACATTGACAAATGTGGGCGAGGGGCTGGAATAAATTTTTATTGACAATTGTGGGCGAGGAGCTGGAATAAAGCTTTACATTTTACAATGTGAGCCAAATTGCGAAACAATCATTGTCAATTTCAAACAATATTTTTCAGGAACATCCGAATATGTCGCTAATAGATAGTTCGCACAATGCTTACAATCGGTCAGTTGCAATAAGCAAATTTGACCACGCGTCTAAATCCATACTGATATTAATTAAATGAGTTGCACTTTGCCTATCCTCAATTAAATTTTATTCTGTAATAATATTGTGTACCATGAAATATATAGTAACCCTAGTGTTATATATATACAGCGAATACATTTTTATGTTATACTAATGAGGTTAGATAGTTTTAAGGAAAATATGTGTATTATGGCTTGCAGAGTTATTTTAAATTTTTTATTTTTCAAGCTAGAACCCTATAAACGAAAGCAAATTGTTCTCATTAATAGCAGTATCCTATATAGTTATCAAAATATGTATGAATTTATATAACTATGGACACCAGATATTGGATGAAATTCAACATTAATAAAACAAATTAATTAGTATGAAAAGAGGTAGAAAGATCACTTTGCACTATGAATAGTTATATAATATTTTAAACTACATATTTAATATATTTCATAATTATTTTATTATTTCCTAATGTTATGTAAAAATATGTGAGTTTTATACCTAAGATATTACTAAATAAAATACAGAAAATTTAATTTAAATTTAATTAATAAATTTTAAGTGATACATGTACAAACAAACAAAATAGGCGAAACATTCAAAAACGTTCAATAACTCACGTCCTTGATCGGGCTTCGAGAAATACATTAGTAAAAAGTAATATAAAATCGTTTAGTAGTTTTGCGTAATGCGTTGTTAAATGACTATAGGAAACAGATAGATAGACAAAACTAATTTCAAGTGCGGGTCGGAACAGGACGAAGACATACTGAAATACTGAACGATGACATACTGAACTATATTTTGGATCTTAATATTTCAGAAACAGAGCTTAAAAATGAAAAGTGGTCAATGAAACCTTAACTTCATTTTAAAATACCTTTCTAACTATACCACACACAATGGGGTACGTAACAATTTTTTTAACCCCATCCCTTCATAAGTGGAAAACAGGAAAACAACTTTTTTGATATGTATGGAGACCTTTATCTGAAATATATACTTGTAAAATTTAATCCACGTATGTCTAAAGCTGTAAAAATAACAAGAATATGACAGGCGGAGGGACACTCGCTCGGATACGCCGAAATTAAAATGCTTTACGGAATCGTAAGTGTTTGACTTCAGGATCCTAAAAACCATTGCGTTCTGTTCTACAGCTTGTTTATAAACGTTGAAATCATTTTCTATAAAAAAATAACTGCAAACGTTTTGCCTTTACTGTTTTATGAAATGACAGATATAGATAAATTCTAACAATTGCTATTCTATTTTAATTGGTTATAGCATATAACAAGGACATGTATGTGGAAAAATTGCCTAATGTACTTATTGATAGAAATACTTAGACATACAATTTATAAATTTGTGCAGAGTTGAATAAAAAGAGAATAAAAATGCATTAGATATCTTTCTTCTTTTTCGTTATCGTTACACTCTGCAGAGTGGTCGTGGTCGTCACGTTAACATTAGTAGAATGTTCACAATGCGATGCCACTCTTCGCGAATTCTCACTCTCCTTGTATATTCGTAAAGTGGTCCGTTGATGGTTTTCTTTATTTGATCTGTCCACCTCATTGGTAATCTGCCTCGTGGTCAGATGCCTTCGACTTTGCCCTGCACTACTAGGTCCTCTATGGATTCGCATCTGCACCGTGTTATATGTATAAAGAAAGTAAGAATACGAGCTTGTACTGTGCTTTATAGTCTTTGTTTGATGCCCAGCTCTCGAAGAATGGACTCGTTGGTCGGAATTCCGTCCACGATGTACAGAGCATTCTTCTCCAGCACCACATCTCAAGGGAATCAGTCGTTTTTTCTCACTAACTATATATCTTACGGGAAAATATCTTACGGTGGTACGAAATTTGAAACTCACTTTAAGTATTACAAGAAATGTTCAGAAAAATTCATCTTTTTGTAGAGAGTAACGCTTTGACAGTTTTGCAGAAAATTTTAAAAAGTATGTTTTTTGCATTGTTTTTTCTTAAATATTACCAGCTTTGTGTTTGACCATGATTTGCCAGCGTGTGGTTCAAAATAAGACGACAGGCACTAATCAATTAAATATTTATCTCTAGAATTGTTACATTTCGTTTATATTACTTTATTAGTACAGTGCATTTCGTGTAAAAATCTTTTGGGAAAAGTATTTTCGGAAAACTCACCACCACTCAATCAATATTTTTTATTATGTCGAAGAAATCATTCATGAAGTTTTTTCGTTACAGAAGAAATGTAATATATAGATTTTAGCTTTTATTCTACTAGTTGTACAGACGGAATAATTATATATATAAAAACAGATTTGCTACTTGCTATGTATTAAATGTATTTTTAGCGATTAAATTTTGAAAAATCCTTTCTAAGTCAATCTTAATAGATATAACATAATTAAAATGAAAAATTCTTGATACCTAACATCAATAACACCATTTGTTACTATAAAATAGTTAAACATCGCGTTAAACGATAAATGACACGTCACAATCGTCAATAGAACACCTTTTGCTTTCTTCAAAGCGTCAATAGAAGCAAATGTCACTCACAAACAGCCTATGAAATGCAACATTACATTGACCGTCGAACTTCAACAATGTGTTTAACTATTCAACTCAACCAGCGCTCCATGTGAAACTATAAACCAAAAAGGCGAACCGAATTCCAAATGAGCACTATAAATAGCGGCGAAAATACTCCACGGACATTACTTCCTCATCGGTCTTTGTACAGCAAACATCTCTGTACATTAAACAATATAATAACTAAATTAAAATATAATTTAACAAAAAAATGGTGTCGCGAAAAGTGTTGTGTGTTTTAGTCGTTGCCTTGTTTGGGTGTAGCTTCGCTCAGCCTGCTAAAAATGCGGGTTTCTGGAAGGGAACGTCCATGGATGGGATGGTTGAAGAGATGAGATCTGGATGCGCAGAGGGCAGTGATCCCATGTCATGTATCAAATATAATATAATGTCCTTGTTGGATAGTATATTTAAGAAGGAATCATTCCAGGTTATCGCTTTTTTTTTGTAGTCCATTAATATTAGTTTCCATTTTTCTAAATTAATATAGTTTAAAGTTTTTCTAATTATCGTAGCTTTCTGGGTTGTCATTACTAGTATTTGATCTTAAATTATTATGACTATGATTTTCTTAAACATAATTGTAAGCATGAGTCAAATTAATTAAGCTAATGAATGTAATTTAAATTGTGTTCATTTTTTCAAACGTAATTTTTAACGAATTCAATCAGCTGTAAAATTATTCATAGACAACAAAATATGTTCTATATCTAGAAAATATTTCGTTGTCTCGTATGAAAATACGAAAATAAAAAATCTTTAATCTTCTATCATACAATTATTGGCATCTTTTAAACTTTTTGCAATCTTCTGGTTACAAAAACATGAGCAAAATTATATATTTGCAATCATGTTGAATATTTATGGTTTTTGTAATTATTAGGGTAAGATTTTCTATATTTTATAAGGTTAAATTTATTATCAAAACTTTCACTTCGCGTTAGCTAATTTACATCTATAACTTTAGTTTTTCCATGAAATATTTTTGTATTGAAAGTTAACATAACACGTAAGCTAACATAATTATGCCTTATTGTCATAATAATCCCATTTCTATACTTTCATAATATTATACAAAGCTGTAATATTCTTAGGGTTAAGAATTTTAACCATTTTTTGGAACATTTCTTTTTATTATAGGTCACTGACGCAATTGAAGTGACCAACAATGGAAAGCAATCGCGCAGCGGCAGATCCTCGGGCGACTTCTTCGACGAAGTAGAGAGCTACATCGAGGCCCACGACGTGACCTTTAAGCTGCCTTTTGCTGGCGCAAAGGTCACTGTAAACCCCAGGAATATTGACAATGATGAACTGAACCTCAACATCCAGTTTGCCGAGGAAGAAGGAAAGAGCTCAGGAGTTCACCCCAGGAAATCTAAGCTCAAGAAGATCCTTTTCCCCATCGTTGCCCTGGTCTTGCTTAAGGCTTTGACTCTGATCCCATTGGCCCTTGGAATCCTCGGTCTGAAGGCTTGGAATGCGCTTCAGCTGTCTTTCTTCTCCTTCGTGGTGTCAATCGCGCTCTCCATCTTCCAGCTGTGTAAGAAGGTTGGTAACGGAAGTATATTTTACTAGCAACATTTCGTGTAGTTGAATATCATATTAGTACTTTAACTGAAACTTTCAGTATTCCAAGTAGCTTTAAAAATACAAGTAAATGTTATAGTTCTTTAATATTTACAAGACAGTTAATTTTGCAGTCGTTAATTTAACAGCGTAATAACATTACCGTAAAGACATTTAACTGACGTTTTCCATTACATGAATTTAATATACTTTTATATATAATATGTAATTCGTTTTCTCTGTCTGCTATCTCCATCGGTTTAGATTATTGTTCATAGATTAAGTATGATATTTTAACAAAATTAAATGTTTTTGTTTTATACTTTACTCGAGATATTTAGGTAAATATTTAATCGATTATTGCATGGAATAGAAAGAGTGCACTTTAGTAAAGGTTTCCACTTTTTCTTTTTCACCATTTTTCTTTTATTTAATTGAATCGGAACTTAAGTTTTTCGTAAATATATACCACAAATGTTTAAAAAGGCCGTGTAGGGAAAAAAATAAAGAAATTACCTAAAACATGTTTGAAATTTGACTTTTTATAGTGATTTATCAGTAGTCAAAAATAGCTTTAAGCTTTTGAAATAACACTGCATATAAATATAATATGAAGATACGACTGGTTGTTTAAACGATTGAGCTAAAAGCCTTAGCTTTTATAGGAACAAAAAGGGAGAAAATATTTGAAAATTGGAGGATAAACGTTTATTTTTCGCATGTCCTAATTGCTCTAATTTAAATTAACACCTTTTTCAGCACCATATTATGGAAACCGCTAAACTAAAAGTTCTTACTTATTTAGAAGACCATATTAGCTTCTAATATTGACTTTTAAATTTCTAATGAGACTACAATACAAAATTTTATTAACAATTTTAAAACTTGAAATATAGGTTAAGTAGTATAACACATTCATTAGTAGTTTTCACTTACAGTAGTATAACATATTCATTACTAGTTTTCAATTACAGTAGTATAACATATTTATTACTAGTTTTCAATTATAGTAGTATAACATATTCATTACTAGTTTTCAATTACAGTAGTATAACATATTCATTACTAGTTTTCAATTACAGTAGTATAACACATTCATTACTAGTTTTCAATTATAGTAGTATAACATATTCATTACTAGTTTTCAATTACAGTAGTATAACACATTCATTACTAGTTTTCAATTACAGTAGTATAACACATTCATTATTAGTTTTCAATTATAGTAGTATAACACATTCATTACTAGTTTTCAATTACAGTAGTATAACATATTCATTACTAGTTTTCAATTATATTCTACTTGAAATTAATAAGAAAGTTAGGTAAATGATAGTAGTAGGAGAATTTTAACATATATTGATTTCTAATTATAAACACTTTAGTTCAAATCAAAGAAACTTTAAATATCAAGCATTTTTAAAAAAAAATAGTGTGTTAAAAATTGCAACATTTTAAAAATATTATCCGTTCATTAAAAAATGAAAAATTTTGAAAATGTATTTTTAGTGTTGCCTTAATATGGTAAAATTATGATAAAAGACATTGAAATAAATAATATTTATAAAAATTAGTTATTACAATAAATTTGATTGAATATAAAAAAATGGAGTTTGCACAGAAATTTGTGTTTAAAATTTTATTGAAAAACTTAAGAAAGTATTAAGTACATTGGAATGCTATAGTTATAGATATTATAATGCGTAAACATTTTTGGCAGTTAGTTTCTAAATCTTTTTATAAAAATTTTAATCAGAAATTTGTCAGAAGATTTATTTAAGCATGGAGTTTTAGGGTTGCAAAGAACTGAAGTTGAAATGAAAAGAGTTTGTTTATGCTTTACCATTTTTTTTACTAACGCATGCATTTTACTCGTAGATCGCCGCTGATAATTCTCACCCGCCGATCGCCGCCCACGGTTGGGAAGCCGCCCAATACAGAACCAAGAGGTCCGCCCCAGAAGTTTCCGTAGCGGCCCAGAACATCGCCTATAGAGCCTACCATTAAACACTCGCCAATGTCCTACCTCACTGCACGCCAGTCCAAACCAAACCAAAAATATTCCAGTTGAAACACGCATTTATTGTCAAAGAATAAATTAAAAAATGGAGTTTCAACTCAATGCTAAATGTGGTTATTGTTAAGTTGTAATTTATTTTATTTATTGTGTATGTTATTATTATTTGTGTATTTATTTTGTGTATGTTATGTAAAATAAATTGATGTTTGCAATTAATTATGTTTCATATTATTTTTTTGTGTAATGGTTGGTATTTCTATGAAAAATAGTGGTAAAAATGTTTATGACGCTGCAGTTTTCTATGACTAATTACAACTCAAGGGATTGGTATTTTTTTGAAAATTCAGGTATCAGCTTTGTGAAAACAACTTTTGAATTTTTATTAAACTTTTCAAATGTTCACTATTCTGTACGAATGATTTATAAGTAAAGAGTCAATTGTCTATGAAAAAAATCTGTGAATTGTCAATTAAAGTAAAGAAGGCGAAGAAAGTGACATAAAGAATATTATCTGTACACATAATAAAATTGTAGCAGATTGAGTTCTGTACGTTGAAAATGTTTTAAAAAACGTGATTGATTTAGGATACATAATGATAACAGAAGCCGAACGGGTTTGTACGGTTATCACGCAAAGTCTACTTGATGGATTTTGATGAAATTTGGTACAGTAATAGTATATATCCAAGAGCATTATATAAGAGAAAAAAAAAACAAAAACATGTTTCCCGGTCACATGCAAAGTAGTCACAGCCAGTGAACGAATAAAGTAAGGGGGGAAGATTACGTAAAGAATACTATGAACAAGTAAAGGACAGTAAATCGAAAACGATTGTTCTTTAACTTATTTAATATAAAACATGATGGCAGCGTTGAATTGTTAATTAAAACCAATTCATCATTTTATTTCGTTCTTAAATTATTCGTTGTTTGTCACATACTAAAAGAACGGTTAAAAAGCAAAGTAATTCATTAAGACGCGAAATAGTATTCAAATAATAAAGTTAATAAGTTCAAGGGCGGGGAAGGTGGCACAAAAGAATGATATGAACAATTAAAATAAAAGATAAATCAAAACAATTGTTCTTTAACGTATTTAATAAAAAAAACATAGTGTTGTTCAAGTGTTAATTAAAATCTGTTCGCCATTTTATTTCGTTCCCAATATGTTCGTCGTTTGTCACTAAATAAGAGCAAGGTTAAAAAGCAAAGTAAGTAATCAAGACGGGAAAAGATGTAGAAATAATAAATTTAATAAGTTTAGACAATTCAGATATAATACAAACCTGGGAAAAATGGTAACAGTTAGTCAAGGCCTTCGCTATTGATATGTTGATATGCAACACTGTAAGGAAAAGAAAGAAAATTTCTGATCATCTGTATTTCATGGGAGAACAATATTTAGACGTTTACAATGCTGCATGCATTAAGGAAGAAAAGAAGTTTTGTCGTACGAGTTACATTTGTTAATTATTACAAAATAAATATGTACATATATATATATATATATATATATATATATATATATATATATATATATATACATACACATATATACATACATACATGTGTGTGTGTGTGTGTGTGCGCCTGTGTGTCTCTGTGTGTGTGTGTGTGTGTTTGTGTGTGTGTGTGCCAGTGTGTGTGTGTTTGTGTGTCTGGGAATAGATGTCCGACAGAGAAAAACGCTATTCGTTGGCTCTAAAGAAATATATTGTCGTTGAAATAAAACCAAAAATACGCCCTTTTTCTAATCGATTGCAAAAAAAATATTACACATAACTCTTTTTAACACACCCAATACTTGCCCGGAACGCGGTGTTTACTAGTAGTGGCGATGTTTTCGCAGCTGTTCGCGGGCGTATTCCTTCGAGCGGCGCTGAATAATGTGCGCAAGTATCGCGTGTACGAAAAAGATGACAAATAATTATGAATATTATTTTCAGTTTTGTGAAAGAAAAAAGTCATATTTTAAATTTGATTTTAACGACAATCAACTGTTTTTCAGTCAAGGAATAACATCTTTCTTTGTCCGACACTTGTTCTCGGACACCGTTTATATATATACGTAAGTATGTGTCCGAGAACAAGTATATATATGACAGTTAAATGAAACTACGTGATGTAGTATTATTTCTACTTTATTTAAGTTCTTTACCACGACATAGGTTTCGTTGTATTACAACATCTTCAGGTGGGATATTAGCAAAGATTAGCAAACATCTTTGCTAATAGCCCACCTGAATATGTTGTAATACAACGAAACCTAGGTCGTGGTAAAGATCTTAAAGAAAGTAGAAATAATACTACACCACGTAGTTTCATTTAATTGTGATCAATGAATTTCTACAAAATTAACGCCAAATATATTATATTCAAGTATATGTATATATATATATATATATATATATATATATATATATATATATATATATATATATATATATGTATATATACATATACACACACACACACACACACACATATATATATATATATATATATATTTGAACAAAATTATTATCTCTGTCATTTCCGAAATTTCCACAGGAAAACTGTTTGTTAGTCAAATTATTTATTGAGTTATATCTCATGTAAACAATTTGGGAGCTTCCGAACAGTGATGGACTCATTATATTACGTTTTTTACACATCCCTCATTCTGTCACCTTTGTAATAAGACATTTCAGAATTTTTTCCATTTGATAAATATATTTTCTTTACAGCTTTTCACCATTTGTAGTGTCCCTCATTTTATGTGTGTTGTGTAATCCAAATCAGGCTGATGTTAAAAACTTGACTTAAATCTTCGGATTTAAACTTTCCAAGTTTCCCTAATTTCGTATAATTATGTAATATATTATCAGATATACTCACGTATATATATGTATATATATATATATATATATATATATATATATATATATATATATATATATATATATATATATATGCAGTTGTTAAATTGGTATAGTTAGCTGGTTTCTGTGACATCCTGAGTAAAAAAACATTTAAAACTATTATGTAAAAAAACTTTGTTTCCTATTTTCTTCCGTTATTTAGATATCCTATTTCAACGTTACCGCAATGGTTAAGAGTGTTGTAGAATTCAACCTGAGTTCTACTATGTAGAATATTAATGCTATAATATGGGTAAATATTTAAGTATTATATATTAAACATGACTAAATAAACACAGTCATTTGATGTAAGCTTTAAAGACTTAGCTTTGCCTTGTTTTTATTATTACTGATCTACGGGTTTTAGGCTTAGCAAAGGTGGCAGCCCTACCGCTGACTGTTGTCGTGTATACACAGGCGACCCACCACCGTATCATGGTAGAGGCCTGTCACGACAACTGCTGATGTTAACTGTCGCATGAACTGTCACCGCGTAAACGCATCTATATTCATTAGGAGTTGCTTGCGGAGTGATCTATGGTAAATGCAAAGATACCGTCAGCAAACTGAACGATTAGCTAAAATACTAATCAGTCAACAGGTTTGAGATTGTTTTCAGTTTGATGATGCCAGAGCGCAAACTGCAAAATATACTCGTCAAAAATTATAGGAATTGAGTTGGATTCTACTGGTATATTAGCTTTGTTTACTCAACATTGCGCCGCCTGATTGTCGTTTGTTCATAGTTTTAAGCAATCACTTACACAACAAAAAATCGTCAGCACGGAAGACTTTCAAAAAGATTTTATGGAGTGTTTTGAATCTAAGTCAACATATTTTAAGCTGAAAGTATATTGTTATGTCCACCAGATGATGGCAAGTCATAGACAAAGATGGTGAATTGTTTTGTGAGTTTGATTTCTTTATGAGGTTTATATTTTAAAATATTTTTGCCAAGATAATTCAGAAAGGATTCAAATTAATTTCTTGATATTCGAGCAAAAATTATTTTAATTTTTTTTGTTAGTTAAACGCTAATTTCAGACTTGATAATACAAAAAGTCATAAATTAGTGGTGTAACAGAAAGCAATGTGAATTTTTTTCTTTAATTTAATTTCGGGTATTGTACATCCCGTGGGTGTTATCTTTATAACGAACTAACGCACCAGCTTCGAGTTTTGACGATAGAAATAATTATAACTCTGGTAATTCTGGTAAATTTACGAGTAATCAAATTTTAATATTTTAAAAATTATGTTCTGGTAATTTTAGGAGTAATCAAATTTTAATCTTATAATATTTTATTTTGAAATTTTTCAAAATATTTATAATTATCTTAACTTGTCACTGAAAAACGGCAATATTTTTTATTTTTAATTTTTTCTCAGAATTATAAAAAAGTGGGTGTGTGCATATGGTTTAACTGACGATTTTAAATATATTTGCATATATTTAGACAGTGAAAACTTTCACTAATTTTTTTGGTGGCTTTGACCATGAAACAATTGGGTTAAAATGGCAATTGAATATGGTTTCAATATTTAAATTCGGTTATATATTTAATACGTTCATCCTGGGAATAATGTTTTGAAATTCTTCTTTTTTAGTATTCAGTAGTCAAACAGTTCCTAGTCTAGTAGTAAAACTGTTCCTAGTAGTCAAACTGTTCCTTATAGTTTCATCATGTTAGTCTGTTTGTTTGTCCGTCTCTATGTTACAGCCGTTTTATTCACATTATTAGTGCAATAAACCTGAAATTTGGCATGATTGTACATATTTATAACGCCTAAAAAACTAGGAATATGAACTGAAATATTTGAAAAACAAGTCTTTTAGGGTATCTCCTCTACAAAGGGGATGAATTTTTGCGTACTTCATTGTGTAGGGTATCATTGAACATATTTCTCAAAAATATTGGAGGTGTGTTATGAATACCGTTTCGAAATAGGGATCCGCTTACAAAATGTTGAGGTTATTTTTGTTAGACTTATGTTCCCCCCCCATTCTTTAGATATCCTATTTCAACGTTAGCGCAAGGGTTAAGATTGTCGCAGAATATACCCTTAGAGCCGAGCGGTATCTACAAAGCGACATATGGCGCGACGCGCTTGACACCTTATTGGGTCTTAAGTAGTGAGCAATTAAGTTATTACATCGCAGAAAGAAAAATCGATTAAACTGTTAATTTCGTGCTTTTCATAAGTCTATGATAAGGAAACGTTATGTAAACACTGTACTTTTGAGTAATTTTTAAGGGACAAAAATAAATATATAAATTCCAAGATTTGAATACGAGTTTTCAATTAAAGAATGTAACATGTAAATAAACTCACATTAAAGTTTAAAAAAACAGTTGTTTTTTGAAGTCTTAATTTATGGCTCTGGAAAAATAGTTTCTGATAAAATTTGAAGATCGGCATAAACAGAAATTTAGACCTGTATCGAGTTTGATTTAAGGGTATTGATTTAAAGGCTAACATTGAGACATTACCCGAATTATATTGAGAATAGTTGTAGCGATAGTTGTTCATAACCACACATAGAAATAATAATGACTATTGATTCTATACATGGTTAGTAGCAACTGTCACTACAACTTTTCTCAATGTTATGTAGATTATGTCCTAATGTTACACTTTAAATTATTCAGTAAATACTCGACATCACAGAATAGTTGTAGCGATAGTTGTTCATCACCACACGTAGAATTAATAATCACTATTGATTCTATACATGGTTAGAAGCAACTGTCACTATAACTTTTGTCATTGTTATGTAGATTATGTCCTAATGTTACACTTTAAATTATTCAGTAAATACTCGACATCACAGAATAGTTGTAGCGATAGTTGTTCATCACCACACGTAGAATTAATAATCACTATTGATTCTATACATGGTTAGAAGCAACTGTCACTATAACTTTTGTCATTGTTATGTAGATTATGTCCTAATGTTACACTTTAAATTATTCAGTAAATACTCGACATCACAGAATAGATGTAGCGATAGTTGTTCATAACCACAATAAACACTATTGATTCTATATATGGTTAGAAGTAACTGTGATTACAACTTTCTCAATGTTATGCACATTATGTCTCAATGTTAAACTTTAATTTAATCAGTAAATTCTCGGCACAGGTAGAAAAGAAACACAATAGATAACTGAAAATATTATTATTTCTGAATATATTCTGTGTTAACTTTAATAAAAATGTTACACTGACCAATTAATTGAAATATCGATGATTTGTCAAATCACTTTCCATGAAATTTTTTTTAAAATTTTGCAATTTAAAAAAAGTCAAATGTTATCAGATGATAACAATTGACTTTTTTTAAATTACAAATTTCTAATTAAGTCAAATGTTATCAGAAATCCTTCATAATGTCTGAAACATTATGAAGGATTTTTCTAAATCCACAGTCGCGTGCAGTAACTAGGACAGGTTGTGCCAATTGATCCGTTTCATTTTAACGGAGAAAAACACGTTTGGGCAATTTTCTCCATCGCTTTTCTTTAATTACATATTTAAACAGCAAAGAATAAAAGCTTAGTATTTCTAGTGATATTAACTAACTTCACCATAAATTAATTAAAGTCCAATAAAACTGTGGCTATAATCTTTACGACAGAATGAGTCCCTCTGAACTTTTTAGGACGATCTGTCCACTTAACGTGTCTTTGAATAAATTCACAATTGTTTTCTAGGTATAATAGCGAATCCAGTTTTCATTATCAATGGCAACAATTTTCTTTCAAATAATTTTGTAAAATGTCTCAAAAAATTGCAAAAACTAATTACAGTGGTTAAAGAGTGTCGTTTTGGAGATGGTGTAAGCATACTCGGAATCTGTGTGGTGTTTTTTGATATGATTAAAGGGTAAACATTTATATGATTAAAGGGTAAACAATATATAGAGATTCCAATTTTGATAATAAAATAATACAAATTGGAATATCTACATATTATTTTATATGACATCCACTAATTAATTTGACATTAATTTGAACTGAGCGTATTTTGATGGAGTACTTCATATGTTAAAGTTAAGTTTATTCCACTAACTTATTCATTTTTATCATGCACAGCTATTTATGGCGACATTTGAACTGAGCGTATATTGATGGTGTACGTCATATATCAGAGTTCAGCTTATTTCATCAACTTATTCACATTTATCACATACAGATTTTTGAGGTGACATTTGAACTGAGCGTATAGTGATGGAGTATTTCATATATCAGTGTGCAGCTTATTTCACCAACTTATTCATATTTACCATACACAGATTATTGAGGTGACATTTGAACTGAGTGTATATTCATGGAGTATTCCATATATCAGAGTTCAGCTTATTTCACCAACTTATTCATATTTACCATATACAGATTTTTAAGGTGACATTTGAACTGAGCGTATATACATAGAGTATTCCACATATCAGAGTTCAGCTTATTTCACCAACTTGTTAACACTTACCATATACAGATTTTTGAGGCGACATTTGATAAATTACTTCATTGTCATATTCCATCTTGTGTAGTTTAGCTTCCAGAATTCAGTGCTCATAGAATGGTGTATTATGTTTGGAAAGAAGGATGGCCAGGAGGCTTTTCAGAGGTCTAGTTTGAGATCATGAGAATATTAGGCCATGTGTTTCGAGTTAAAGCGCAATGAATCATTCTGGTTATTTAATAAACTAAAGAGGAGGTGGAGAGTATATAGATTGCGACGTTCACATACTTAAATATAGTCGAATGGCGATTTATACTCAGAAGTATGGCCAGATTTTCTTACTGAAGATCTCATAAATCTACGTAGAAATATATATAAAAACACGTTTTGTAATAAGGTAAAGACAGAAGAAACCTTTTGACGGAATATTATGTGGTTTTTATTTGTATGGACTCTTGAAGTTATTTGATTTTTTTTATTTTAATTAATATTTATATCCCTAAGTATTGACATAAATCTAACACTCGACACTTTCGCTTATTGTCATAAGTTGCAAATAGATACTTCGTTCCCAAGCTAGTTTATATTATTTCCTCATATGTCTTCTAAATCCACCTCTTTCTTCCGCGACACTGAACAGACATCAATCACTGTTCAATCGGGTGTCTAATACCGTTTCCGTCCGCAGCGCTTAGTATTCAACGCGCGGTCGCCACCGCATTCCACAATGAGACCTCCTGACCCGCTCCTGCGAAGGAAAGCGGGCAACGGGCGTCCAGGACTCTATAAGGACCTTTAGTTTAGATACGTGATTCGTCTGTGTGCGTGAACTTCCGTGGGCCTTGAAGTAATGGGGACTGTTTGATGGCGCAGGTAATGTTTTGTTATGGGTTTCGTAGCGTTTTCATTTTCGTGTCATTGTGTAAATTTGTGTCATCGAGTCATTACTAGTAAATCGTTTACGTAGTCAAAATGGTGAATGATTATTGGTTTGGACTGTAATTTTGGTTTGATTATAAGTGTTGCTTCAACTCTTTAATTTATTAGCCGATTACGATGCAGTTTATTTTACAAATGTTGTAAAGAGGAAACACTGTCGTGCGTTCTTTTGTTTATCATAAACAGCTTATTCGGCTAACGTAAACATTTCACTAAAGTATAGTTTATAGTATCCACTTGGATATAGAGTTTAAAATATATTTTTGGGTGTATGGATAAAAAAATTATCGATTTATATGAAGTGAGTCATATACATTTTTTGTTACATTTTTATATCATTATAGTTAAATACTTTTACTAATAAAAATGCTTAATTTGTACTACTCTTATTCTGAGAATAATTATACCGTTATAAGGCTGGTATATTGACTAAGTAGAACAAGAGAATAACTATTCCGAAGTTACTTCAAAAATTCAAGATGGCAACGTCGCATTTCATAGACAAATACGTTAAATATGAGGTCGTGTCTATGATTATAGATATAAATTACATCTTGCACTTAAGATGGATAATAATATTATAAATATTTATATATATATATATATATATATATATATATATATATATATATATATATATATATATATATATATATATATATATTATTGTTTGCTTCTGTTTGTTCTTGTCGAATTTTTCTCGTTTTTCCAGTTATGAAAAAGCATGACATAATGAAAAAAGCACGTGACCTACATATGAAAACGCCATTAGAAATTTTGCAATAAAATTTTGGAAAAATATCCCATTTTACCTTAAAATATTCTAACGATAAATTATAATATTACTTTAATTTTATTTAATTTAAAAATTGTCATTAATAAATAACGTTCTAGGTGCAGTTAAACGCAATAAATTTAATAAACTTTTACTCAATAGTTTCGATTGTACGAATTGAATTATGTAAAGCCGTTTTTTTTAAAGTAATTAAAAACACAATCGAATTGCAAAAGCTGACATGCTGTTATATATACTTGTCGAAATGTCAAGTTTTGTAGGTTATACCAAAGTTAAACTTAGGTCGAGGTCGGAATAGTGTTTGACAGATGAAGTTACGACGAGCTTGTCGTATACTGAGTTTATTAATAGCGTTTTCACCTATTCTCTATTTATGCAAGGTATACTTTTCTATTCCAAGTTTATTGCTAACAGTGTAGAAGTTTAACACAAAAACATACAAAATCACAGCTACTTTAAAATAATGTATGAAAGAACTGTGCAAGTACATAATCTACAAAAGTTCCAAAATGTATATGGCTAATAATTATGAGTTGTTTTATATAAACATGATTTATGTTACGAGGTTGAGCACAGAACAAACAACGAACCCATTGAGGATACCATGAATAAATTATACGTTAATTATTTTTAAACCGGGACGAACAGCTAGTCTCATAAAAAGAAAATCTTCGGAAATGGCTGGGTACATTTGATTTATGTTATTGGCTTCCGTCTTAGATTTGTTGTAATAAATTTATTTTAAACTATCCAAATGATGTAAAATTTAAATCGTTTGAATTTGGAAATTGATATCACACAGTTCGATGTAAAATTGAAGTTATACAGCTGATGTAAAATTGAAATTGGGCTTGTGAAATTTAAATTACATAGTTTGATTTCATTTCTAAATGCACATGTTGTTTGTTTGTACATATGCATCTAAGTATTGACAACATTAATTTCCATTTATTTATTTATAATATAAATGTCTTCGAATTAATTATAAATAATTGGAAGTTTATATATTTGACTATTGTAGAGAGATTTTTTCCATAAATAATCCTGCTGAAATGAAATGAAAGTAGGCTAACAGTTTTGATCAACTAATGTAGAGGTATATTGGGAATTAGGTATATAGTTTCTGTGTGTTCAAGAAAAAAATGTGCGTTTCAGCTCCAACGCGCGACTGAAGTTTACTCCTTAAGTACGATTGTCTTGGAATGTAGGAAATAGGTAACACAGTATATAAACAATTAAATGAAACTACGTGATGCAGTAATAATGAATTTCTACAAAATTAACGCCAAATATATTCAACAGTATATAAATATAAATATCAATATGATTAAATGTAAATGGAAAATACTTTAATAAAAAAATGCTGACAATATAATTATTTTCAAGTAAAATACAAATGAACTTTATACAACAAAATTAAAAACTTTAGTAACATCAAGTTAAAAGGTTAAAATTAAGAGACTTCTTAATTTTATAGGATAGAGGACACCAAATATTCACACATAATGACGTTTAATGATTACATCTTGGTAAATGCGAACAATAGTAAACTATGTGTGTCACACTCCGTTATTGCGATTACGCTATAAGAAAATGCCAAAGAAACATATTGATAGATGTAATAGAAGATGCACAGATGTGATAGAAGATCCACAGATGTATTGATGCACAGATGACTTAAACATGCACAGAAATATTGCGCGGAAATGCCACCTAACGGTTACACTTTTTTAACGTTCTGAACTTTGTAGGCTCTGAATTTTTGATTTTATTCTACATTAAACTTCTTTCCGATAAGGAGTAAACTACAAAAATATGCATTAAATTTAGCAATACCACTATGGACCCACCTTACTTAGGGGAAAATATGCTAACTGTAGGTTTCTCCTATTTGGGATGATTTGAAAGAGCAGTAGGTATGAACTGATTTATTTCATATCCACTGCTCTTTGCAGTAGTTACATGGCATTACATTTTTTAGAAATACATATATTCCATATAATAAAAAGAACTTACTTGTCACTGGTCTCTATGTAAGCTTGTAGATTTTTAGGATTTAGACATATTTACTCACGAATCATTTTGCCCAAAAAAAAATTCTCTCAAATGTTACCAAAATTTGACAGAATTGTTTAATTTTATTAATTGTATAGCCATAATATCCTTAGTGCAAAACGGGTTAGTAATCAATTTACGAAACGAAAGAAAGGGGGCCATTTGTCTTTTCTGTTTTCCGCCAATTGTCACTTTGATATACTAAATTTTCATCTTGCGATTTATAAATGGAAAAAATTTCAGGTTTCTATTTTTCGTACTCAATTTCGTTACTGACGTTGGCCAACTTCTTATTATACTAGCATCCTTAGTCACGTCCATAATTTCCATTGAATAAATTCATTTAAGTGGCTCATTGTAATTGCCTGCAGTGTCTTCGGATAAATTGAAAAGCTACTCTGCAATCGTAGCCTTAAAATCCCACTTCGAATTCATTGTCTCCAATGCAACATCTGGTCAATACTTCTATACGGAATGGAAGCTTGGACTATTAAGAAATATCTCAGGAAATGTATAGAAAAAATTGCATGATGTCTATATTTTGGATTCAAAAAGTCATTAATGAGGAAGTTCTACGATAGATTGGCCAGAAACGTAAGCTTTCGCAAACCATCACAGTAAAATGCATCCCCACATATTCATGTGTTCAGGTATGACAGATTCGAGCTCTTATAACTAATGATGATGGAAAAAGTTGCTGGGAGAAAGAAAGCCGGCCGTAGAATGAAATCATGGTTGTACAACATCCGAGAATGGACCGGGATTACGAGTGCTGTTGAACCCTTTCACCTTGCTGAGGATAAGACCAAATGCGCAGAGCTGACTGCGAACTTTAATACTAGTTGGATAGGGACCCTTAGAAGAAGAAGAGGCAATCACGTGACCGATATATTTATCAGCTATATGTTGGTTAATTGGTAAAGAAAACATTACATTTCGGATTCTTTTGAAAATAGGGGATGAAAAAAAAAAATTATTTTTTTCGATTTGTGTTTTTGTTATGGAAAAATAATTTATTTCACAATAACAAAATATTTTTTAATTTGAATACTTTCTCAATTATTATTATATTTAAAAGTGTTATTATAATCAATGGAACCACCATGTCAAGTAAAACTTAAGGAAAACACTGATTTACCAGTATAATCGATTTCCCTTTCTGCGAAATAAAGCTCGGATTGCTCAATATTTAAAGTCAAATAATGTGTTAGATGCGTTGCGTCGTAAGTAACTTTGATAATACGGCGTGGCGTTCAGTGTGTTTATACTGGACTTCTAACCCTTACGGTAACGTTGAAATAGTGTACCTTGAGAACGGGACTTGAAGACAAGAAAAAAAAATGAATTTATAATTCATTTTTTTTTGTATTTTTTGTTATGGAAAGCGTAGACTTTTTTGAGATTCGACAATTAGATGGAAATTTTAAATGGGGTAATTGCAGTATTTTTAAAAAAAATAATATGACGATACCCATTCGTTTGAAAAGGTTTTATAAAGATTTCAAAAATATTTTTATGACTTTAAGCAGTTCTTCGTCAGAGATATGCTAAAAGGTGCACTTTGTTTGTTTTCAAAACTGCTAAACTAAAAATTATATTTTCCAAAAACTTACTCGAATTTTATGGGAAAACTGCAGTTATCACCTTAGGTTATACAGTTTAAGAGGTAGAAATTATATCTATTGGGAAAAGTTTTTTTTTCGTAATCAATTTCTATGCTCACATAGTCGAACTTCTTTCTATACCAGCGTCTTGGAAACCCTAAATTTCCCAATTTTCCACGGAATTAAACTATTTGATGCGTTCATTGTAGTTGCATCAGTATATTGCGAATGAAAATAGATAAATTTCAACATTGTATCCTTATAATTTAGCATATAAATGGCTTATGATTAGTTTGTTGTCTTTATGAAAATATTTATATTTTTATATTTGTGTTTAATTCCTACAAATAAACACCAGGGAAGTGAGGTCTGACTCTCATCTCTTCTGACTGACCTGACGCACATCGAAGATTTGTGTGCCTCGCTTGGGGTGAAATCACTTCATTTATCACAAGTCACTAATGTGGTATTCCTAGTGCAATAAATATTTAATAATACCTAATATAATTAAGTAGAGGGGCACATATATTATTGTGAATATCTCATGAACTAGAACATGTAGAATTATCCTTATAGTTTCCTTGCCATTCTTGTTATATTTATGAATGTAGGTCGAGCTGTTACAGAAATCAGGGGAAAGACATATTTTTTGAAACACTTTTAGTATGTCTGTGATGATATACTAATTAAATAATTTTAAAAAATGCGTTATGAAAAGAATGATGAACGTGAAATTTTACGATGAACCCGCACGATGAAACAAAAATTGACAGGATGAATTTGCTCACTAAACTGATACTATATTCATGTTAGTTATTGAGGTATTGGTAATACACACCAAATGTTTCATATTTATACAAATATAAGTCATATATGTGCTGTAAAATAATATTTTTTAATTATTGAAATTTAATACTAATATATAATAAAAAATATATAATAAAAAAAAACTTTTATTTATTTTGAATATTCGTGACAGAAATAGTGTTTACAAGCTTTTTATAATATATTTTAAGTGTGTTTCTCTAAGTGAGACTAAGTTTTGGTTTGTTGCATTATAATTCGTACATTATTTAGAATATAATTATTCGGTTGAATTTACATTTAACTAAACGTATTTATAATTACGCTCCTCTCCTTTTATTATTTTATTTCCATTAATTATTTGAGTATTAAATAAAGTTTGTTGTATTATGCCAAAAAAATATAATTTCTAACGTTTTTTTTTTAAATTAAAATTAACAATACAATTTTTTTTAAAAATTTTGTATATGCATAAAATTAAAAAAAAATCAGGTCGACTATTTGTTTGCATATCCTAACATATTCATATAACATTTTTTAAGCGTTTTATGCGGTTTAATTAGCTTTATAATTGCGTCGAAATTATGGTTTCTACGTAAAGAGTTTACTGAGAAAAACGGTTGGGATAAGCACATATATACACACGTGAGTGATCTTCCGTTTTTCGTTTTGGGAAAACGGGATTTGTTTAAGAAAATAGTTAAAAAAGGAGTATCGAATATATAATTGTGGCATATTTATTAAGAACGAAGACAGTATAACGATGCGTATTAACGGAATTAATAGAAAAGAAATTTTCTTTCTCAATCTTTATAAATTTATTTATCATTTGGGCACTTTGATGAAGCTTTCAGATTTTACTTTGCAGATGTACTTTAGACTATAAACAATTTGGGTAGAGTGGAAGAAAATATATACATGAAGAGCTTTATAGAGTATTTGGCTAGATGGATATTTTCTTTACTATTTTGATACTTTTGTCCTTACAACCAGATGTTTTGCTTCATAACACACCTGATAAACTTTTAATAATTATTTATTGCTAAGTAACTTGGGATACAGGTATCGCATTAAGTTAAGTTATGTTTAATTTTTATGAACATGTTATAAAGTCCTTTTAGTGAATGCTACTTCGTGGTATAAATGATTAAACCTTAATTAGTTATCATATCGAATCCAAACCGGTCGCTAATAAAATAATAGTTTGAATGTGAAGCAATATTGAAAACCCCCAATCGGGTCATCTCTACGAGCAACGATATTGTTGTATCCTTACGTTCGTTAACGGTCGCTGGCTTGTGGTGGTTTATTACATTTTAAAAGGAAAACATCAACTGATCCAGTCCCGGCTTTCGTCCTGAAGTGGAATGGATCAATTGATCCAAAGAGTGAATCATTTTTGCCACCCCCTGTTCCATTTAACGTAACTATAATAATTTATTTGTATTGTGCAAATTAAATTATGTGGACGAGTGTGACCTTCAGTTTAATAACGGTTTTAGTAACGTAACAATGCATGTGGTAATATATATATATATATATATATATATATATATACATATATATATGTATATATGTATATATATATATATATATATATATATATATATATATATATATATATAAATAAGTATAATAAAATAAGCTTGTGGTTCATTAATATATTTTGGCAAGATTTTTGAGGAAAATTATCCTTTAAAATTTTCAATAATTTATTCTGATTAAAACTAATGTTTATTTTCATAAACTATTATATTTTTTAAAAAGTGTGGAATACATTATTCCCTAGAATAAGTGTCTTCAACTTCATCTTCTCTTAATTGTACTTCAGATGAAAATATTTGAAATTTTTCCCGTGAAGAGGTTCTATTGATAATGTGCGGCTAAGTATTTTTTTAGTTAGTGATTGATAACTTTCGTAACTATGCAATTTTCAAGTTCTCTTAACTATTCATTAATAATTGTCTGATGTAAACTTTTAACTTAATACTTTCTGTGCTATCCGCTCGAAACTACATGACTATAATAAAAATGTTACCTCGTCACCAATGGTTTGTAGTTGCCGAAAGATAGTTTAAATTAAACTTAGGATAATGTAAAGTTAAAGTCATTGTAACGACAGTTATATTACTTTTAATAGTATAGCCACCAATCATCTCACAATCTCAGCTCACAAAGTTACGTTATTTGTGTTATGTAGTCAATAAAATCTATCTCCAATTGTATGAACGTATGGTAACTTGTTGCCAATGTGTGTACTCAGATAAAATCCCTTCCTTGTGGAAATCTTGTCTTTTGAGTAAACAATGAGTAAGTTTCACCTTAATATGGATTGTACTTTAAAATGTTTTGTCGCATAAATAATTAGACGTTGAACAAAACCGATGATAGTCGGTGAGAGTTTTGGAGAGTATAGTGAACGAGGAAACACGGTTTATGGAAATGAAGGTTTTTTTTCACATAGATACTATATATTTATGCTAAAATAAAGAGAAAGTATTGTAAAAAAGGTAATTGATACTATTTTGTTCGAGTAACGAGGAAATCTGCTTCGTTCGTGCCTTGGCCATGGTCTCGAAGCTTCGCAGTAATAATCTCTTAAAGCAGTGTTGTTTCTTATGTTCTACAAAATAAATTCTGCTACTTACGGACATTGGCCATTGTCACGAAACTTGGCAGTAATAATCTCTTAAGGCAGTGTTGTTTCTAAGAACACGGCCTTAAGGGATTATTACTGCAAAGCTTTGAGACTATGGTCAAATCTCGAACCAAGCATAATTTATTTTGCAGAATGTGAGAAACAATACTGCTTTAAGAGATTATTAATGTGAAGTTTCGTGATAATGGCCAATGTTCTTAAGTAGCAGAGTTTATTTTGTAGAATATAAGAAACAACCCTGTCTAAAAGATTATTACTGCGAAGCTTCGAGACCATAGCCAAGGCTCGAATGAAGCAGAATTTAATTTGTAGAATATAAGAAACAACACTGCCTTAAGATATTATTACTGCAAAGTTTCGAGACCACGGTCAATGCTCGAACGAAGTAGAACTTAATTCCGTAGAATGTAAGAAACTGCATTAAGAAATCATTACTGCTTTAAGAGATTATTACTGCGAAGCTCTGAGATCATGATTCATGCCTGAACGAAAGAGAATTGAGAAATGGTTGAAAATAAATTTCAGATGAAGGGAAAAAAACAATATCTGGATCCCAGAGAGATGAAGAACAAAGTTATGAACGGAGTATGCTGAAAAGTTTCAAGCTCAGTCAAAATAAAATTCTTTTCACATAGCTCCGCAACTGTGATGCATTTCTACGAGTACATAAAATATTTAAGCTGGTTTGAAAATATTCTGTATTTTTGGTTTCGAATTCATAATCAAATTTTTTTTCCTTTAAATTTTTCAACCAGCACGGAAAGTATTAACTGTGAGTTAGATAATGTCCATAAAGTGGTTGGTTAATTTTCTTCGGTCAGTTTTCCTCAAGACTTGCCTTGAAACTGGTGACCTATGACATTGTGCGTTTTCTTCTAAAAACAAAATTTCTTTAGCAAGTTTGTCTCTTATTTTTTTTATAATAACTTGGAGCACCATAGCCCATAGTAAAATAATCTAAACTCAATTTAATATTTTTTGGTAGGTAATCAATTATAATTTTCTCCTCAGAATTCCAAAAAATAGCAGCATATATTTGAAAGTCGACTTTTCCATTTCGAATTTTTTCAGCGGCTTTTTACCACTTTCCGATCCTCTGTATGGAATCTTGTTTTGGCTCCGAATTTTACTGTAATTCATGTATCTGTTTCAGGAAGCTAATCGAATGATATGGTTAATTTGTGTATTTTAATATATATACTTTATATAATATAGAAATATATATATATATATATATATATATATATATATATATCTTCAGCGAGTACCCCTTAACTTTGTGCTTGATCTTAAGATTCGAAACGCAACTTCGATTTATGTTTTTAAAAGTCGTTTCGAAAAGGTATTCCGATCTTTATTCCTTATCACTACACTATCCTTTGTCCCTAACCATATTGAGACCTAAATATTGGTTACTCTTTTCTATGTAGTAAAGCATATGTGTAATTGTTTTATTGTCTAATTGTTTTATTGTATCTCACCGACATTCCATTGCAGTCTTTCGCAACGCTAAGTTCTCAACTTTTCGTTTGCCCAATTAATTTTTTTTGAGGACTGCTGAAATAATTGAGTCCTACGTTTGAAGGTAACTGACGTGTTAAACGGTAACACATATATATATTAAATAGGAGTCGCTCAACTAGCGAGTGTAACAGTACTAAGGTATTAGCCTTTGTGTTTATAAAGTATATTTGAAAAGTATGTAAGACAGACAGTTATGACTGACGTGTAGATAGAATGCAATTGAGAAAGTTTGTTATTGCATATCCATTTATGTAAAATATTAATAAGCACGACACGGAGCACGACATGGCCATTAAGAAGTAACTCAGGAAGTTACGAAAAGCCCACACAACGCTTTTTAAAACTACTATTAGTTCGCTGAACCATAATGTGGAATATAATCATCACTTAAAATTCAACGTACAAAAATAAGAGCTAGAGATCTTATCTGGTTAGCGCATTTACTTTCGTCAGCGGTCATTTTTTGTGCCGACGGTGCGTTCTAAGTAACATTGTGAATTCTGTGTGCTGCGTCGTTCGCCATTTGCAGATGCCAGGGTCGAGGTAACGAAGGTAATTTGTCAACAAAGGTACCGCACATGTATATAGTGTGGGTGAAGAAGTGGTGACATAGATTTCTTTTCTATGATGTTATATCAGTAATAAAATAGAACAAGGAATGAATATGGAAATTCTGGAATGAAGAAAAAATTGGTGTATGGAATAAGGGATTAGACTGGAGAATTGGTAATAAGGAATAAAACTAAATTATGGAATAAGGATTGAAACTGGAAACGTAGACGAAAGGAGAAAATTACAATATGGAACAAGGAATGAAACTAGAAAATTTTGAATAACCAATGAAACTATAATATGGAATAAGAAAATTTTTAATAGTTAAAATAGAAAATTTTGAATAGTTAAGGTAACTGGAAAATGAAATTAAGTTGAAAACTTTGGAATAAGAAACGAAATTGGAAAACGTAACAAGGAATGAAACCGGAAAATGTCGAATAAAAAATGAAACTACAATATGGAATAAGGAATAAAAATGGAAAATTTGAACCAAACAATAAAATTACGATAAGGAATAAAGAACGAAATCGGGAACTTTGAACAAAAGAATTAAATTACAATGTGGAATAAAGAATTAAAACAAAAAAAATGGAATAATTAATAAAACTATAATATGGAATAAGGAATGGAAGTGAAAAATGTTGGATAGGAAAGGTAATTGAAAAATGAAATGAAAATGGAATAAGGAACGGAACTTGAAAATTTGTGAATTAGTATTTTTTATGGCAAGTTTTTGATTACTTGTAAGAAATAGGCAAATATTTTCAATATTAGTTTGAATAAAGATGGAATAAGAAATGGAGCTGTAAAATTTTGAATAGGAAAGGTAATTGGAATATGGAATGAAACTTGATATAATGTTAATAAACAATTTCTTCATATTATATTCATGAATATTGAGCAATAAAAAGGCAAATAGAAATACTTATTTTAGAAATTAGAATTCTATTTCATATATAGAATATTTTGAAACTTCTAGATTTTGGGGTTAATGAATCGTGTTCAACTTAAGTAATATTTTCGTTAATAAAATCTAAATATTGAGAACTATGCAATATTTCTGAAAATTCTTATCAAAAATTCTTCATTCAAATATTAAAAAGAAAAATATTCTAAAAAAAATGGTATTAAATATCTGGATAAAAATTATGCAAATTATATGCAAAAATTGGTTTCTAGACTAATGACATTTCTTTCGAAGTCGTTTTTTTTACCTTTCAAGTCTTATACTCGTAATTAAAATAATTCAACGGGTTGACTATTTACAAGAATGTTGTTTATTCGGTTCTCGGATTCAAAAATGAAAAAAAATAATAGAACAAAATGATTAATGTCAATCTTATTTTACTGAATAACGTTGAAGAATGACGTTTACGTTATAATTTATCAATAATTATAATTTAAATGTGTCAATAATAATAATGAGATGTTCCTATTAATGAAAAATGAAAACAATCTACAGTAATAGGAGGGAAATCAGACAAAAATAAGTCTCATTTCTTATTTAAAATTTTTTATTTTCATTCCAATATGGAAATGTTATCCAAAAAGACCAAACACATTCGATTTAGAAGAATGTAAATATGGCGCCAGTGAAACGTGTTACAATGTAATCTTTGACAACCATTACATTCTCTGCTTTCGCAGAACAAGAGTTTGTGAACTTAATTTTAGTACACTGAGCTTATGCTTAATAAATAGTTGATTCTAATTATGTTATCAAATAGAAAACAATTAATTTTAGTACGCTGAGCTTATTCTCAATATATAGTTGATATTAATTATGTTATTAAATTGAAAAGATTTAATTAATTTTAGTACACTGAGCTTATGCTCAATAAATAGTTCACTTTAATTATGTTATTAAATTGAAAACATTTAATTAATTATAGTACGCTGAGCTTATTTTCAATATATAGTTGATTTTAATTATGATATTATATTGAAAACATTAAATTCGTTTTAGTACACTGAGCTTATGCTCAATAAATAGTTCATTTTAATTGTTATTAAATAGAAAACAATTAATTGATTGTTGTACACTGACCTTATTCTCAATATATCGTTGATTTTAATTATGTTATAAACTTGAAAACAATTAATTTTAATACGCTGAGTTTATTCTCAATATATAGTTGATATTAATTATGTTATTAAATTAAAAACATTTAATTAATTTTAGTACACTGAGCTTATGCTCAATAAATAGTTCACTTTAATTATGTTATTAAATTGAAAACATTTAATTAATTTTAGTACCCTGAGCTTATTTTCAATATATAGTTGATTTTAATTATGTTATTATATTGAAAACATTAAATTAATTTTAGTACACTGAGTTTATGCTCAATAAACAGTTCATTTTAATTATGTTATTAAATTGAAAACATTTAATTAATTTTAGTACGCTGAGCTTTTGCTCAATAAATAGTTCATTTTAATTATGTTATTCAATTGAAAACATTTAATTAATTTTAGTACACTGAGCTTATGCTCAGTAAATAGTTCATTTTAATTATGTTATTACATATAAAACAATTAATTACTTGTAGTACACTGAGCTTTTGCTCAATGTATAGTTGATTTTAATTATGTTATTAAATTGAAAACAATTAATTTTAGTACGCTGAGCTTATTCTCGATATATAGTTGATATTAATTATTTTATTAAATTGAAAACATTAAATTAGTTTTAGTACACTGAGCTTATGCTCAATAAATAGTTCATTTTAATTATGTTATTACATATAAAACAATTAATTACTTGTAGTACACTGAGCTTTTGCTCAATATATAGTTGATTTTAATTATGTTATTAAATTGGAAACATTTTATTAATTTTAGTACACAGAGCTTATGCCCAATACATAGTTGATTTTAATTATGTCACCACTTCTTCACCCACAATATATTAATTGAGTTATTTACCCGTGCTTAATAAATAGTTGCAGGCGACTTTAAAATAAAATATTTTAATTTTTACTAGAAAACTGCGATGCGATAAGCACAAGGTGATGGTAAATTTTAAATTTCAGGATTAAATTGGTAAAACTTTACACTTCAGAAAACTATAGCGAATAGACAAACGGACAGTGGTAGGTTCATAAATGTAGTTAATTGTAATTGTGGTAGTAATTTCATATCACAAGTTAGTATATATTAAACAAAATATTAATAATTAATTTTTTCGCAACCAAATGAAACTACGTGATGTAGTATTATTTCTACTTTATTTAAATACTTTACCATGACCTAGGCATCGTTATAAGACATCTTTGGGTGGCCAATTTGTAAAGATGCAATTTGTAAAGATCTTTACAAACAGCGCACCTAAAGATGTAATACAACGAAACTTAGACCCTGGTAAAGAATTTAAATAAAGGAGACATAATACTACATCACGTAGTTTCATTTAGTTGAGAAAAATTTAATTATACTGAATTTCTACAAAGTTAATGCCAAATATATTCAAAATATTAATACTATCCGTCAGTAGACAACTTTTAGTTCAGTCGATTAAATAATGTAATTGAAAATGTTTTTTTAATTCTCAGGGCCATGTTATCATTTCCACAATATTTTTATTTGCTAATGACGCTTTTAAATTTGTTTTTGCCTTTGCTATTAATTATTGTTGTCTTACTAATTATTTCAGAAATACTCAAACACGAATGTATAAAACGATATAAAACTGAAACTGTAAACTTAGAAAGCCATTACTATGGTCTCTTATATATAATTTGACATTTCAGTTTATGAGGTATCCGTAGTTAAACTAGGTATCCTTATATTTTTGCCATCTGTCTGTCCGTCTGTATCTCATTGTATAAAGCCGTTTATTCGCGGACTATTAGTAGTATAAAGTTGAAATTTTTGGCATGTTTGTTCAACTTCATAAAGTTTAAAAAGTAATTAATCAAAATCTCTTAAAAAGAGTTTTTAGGAATACGTAAAATGGGGAATTTTTCCCAATGACCCACTGTTTAGGGTGTCTTTAAAGAGGTTTTTCAATTATTGGGGGTATATTGGCAATACTTTTTTGATGCAGGGATCCGGTTACGAAATGTTAAGCCTTAAAGAGGTCATTTTTGTTAGATTTGCGTGCACTAGTCCCTGTCGGTTAAACAGTTATTTTTGAATATATGAAAATTATTCAAAATAGGAGTATATATAGTGAAATTAAAATGAAAATTATTACAGTTATGTGGGTTCTACGAGTTTACGAATAATAATCGACCAGCTTATGACATGTAGTTGTGTCTGTAAAACATTCATAAAATCTATCTTTGTTTTTTACGTCTGTGAAAAACAGAGTACGCAATATATTTGCTTTGTCGAAAATTAATATTTGTAAATAGTTCAATAGAAATACTATGTACGTTTAAATGTTTATAAGGGTATAAGTTTGTACGGATACCTCATGGTGCGAGGAATCGGCACTGGAATCTGAAATTCTGGTTGTAATTTCTATGTTCTAATGTATACTATCGAATTAATCAAAAAATCGAATCGAGCTTTCAATTTAAAAATGATACGAAATATCAAAACTTCACCTCGGAAAATACATTTTCTATTAAAAATATTTTTCATAGTTTCGTACCACATAATAAAAAATAAAACAATAATTTTTGTAAAACGTTATTACACAACGAAAAGTGTATATAAACATACAGTAGATAAAGTCTTTCCTAGTATTTTTTCCGACTTTTCTAGAATATTTTAAAAATGAAATTTCTGCTGCCAAATCTTAAGAAAGAACTTTTTACTAAATCATTAATTGTTTCGTTCGAATTTTATTCGTAATAAAAAAGTTAAAATCATAATTTTAAATCCTGTATTTTTCAGATAATTATGGAAAAAAATACGTTACCTGTGGGATATTAATACTAGTTTATTTTACATCATACAGAAATATATCACATGGAAAACGAACCATAATTTTTAAAAAATAAAAATATTCTCTGCATACTCTATTTGAACTCAGTGTTTGTGCTTGTCGGCTTCACTATGTTCCTGGAACCCTGTTTTAAATTCTTTTTACCTTTATGTCTATTTGCAATGTACTCTTTGTTGTTCAACTTTAAGGTCTATTGAAATTTTGTAAAAAAATACCGATTTCAAAGACTATCAGAGAGACAAATATTGAATAATGACATTTTGATTCAACGGAATATAGCTTGCATAGCCACATTTAAACGCAACCATTTCGAGAATAAAATCTTAAATAACGCCGATGTTTTGTACAAAGTTTTTGAAATATCAAAGACTATCCGTCCATAAGTCCATCATGATACTGTCATACAAATATTGATAATGACATTTTCATACAACGGAATATAGCTTGCATAGCGATATTTATACGCAACAATTTCGAGAAAAAACCCTTAAATAACGACGATGTTTCGTACAATTTTTTTGAAATATCATGGAGAATTAAAATATCAACAAATAATCAACGGTAATATTTAATTATTGTCTATTGTTATCACAGAACAATTATTTTATTATTTCATTTAATAAGCCGATACTCTAATAACGATCATGTATAAACGTATAGATAGTACGCAATTTATTTTATTTCTAACGTTTTCAATTGCATTTAATGAGGTATATTAAATATATTGCAGGTGCCTTACGGTGCTCCGGTTTCTATTTTCTTTTCTTTACTTTCAAAGGCTTTATCTTCTTCGTTTTATCTAAATACTTGCTAGATTTAAAAATGGAAAATATTTGGTCCTTATCTAGGGCATTGTCAATTGAATTTGGGTTAAAATTGTTATTTTGCCTTTGCGTTTTAAGAGAAATCTGTTTATGTAGATGTCTTAAGTATCTATTGAACGGGAATTGTCGAATTCTTCGAAGACAACTTCAATATTTGAAATAAATTTTACATTGGAATAGAATCGGTTTATATAAGAATTTGCTTTGGTATTCGATTGCCGATGTGGAATTTGCTCGTTTGGAAAAATTGGAAATCTCGAAAAATCACTTGTTCTAAATTATAAATTTTAATTGTCAGGTGATAGAAGGTTACTGCCCGTGCTCCTGCTAATTTAAGGCGGTTTATTGTATCATATCTTGTTGAATTTTATTTTGTAGTAGAATTGCCCCGTAATTGTGTACTTTCCTGTCAGTACTTGAAATAGTTGATAGTACACGTTTGAGCTAACAGGGTTAGATGAGTATTTTCAACAGAAAAGGTCGACTCGGAGCACCAGATAGTAGTCGTTAGCTTTTTTGTCTGGTAGTTTCACGTTTGGGTCCAATCACTACGATGGACATTATGATGGAAATTCTTTTCGTTACAGATAAAAATTTGCTTCGGAATCCTTAATTTTTTTTATTTTCAAAGACCAGTAAGAGGCACAATAAATTAGACGTTTGCCTTGAAGAACGCATCAATTCTAATTTGTTTTACTTCTTTTTTCTTGTTATCATAAATGTTTCGATAATATTTACAGGCATCACTAATTTTGTTTTAATATTAAGACTTCTTTCAAATTTGGGATTATTTTCCTCAAAAATCATCATTGCAATGATTCATTTGAATTCTTCAAATTTGCAAAGGTTTCTGAAAGTTTTTTAACGAAATCTTCTATTCAGTATTAGTCATAGATATTATTTTTGTGTTTCTATTTTTTCTTTCTCCGCCTCAAACTCAACGAGATCTTCATTAGCCCGTACTTGCTAGTGTGAGTTTAATAACTCTTCAATATCAACAGCGGTGACTTCAATATTGGGCAACTGGTTGGTCAAATCAAAAAAAGGGTGCGTGTACTTATGTACACGCGTGAGAAGTTATACTTCTTTGGCATCATTAAATAATACATACGGATAGATAACCTCAATTATATTGGAGAACTTGAAAAAGTCCATAAACACAATTTTTTCACTAATATTTACGAATAGTAAATATATTAATCAAAATATTGAATTTAAATCACTACTGAATATAATTTATCAGCACATATATAAATCACACTTATATGAAACTAAAACACGTGTGTGAATGTAGTATGAATATGAAAACAGTGAACAGAGGCGACGATGGTGCCAAAAGCTTTTGTTTCGAGACTGCAACCGCTGCAACTTCATACTGTAACTTTTGTGTGACGAATCTTAAAATTTCAGTCTCATCATTTTTTCATAACGTGCCTAAAGAAGGATAACTTCAACAATATTAGATGTGATCTCATCCATATTTGGAAGCTCATTCATATTGGTTGAAGAACGTTCAGATGACTCAAGGAAATGTGGACATAATTTTCTCCAAACTCCTTTCGAATTGCTGGGTTTTACCTTTTGTCATGATGCAGCAATATTATGATAAAAAGTACACTCTGGTGTGCGTTTTTTATCGGATTTCGTTCAACTCATGAAGTGCCCTTTTTTGAGTTACCTGAATATGCCAGTTTCATGGCAATAGTTTAATATTGTTTTGACAGTAATGAACATTCTTGCTGCCAGCTCATCCGTAATCTGGTGGATCTACATCGAGATCAACCATTTCAAAACATAACCTTCCATAGATTGTTTAGTCTATACGTCTTGTTGATATCGCAAACCGTCTGTACTACGTCAAAGATGGGATTCATGTTAAAAAAAAAGCTATGATTTAATTGATATTAAAAAAAGATAGGTGCTGCGAAATTAAAAAAAAATGCAACGAAACATATTCTTTTTAAGAAAAGAACGGACAAATGAAGGCTTGTTCGTGAAAATGGAATACCAAGCCTCCTAAAGAAAACAAATACTAGAATTTGGGATTCAACACCAAATCGGAGATAATGATTTTCTAAATATTCAGTATGCTATTCGGAAACTTCACAATCGATTGTTTTTCAAATTATAAACTATCTGAGTGGGTCATTCAATTTCACTCGGAATACAGAACATGGATATGAAGGAGAAAATAAACATTATAACAAAGTATGTTGATTCTATATTTTCTGCAATAGTGCCGGTATAAAATATTTCCTGTCATTATTATGGGGTATAATGCATATATATCGTCATGTTTCCTTTTCCTGTGAAGCAGTACGTAGTACAAGTAATTATAACTAAAAGATGAATGTATTAGTCTTAATTAGAATTTAAGACTAATACATAAGTACCGGGGAAAACGTAATTGAAACTTAGAAGAAACACCGATGAAGCAGCGTATGGTGTATGCAACATGCGTGTCAAATTTGTCGGTGATAAATTCAATGAGCATATGCAATGCGTGCAATTGAATAGTTTTAGAGTGTTGCATATTTCATTCTATGAAATCCTTGTCAATAATATAGTTTCTGGTGATTCAATTTTTCTCAACTAAATGAAACTACGTAATTTAGGATTATTTCTAATTTAAAAATTTTATTGTAATGAATTTCTACATAATTCACGCTAAATATATTCGGTAGTTTCTATTAAAAATAAATTACGTTATAATCCAAATTTTTAATTTTCCAATGGTATGTCAATTATATAAATATTATTGGCAAAGTACGTGTATTGCCATTTGTAATATATATGTATATATATATATATATATATATATATATATATATACATATATATATATATATGTATATATATATATATATATATATATATATAAGAAATTTAAAAAAATAAAGTTACATTAGGCCGGAACATATGTTTTGGTGTACAACTGAATACTTTGAAATTAAATTAGCACAAGTTATCCAGTTTCATTAGATTCAGAACTACAAAAAATCGTAACTTAAGGGATATAAATTAAGGGATGATGCGCTTTTTAATGTGCTTGAAATAAATGAATATGAATTATTAAAACACCTAAATTTTATTTAACCAATATTTAATTTCAAAATACCACGGAAAAACTACAATAAAATGTCCAACTGTTGGGGTATTAGAAGCCTTGTTCAGCTACTCTACACTTTTAGGGGCGTTTAAGGGTACTCGCAGGAATTTATAAAATATATACAATTCAATATTTTGTGAAATGACTATGAACTCTAATTTGTACGTGATCGGATAAACACTTGATGGGTTTTTATATCTTAGTATGTTACTCTAACTCTTAGTATATTATTTTCTTTGAGGACCGTTTTACGAAACACGACTTTTCTTCTAAGCAATACAACGAAGGATAAATTTTCTTTTGATACCCATGCAATCCTATTCATTGCCCTTAAAATGCTGGAGAAAAACAATAATTTTAACCTTGATTATTGACAATGTTGTAGGTGAAAACCAAATATTTTCAATTTTTAACTTTAGTGTGTTACTCTGTTAGTACGTTATTTTAATTAAAGGACTTTTTTACTTAACATGACTTTTTATCTAAGCAATACAACAAAGGAAACATTTATTTTTTGTCAGTCTTGCGATTCTATTCATTGTCTTTAAAATGCAAAAGAAAAAACAATAAATTTAACCTAAATAATTGACGCCGTCGTATGTAAAATCCAATTTTACCCGTGCGAAGTCTTCGCATTATTTATTCCATTATGAAGCTCAAATGACAGATCAAACAAATATTTTACTAAAATTGATATATAGAGGCGCAAGTATCAAAAGCATTGAGCTAAAGCGCCACTTTATTTATACGTGAGTGGATTTGAAATTAAACAAAAATTTTACCGACCGTCAATCATATTGACGTTGAGCCGTTAGATGGCAGCATTGCCGTTTTGTGTATATAATTTTAATAATTAATTAATTTGCAAAAACAATAGCAATAATAAATTTTTTAGTTGTGGATGCCGGTAGAGCAAGCAATTATCTATAAAATGACATATAATTTATGTGGATTAGTTGTGAGGTTTTTTCTAAAAAGGGAGAGTAACATCTTAACCTTAGCGTATTAATATATATCATATTGCCCTAACCTAACTCTTAGTGCGCTATTTTCTCTAAGTATTTTTTACAGTAACATGTCTTTTTATCTAAGAAATACAACAAAGGATAAATTTTCTTTTCTCACACACGCGATTTAATTCATTATCCCTTAAATCTCCAAAGTAAAACAATAATTTTAACCGTAATTATTGACAATGATCATAGGTGAAAACCAAATATTTTCCCGTTTTATTTAAGTATGTTACACTATTTCTTAGTACATTATTTTCTTTAAGGACCTTTTTACGTAATGTGACTTTTTATCGGAGTAATACAAAAAAGGATAATTTTTTTTGTCACTTATGCGATCCTATTCATTGTCATTCCACGGCGTTAAATTTACGACAATTATTTTGTCGTTTAGACTACGGGTTAAGTATTCTACCGCTGAACCGCGTAGACGTATTCATTGTACGTGTGCTAAATGTAAAGCTCGCGAATGTTTTAAACGAGAGATTTATGTCCGTGGTGTTGGCGGACGTGGCCACTGGCGGTGCGACGACCGTCTGCATAACTTTTACATCCGCATCCGATTATTATTGGCGTTACGTTGGTGATAGTGACAGCTGTTTCGCAACGGATGGTGGAAAGGTTTCGATGAGGTTTAGAAGGACGCTTTATCTGTAACATAACAAACATACAGTAAACGTGTGCAATTCAAAATAATTTTACAAAATCAATTTGAAACATATTTAAGCCTATAAATAACTCCTTAATATGATTTAAATTTAAACAATATTCCGTATTCACAAATGATGTATTCTTTAATGAGCAATCTGCTTATACTTAAAACTCCATATAGGCTGTAATCAAGAACTTATCTTTTATAAATACATGTTATTCTCTGATTAATTGTAGAACATGTTGAGAAACCACATGAAAATTCTCATCCATTTTAAAGATTGTAAAGAAAAAAAAATCACAAGTTTTTAGTGAAAATTAATTCAAATATATTTACATCGATGCGTAGAATTACTTCTTTGTATAATAGACAGGTTTTCGTTACAACCTATGTACATAAATACGACTGAGGAGAAAATGTTAAAAAAATTATGACAATACTTTTCTAAGTAAATCGCTGTCAATTTTGCGAGTCCAATGAGAAACAAAATTATATTTTTCATAGAAATATGCTTCAAATATACTTAGTTTGATGTTTAAAATTACCTATACGTGTAATAGACAGGTTTTTCGTTACAACCTATGCACATAAATACGACTGAGGAGAAAATGTTTAAAACTTTATGACAATCCTTTAAGTAAATCGCTGTCAATTTTGCGAGTCCAATGAGAAACAGAATTATATTTTTCACAGAAATATACTTCAAATATATTTAGATTGATGATTAAAATTACCGGTATGTGTAATAGACAGATTTTTCGTAACAACTTGTGCACACAAATACGACTGAGGAGAAAATGTTAAAAAACTTTGTGGCAATCCTTTCCTAAGTAAATCGCTATAAATTTTGCGAGTCCAATGAGAAACAGGATTCTATTTTTCACAGAAATATGCTTCAAATATATTTAGATTGATGATTAAAATTACCGGTATGTGTAATAGACAGATTTTTCGTTACAACTTGTGCACACAAATACGACTGAGGAGAAAATGTTAAAAAACTTTGTGGCAATCCTTTCCTAAGTAAATCGCTATAAATTTTGCGAGTCCAATGAGAAACAAAATTATATTTTTCACAGAAATATGCTTCAAATATATTTAGATTGATGCTTAAAATTACCGGTATGTGTAATAGACAGATTTTTCGTTACAACTTGTGCACACAAATACGACTGAGGAGAAAATGTTAAAAAACTTTGTGGCAATCCTTTCCTAAGTAAATCGCTATAAATTTTGCGAGTCTAATGAGAAACAAAATCAAATTTTTCATAGAAATATGCTGCAAATATATTTAGTTTGATGCTTAAGTTTACGTGTACGTGTAATAGACAAGTTTTTTGTTACAACTTATATACATAAATACGACTGAGGAGAAAATGTTAAACTTTATGACAATCCTCAATCCCTTCTGAGGAAATTACTCTTAATGATGTGATTCTAACGAAAAAAATGGCAGTTTTTACAGCAACATGCTTCAGATATATTTAGTTTGATGCTTAAGTTTACGTGTACGTGTAATAGACAAGTTTTTTGTTACAACCTATATACATAAATACGACTGAGGAGAAAATGTTAAACTTTATGACAATCCTCAATCCCTTCTGAGGAAATTACTCTTAATGATGTGATTCTAACGAAAAAAATGGCAGTTTTTACAGCAACATGCTTCAGATATATTTAGTTTGATGCTTAAGTTTACGTGTACGTGTAATAGACAAGTTTTTTGTTACAACCTATATACATAAATACGACTGAGGAGAAAATGTTAAAGTTTATGACAATCCTCAATCCCTTCTGAGGAAATGACTCTTAATGATGTGATTCTAACGAAAAAAATGGCAGTTTTTACAGCAACATGCTTCAGATATATTTAGTTTGATGCTTAAGTTTACGTGTACGTGTAATAGACAAGTTTTTTGTTACAACCTATATACATAAATACGAATGAGGAGAAAATGTTAAAGTTAATGACAATCCTCAATCCCTTCTGAGGAAATTACTCTTAATGATGTGATTCTACCGAAAAAAATGGCAGTTTTTACAGCAACATGCTTCAGATATATTTAGTTTGATGCTTAAGTTTACGTGTACGTGTAATAGACAAGTTTTTTGTTACAACCTATATACATAAATACGACTGAGGAGAAAATGTTAAAGTTTATGACAATCCTCAATCCCTTCTGAGGAAATTACTCTTAATGATGTGATTCTAACGAAAAAAATGGCAGTTTTTACAGCAACATGCTTCAGATATATTTAGTTTGATGCTTAAGTTTACGTGTACGTGTAATAGACAAGTTTTTTGTTACAACCTATATACATAAATACGACTGAGGAGAAAATGTTAAAGTTTATGACAATCCTCAATCCCTTCTGAGGAAATTACTCTTAATGATGTGATTCTAACGAAAAAAATGGCAGTTTTTACAGCAACATGCTTCAGATATATTTAGTTTGATGCTTAAGTTTACGTGTACGTGTAATAGACAAGTTTTTTGTTACAACCTATATACATAAATACGACTGAGGAGAAAATGTTAAAGTTTATGACAATCCTCAATCCCTTCTGAGGAAATTACTCTTAATGATGTGATTCTAACGAAAAAAATGGCAGTTTTTACAGCAACATGCTTCAGATATATTTAGTTTGATGCTTAAGTTTACGTGTACGTGTAATAGACAAGTTTTTTGTTACAACTTATATACATAAATACGACTGAGGAGAAAATGTTAAACTTTATGACAATCCTCAATCCCTTCTGAGGAAATTACTCTTAATGATGTGATTCTAACGAAAAAAATGGCAGTTTTTACAGCAACATGCTTCAGATATATTTAGTTTGATGCTTAAGTTTACGTGTACGTGTAATAGACAAGTTTTTTGTTACAACCTATATACATAAATACGACTGAGGAGAAAATGTTAAACTTTATGACAATCCTCAATCCCTTCTGAGGAAATTACTCTTAATGATGTGATTCTAACGAAAAAAATGGCAGTTTTTACAGCAACATGCTTCAGATATATTTAGTTTGATGCTTAAGTTTACGTGTACGTGTAATAGACAAGTTTTTTGTTACAACTTATATACATAAATACGACTGAGGAGAAAATGTTAAACTTTATGACAATCCTCAATCCCTTCTGAGGAAATTACTCTTAATGATGTGATTGTAACGAAAAAAATGGCAGTTTTTACAGCAACATGCTTCAGATATATTTAGTTTGATGCTTAAGTTTACGTGTACGTGTAATAGACAAGTTTTTTGTTACAACCTATATACATAAATACGACTGAGGAGAAAATGTTAAAGTTTATGACAATCCTCAATCCCTTCTGAGGAAATTACTCTTAATGATGTGATTCTAAGGAAAAAAATGGCAGTTTTTACAGCAACATGCTTCAGATATATTTAGTTTGATGCTTAAGTTTACGTGTACGTGTAATAGACAAGTTTTTTGTTACAACCTATATACATAAATACGACTGAGGAGAAAATGTTAAACTTTATGACAATCCTCAATCCCTTCTGAGGAAATTACTCTTAATGATGTGATTCTAACGAAAAAAATGGCAGTTTTTACAGCAACATGCTTCAGATATATTTAGTTTGATGCTTAAGTTTACGTGTACGTGTAATAGACAAGTTTTTTGTTACAACCTATATACATAAATACGACTGAGGAGAAAATGTTAAAGTTTATGACAATCCTCAATCCCTTCTGAGGAAATTACTCTTAATGATGTGATTCTAAGGAAAAAAATGGCAGTTTTTACAGCAACATGCTTCAGATATATTTAGTTTGATGCTTAAGTTTACGTGTACGTGTAATAGACAAGTTTTTTGTTACAACCTATATACATAAATACGACTGAGGAGAAAATGTTAAAGTTTATGACAATCCTCAATCCCTTCTGAGGAAATTACTCTTAATGATGTGATTCTAACGAAAAAAATGGCAGTTTTTACAGCAACATGCTTCAGATATATTTAGTTTGATGCTTAAGTTTACGTGTACGTGTAATAGACAAGTTTTTTGTTACAACTTATATACATAAATACGACTGAGGAGAAAATGTTAAACTTTATGACAATCCTCAATCCCTTCTGAGGAAATTACTCTTAATGATGTGATTCTAACGAAAAAAATGGCAGTTTTTACAGCAACATGCTTCAGATATATTTAGTTTGATGCTTAAGTTTACGTGTACGTGTAATAGACAAGTTTTTTGTTACAACCTATATACATAAATACGACTGAGGAGAAAATGTTAAACTTTATGACAATCCTCAATCCCTTCTGAGGAAATTACTCTTAATGATGTGATTCTAAGGAAAAAAATGGCAGTTTTTACAGCAACATGCTTCAGATATATTTAGTTTGATGCTTAAGTTTACGTGTACGTGTAATAGACAAGTTTTTTGTTACAACCTATATACATAAATACGACTGAGGAGAAAATGTTAAAGTTTATGACAATCCTCAATCCCTTCTGAGGAAATTACTCTTAATGATGTGATTCTAACGAAAAAAATGGCAGTTTTTACAGCAACATGCTTCAGATATATTTAGTTTGATGCTTAAGTTTACGTGTACGTGTAATAGACAAGTTTTTTGTTACAACTTATATACATAAATACGACTGAGGAGAAAATGTTAAACTTTATGACAATCCTCAATCCCTTCTGAGGAAATTACTCTTAATGATGTGATTCTAACGAAAAAAATGGCAGTTTTTACAGCAACATGCTTCAGATATATTTAGTTTGATGCTTAAGTTTACGTGTACGTGTAATAGACAAGTTTTTTGTTACAACCTATATACATAAATACGACTGAGGAGAAAATGTTAAACTTTATGACAATCCTCAATCCCTTCTGAGGAAATTACTCTTAATGATGTGATTCTAACGAAAAAAATGGCAGTTTTTACAGCAACATGCTTCAGATATATTTAGTTTGATGCTTAAGTTTACGTGTACGTGTAATAGACAAGTTTTTTGTTACAACTTATATACATAAATACGACTGAGGAGAAAATGTTAAACTTTATGACAATCCTCAATCCCTTCTGAGGAAATTACTCTTAATGATGTGATTCTAACGAAAAAAATGGCAGTTTTTACAGCAACATGCTTCAGATATATTTAGTTTGATGCTTAAGTTTACGTGTACGTGTAATAGACAAGTTTTTTGTTACAACTTATATACATAAATACGACTGAGGAGAAAATGTTAAAGTTTATGACAATCCTCAATCCCTTCTGAGGAAATTACTCTTAATGATGTGATTCTAACGAAAAAAATGGCAGTTTTTACAGCAACATGCTTCAGATTTATTTAGTTTGATGCTTAAGTTTACGTGTACGTGTAATAGACAAGTTTTTTGTTACAACCTATATACATAAATACGACTGAGGAGAAAATGTTAAAGTTTATGACAATCCTCAATCCCTTCTGAGGAAATTACTCTTAATGATGTGATTCTAACGAAAAAAATGGCAGTTTTTACAGCAACATGCTTCAGATATATTTAGTTTGATGCTTAAGTTTACGTGTACGTGTAATAGACAAGTTTTTTGTTACAACCTATATACATAAATACGACTGAGGAGAAAATGTTAAAGTTTATGACAATCCTCAATCCCTTCTGAGGAAATTACTCTTAATGATGTGATTCTAACGAAAAAAATGGCAGTTTTTACAGCAACATGCTTCAGATATATTTAGTTTGATGCTTAAGTTTACGTGTACGTGTAATAGACAAGTTTTTTGTTACAACTTATATACATAAATACGACTGAGGAGAAAATGTTAAACTTTATGACAATCCTCAATCCCTTCTGAGGAAATTACTCTTAATGATGTGATTCTAACGAAAAAAATGGCAGTTTTTACAGCAACATGCTTCAGATATATTTAGTTTGATGCTTAAGTTTACGTGTACGTGTAATAGACAAGTTTTTTGTTACAACCTATATACATAAATACGACTGAGGAGAAAATGTTAAACTTTATGACAATCCTCAATCCCTTCTGAGGAAATTACTCTTAATGATGTGATTCTAACGAAAAAAATGGCAGTTTTTACAGCAACATGCTTCAGATATATTTAGTTTGATGCTTAAGTTTACGTGTACGTGTAATAGACAAGTTTTTTGTTACAACTTATATACATAAATACGACTGAGGAGAAAATGTTAAACTTTATGACAATCCTCAATCCCTTCTGAGGAAATTACTCTTAATGATGTGATTCTAACGAAAAAAATGGCAGTTTTTACAGCAACATGCTTCAGATATATTTAGTTTGATGCTTAAGTTTACGTGTACGTGTAATAGACAAGTTTTTTGTTACAACCTATATACATAAATACGACTGAGGAGAAAATGTTAAAGTTTATGACAATCCTCAATCCCTTCTGAGGAAATGACTCTTAATGATGTGATTCTAACGAAAAAAATGGCAGTTTTTACAGCAACATGCTTCAGATATATTTAGTTTGATGCTTAAGTTTACGTGTACGTGTAATAGACAAGTTTTTTGTTACAACCTATATACATAAATACGACTGAGGAGAAAATGTTAAACTTTATGACAATCCTCAATCCCTTCTGAGGAAATTACTCTTAATGATGTGATTCTAACGAAAAAAATGGCAGTTTTTACAGCAACATGCTTCAGATATATTTAGTTTGATGCTTAAGTTTACGTGTACGTGTAATAGACAAGTTTTTTGTTACAACTTATATACATAAATACGACTGAGGAGAAAATGTTAAACTTTATGACAATCCTCAATCCCTTCTGAGGAAATTACTCTTAATGATGTGATTCTAACGAAAAAAATGGCAGTTTTTACAGCAACATGCTTCAGATATATTTAGTTTGATGCTTAAGTTTACGTGTACGTGTAATAGACAAGTTTTTTGTTACAACCTATATACATAAATACGACTGAGGAGAAAATGTTAAAGTTTATGACAATCCTCAATCCCTTCTGAGGAAATTACTCTTAATGATGTGATTCTAACGAAAAAAATGGCAGTTTTTACAGCAACATGCTTCAGATATATTTAGTTTGATGCTTAAGTTTACGTGTACGTGTAATAGACAAGTTTTTTGTTACAACTTATATACATAAATACGACTGAGGAGAAAATGTTAAACTTTATGACAATCCTCAATCCCTTCTGAGGAAATTACTCTTAATGATGTGATTCTAACGAAAAAAATGGCAGTTTTTACAGCAACATGCTTCAGATATATTTAGTTTGATGCTTAAGTTTACGTGTACGTGTAATAGACAAGTTTTTTGTTACAACCTATATACATAAATACGACTGAGGAGAAAATGTTAAACTTTATGACAATCCTCAATCCCTTCTGAGGAAATTACTCTTAATGATGTGATTCTAACGAAAAAAATGGCAGTTTTTACAGCAACATGCTTCAGATATATTTAGTTTGATGCTTAAGTTTACGTGTACGTGTAATAGACAAGTTTTTTGTTACAACTTATATACATAAATACGACTGAGGAGAAAATGTTAAACTTTATGACAATCCTCAATCCCTTCTGAGGAAATTACTCTTAATGATGTGATTCTAACGAAAAAATAGCAGTTTTTACAGCAACATGCTTCAGATGTATTTAGTTTGATACATAGAATCACCTACATGAACAGATCGTTATTTTGTTACAACCTTTATACATAAATACGACTGAGAAGAAAATGCTAAGAAACTACATGGCAATCTTCAAATGTTTCTGAGTAAATTCCTGTCGATGTTGAGATTTCAAAGAAAAAAATTACATTTTGACATGCTCTTTATTACATCTATATATGTCCATAAAGAGCAAAAAAAATCTAATGAACATCTTACATTTTACAAAATTTCTATGAGCGGGTCTATTGATGAAAATATTGTATATAATCTAAATATGCAGATATATTTTGCCCCTAGTATTAATTCAGTCTTTAGTCAGAGTTAACCATAGGTAATGAGGTCAAGAAATTAATATTTTTTAGGTTTTATTTATGTTTTGAATAAGTGTCGCTATCACGCAGCACATACTTTCCTACGTAATAAAAACAGCGTTGACTGAAACTTAGAAACTTGGTTTAAATTATGATTTTAGAAAAATATCCTTACAGATGTCTCTGGTTTGTTGACTTTCGTGGAGAAATTAGTCCACAAAAGGGAGAAACTAGAACATCGTTAGATTCTTTTTTGAGAAAATCGAATTTATAATTATTTTATGGATAATGTCCTAAATTATGATGTTGGAAAAAAAATTCCTAAGTATGAATGCTTCTGAAACCATGCGCATAAAACATTAGACCTTTAACTATTAAACTACAGGCACTTCTCGTTTTAAAGCGTCTTGTGTTACGTCATAAAATGTTACATCATACCTTTGTATGATTTTGATGCCATCAATGTTTCGTTTTACATCTTCGTAATAATTTGTCAATTTACATAAAAACATGCTACCACACAATTTACACAAAAAAGTTGCAAAGATGAACTTGATGGGACAAATTTTTGTAGAGCGACAATAAAAGAGTGCACTACACAAATTTGTCCTATATATGTAGGTATATCTTATATATGATTGCAGGTTTTACACATAAATGTGTGACAAAATGTGTTTAATTTTAGGTAGTTTTGCATTATTCCATTTATTATTAGCACATAACATGACGTACTAAATCTCATTTAGTAAGAAGCTTAACCTTATCCTTCTTCCTTATGGCGCTGATTGATAGTCTCTGAAGATGGCTAATCGCAAAAGGATCGCCGCCTTTGAAATTCCTTACTGGAGTAAGATATTAAACATCTCACGGGCCGAATACAAAACCAATGTCTCGATTTTAGAAGAACTTAGAACAAAACCAGCTTGTCCACTATCCGTCTATGGAGATATTTCGATATTTTCGAATAGTTTGGTCAAATTGTGCGGAAAGCTATTGGCAGCATTGAGAAACTCATTTTTACAGAAGAAGTTACAAATGACCTCGGCGTAGACTTTAAATGAACATTGGGATTTCTTTACGTGATGCTCAATAATTGCGTGGACACCAGGAATTTATGGCGAAACATCATTAAAGAAAAGGTGTTATCAAAAGAGAACTAGGGATTCTTCTTTAATCGATCCTCAGAAATGAGGAATCAATTAAGGAAGAAGAATCTGACGTTCCTACGTCGCGAGGACTGTCAGTTTTTGGAAATATTAAAATATCCCCTTTCTTAAATTTAAGTCCGTTTTTTTAGAACTCTTGAAAGATGATGAAAGCGGGTGAAGAGAAAATTTCTATCCTGCTACTTTTTTAGTCTACAGAAAAAAAAATGGACTACCTACTTTTATGTCAAGATCTACCATACGTCATCTAAAGTTTTCAATCGATTGATGAAATTTTACGTGATCATAACTAACAACCGGCCTCGGTCCACTGCTGGTTCTACAAAACGCATTGGAAATTTTATAATAATATTTATTTAAATAATAATTTCAATTTATAGACTCTATAACGTGTTTACCTTTTTTCAGATTGTCTATGCCTTTGCTTTGACAAATACGAGGTAAAGGGGTTGGGTAACTATTTTATTGCTTTTTTGTTGATCAACAAAATTTTTCAAGTATAAGTAAATGTCAGTCTTATTTAATTTTTTTCGTTTTACGAACTTTTATTTGATACTACGCATGACGGGATTAAAAACAAAAAAATCGTCGATCCATTTTTATCCTCCTCTTCCAAAGTAACCTCTATTGGTAATTAAGGTTCTTATACTTTACATTTACGGTTGATTCCTGAGAAAACTGGGTGCTATAGACCGACAAGCTGAGAAATGAACAGAACTTTTAAATAGCACGCTAGTAAAGCGAGTCTTGCAAAATTAATTTATTTCTACGATTTTTAATAATATAGATGATGATACGTTCTACCATATTCTTCTCATACTTCTCACAGACACAATCTTACACCTTCACATCTTTCTAAAGATTCAACCTAATTACTTTTGTCGTCTTTGTGTATTCTTCTGTAATTATCATTAGGGATGATATTAATATAGTCCAGAGAGGACAGGGCAAGAAAAAATATGTACAGAGATCGTTTAAAAAGGGGACTGTCGCTATAAGAAAGAAACAAGAGGCAGTATAGATTTGTTCTGAATGGAATCGCTTAGTCTCAATACGTAATCTTGTTTCGATACTTAAAAACCTGGTTGAACCGTCGACGTTAAGTGTCCCCTATTCAGAGAGCATATGAAGCGAGTTGTCAAATGATTTTGCAAAAAAGTTTGCAAAATCAAGCAGACTGTGAAAATAAAATTTTCTTTTCTATGTGGTAAAACTGCAACTGGGAAATGTTTTAAGATACAAATGGCGTGAGGTTATTAATGTTAGTCTTAGCAAGATTTTTGACTTTTATTTAAAAAAAAAGGACGAGTCTTCAAATAGTAGTCAATCGAAAGTATCTATAAGCCTCCACAAGTGTCAATAAGGAGAATGTTTAACATATTTGCACTTTACTGGCCGTCTTTCATAGTTTTAGCATCAAAATCTGAGCAAAGATAATCGTTATCTGCGTTGACAGTGACTGGTATGCATATTTTAAAAAAAGGACTAGTAATTAAATAGTAGTCAGTAGAAAGTATCAATAAGCGTCCATAAGCGTCAATAAGGAGAATGTTGAACAGATTTGCACTTTACTGGCCGTCTATCATAGTTTAAGCATCAAAATCTGAGCAAAGATGACCGTTATCTACTTTGCAGTATTCATATTACCGTATACAACTCTCTCGGTAAGATAAAACTATGTGTAAAGTGATTATCGTACAGATAGATTCTGAAACAAAAGGGGCAATGAAAATAGTTGGATCCCTTGAAGAACCATCAGGCAGGCGCAGCGGTTTTTCTTTTTTCTAAATTTGGAGTTTTGTTATAAGATCAAAAACTTGATTATCTAAAGGAATATGATCGTAATTTTGAAAATCCATTTTAAAGAGAACTTTTTCGAAGCTTTTCATCGAATGTATGAACGACCCAAGAGATGTGTAGAGTAACGTGGAGGGCATGGGGGGCATGAATTAAATAAAGAGATATTTTTTTGATAAAGAACTGACATTTAAAGGAGTCAGGGGATGGATTTTAAATAACCTGTGTGTTATATGAATTTAATGTATGTTATATGAGAAGATAGGCGCTGCTTGAAGTTTTTAAAATATGTAGTTTTAGATAATATAATTTTATTAGATCATATTTCTATACAATTTTATTAGGTCATATTTCTATAAAGTTTTAAAATGTGAAATTTTGAAATAATAGAATTTTGTTAGGTCATATTTCTACACACAAAATTCTAAAATATGAAGTTTTAGAATAATACAATTTGATTAGGTCATATTTCTATATATAACGTTCTAAAATATAAAATTTTAGAATAATACAATTTTATTAAGTTATATTTCTATACACAACGTTCTAAAATATGAAGTTTTAGAATAATACAATTTTATTAGGTCATATTTCGATACACAAACTTCTAAAATATGAAGGTTTACAATAATACAATTTGATTTGGTCGTATTTCCATACATAAAGTTCTAAAATATAAATTTTTCGAATAACACAATTTTATTAGGTCATATTTCTATAGGTATATAAAGTCCTAAAATGTGAAGTTTTAAAATGATACAATTTGGTTACATCATAGTTTGATACATATGGCGGACCATTGCCCTCGTAGTAATAACTACGCCGTATGTATAAATTGTATATATCAAAAAAATATAAATAAATAAAAAAATCAAAGAGGAACTATTTTATTCAAGTTTCCATTTTACAGTCTTAATTATCGTAAAAATTGTTTCCCTCCTTTTCCCCGTTCTCCATTTTTTCTGCAATTAGTTTACTGATCAAAATTAATAAATTACTGAAAATATGTTCTACAGAAATAGAATTAATATTGGTTCAGTAAAATTACATAGAAAACTTGGTTCTCGAATTTCGTATTATAGTTTGGCTTTTTTCAAGATTAATTAAAATAATCATGATTAGACAAACATACACGGAATTGGAGATATATTATCTTATAACAATATATCTTATATCTATATTATTTTATATCAATAGTTAGGGAAAAATAGAACTCTGCGTTTATAATAAAAAAAATTAAATTCATACTTTGAGGAAGTATTTTACAACATGTAGTTTAGTTTAATCATTCGATTAAAAAATAAATACTTTATGAATGGAATATACAGTATCTGACCACGCGTTTACATATCGTATTGATACGCTCATTACTGTATTGATATGTTGTATGGAAATGAGTTGTAAACAATGGCAGTCGTGTCGTTATTCAAATCTTATCGTAGCCTAAATAAAAGGTTGTATTATTTTTCTGCTGTTAAAGAGGACAAACAATATTGTGCGTATGAAATTCAAATAAAACACATGGAAAATACATCAAAATGAATATTTTTATTTATGAAATGTATCAAAAAGTAAAGATGAATAAAAATATTTGTTAATATTTGTTTAGTCTATTTATAAAAAACGCATAGAGTTTCTGTTTGATAATAGTAATATCAACATCATCATCATCATATATATTAATACGCTAAGGTTAAGATAATAGTAATATCATCATCATCATCATCATATATATTAATACGCTAAGGTTAAGATGTTACACTTAACCATATATATTAATACGCTAAGGTTAAGATGTTACGCTAAGATAATAGTAATATCATCATCATCATCATTATATATATTAATACGCTAATCATCATATATATTAATACGCTAAGGTTAAGATGTTACACTCCCTTTTTAGAAAAAACCTCACAACTAATCCACATAAATTATATATCATTTTATAGATAATTGCTTGCTCTACCGGCATCCACAACTAAAAAATGTATTATTGCTATTGTTTTTGCAAATTAATTAATTATTAAAATTATATACACTAAACAGCAATGCTGCCATCTAACGGCTCAACGTCAATACGATTGACGGTCGTTAAATTTTTGTTTAATTTCAAATCCACTCACGTATAAATAAAGTGACGCTTTAGCTCAATGCTTTTGATACTTGCGCCTCTATATGTCAATTTTATTAAAATAGAATAAATAATGCGAAGACTTCGCACGGGTCACGCTAGTCATTTATTTATAGATATAAAATACAACAGGTAAAGTAATGGACATGTGCAGAAATTTTCTTAAAGCTAATGGCAAAATAAAAATTAAGTTACACGCCCTAACTTTAATTTTTTCAATATTTTATTCATAAAAAGGTTTAATGTGATAGTATTAAAAAAAAACTGAAGAATGTTTCTGAAGGAAAAAAAACACGTAATGTGGACATGAGCATTCTGTGGTTTGGTTTATAGTTTGATAAGACTAGTAAAACTCTGATTGGTGATTTGTTTCCTATTAACATATTTTATAAATAAAAGGTTTTACTAGAAGTTTATATATATATATATATATATATATAAACATATATATATATATATGTATAATTTTTTGAGTGTCAGAATTTTATTTTATTATATTTCATTAAATTAAATCGTGTAGTTTTTACATATTTTCGTGAAAAACCGATTATTGTTTTCCCATATTTATACAAAAATGTTATTAAATATTTATCACAATTAAAGCAGTTTACATTCAATTTTCAAAAAATCATTGTTAATTTCCGGAATAAGATGTTACATATTTTCATAAAAATTCGTTAGCATTACATGTCGATTTTTTTCGAAATCTTTGTTAAATATTTGTTACAATTAAGAGTAGTTTATTCTAAACATTTCTAAAAAAACCACTGATATACTCCAGAATGAGATGGTGTATATTTTCATCAAAATTCGTTAGCATTACATATGAAATTTTTCGAAATCTTGATTAAATATTTGTTACAATTAAGAGTACTTTGTTCTAAACATTTCTAAAAAATCACTGATATACTCCAGAATGGGATGGTGCATATTTTCATAAAAATTCGTTAACGTTACGAATTGAATTTTCTCGTGAATAGATTTTTAAATATTCGTTGTAATTAAAAGCAGTTTACACTAAAAATTTAAAAAAAATCGATATTGGCCTCTGAAATAAGATTTTATGCAAAAAGTTCAAAATAATCATGAGACGGATGAAAAATATATTATAAAATTTAATTTAAACAATCAAACAGACAAAATTAAATAACGGAATGAAAGAAACAATCTTATTTAAAATTGTACACTGCCGGTCTGTCGGAAATATGGAAGTTTGAGGAAATGGAAAAATAATTATTTTCTAGGTTTTTCACCCTGAAATTTTCTCCATGCATTTAATAGCATAATAGCATAAGAGAGGCATTTGAATACCTTGTATACCTTATTTCTCCACACCAAAATGTTTAGTTCAAACAGAAATCTAGATATTTCTTATTTTCACTAAATATTTCACCAGTTATTCAATATTTATATCATTTTCTCTATACGTCTCATTTTATTTTGTATTATAGACGAATATTTTGGTATATTAAGAAAATTGTTCGACAATTTTTAACCGGTTCTCAATTCGAATGTTTTTTAAGGTTGCATTCCTCAAAATAAAAAAAAAACGGTCACTTTGATGCTCTTCCATCTGTCATAGCTCTTTTTCTCAGAAACGGCTAGAGACATCAAATTAAAATTAATATCGTATACTGACTTTATATGTATTAATGTACCTGTAACCTTACATTGCTGTAAAAATGTTTTGATTCACGCAGTTAAAAGAGTTATTTTGTTATTTATAACAGTCTCGAAAGACGTAATATACTTATAGCTTATTTATAGCACAATATACTTATAGCTTACTTATAGTTTACTTATAGCATACTTATAGCACAATATACTTATAGCTTACTTATAGTTTACTTATAGCTTACTTATAGCACAATATACTTATAGCTTACTTATAGTTTACTTATAGCTTACTTATAGCACAATATACTTATAGCTTACTTATAGTTTACTTATAGCTTACTTATAGCACAATATACTTATAGCTTACTTATAGTTTACTTATAGCTTACTTATAGCACAATATACTTATAGCTTACTTATAGTTTACTTATAGCTTACTTATAGCACAATATACTTATAGCTTACTTATAGTTTACTTATAGCATACTTATAGCACAATATACTTATAGCTTTACTTATAGCTTACTTATAGCACAATATACTTATAGCTTACTTATAGTTTCCTTATAGCATACTTATAGCACAAGCAAGGGGAAAAATTCACAAAATCAATTATTTCTAATTCAGCGTGGAATTATACATCTTTTTGAAAAATGCGTCTGTGAAAATTATGGTAGTTAATATATTTACATCGTAAAAATTAAAGTTTTGTTTAAAAAAATAAAATTAAAAATGCTTAAATATGTTCGGAACCCTCATAGTACGAGTTCCACTCTTGCTTGACTGGTTTCTTTTAGTATGCTAACGCATAAGTCCAGCGAACTCTTTTGAATAATTTTTTTTCTTTTATAGCTAAATGGTGGTTCCATATAAGCTTGGTCAATATCTGATATAAATTAGGCTGGGATCAAATGGGATTGAAGACATTTGTTCCGTCACACAATTGTTTGTTGACAAAATAATCACAGATCCAACTGGACAAAAGTGTGATAATAATGTGTGGGCTGCGTATTATCCGCGTGGATAAATGTTGAGAAATTCTGTGATGAGGAATACAGACAAAGAGTTACCGTAATCCTTGACGTCACCATAGAGAACAAAAGCGCGGTAACGAGGTTACCGTTTCTACCATAGACTACAAAAATTATACAGGAAGGGACAACATTACCATAGTCTAAATGTTTTAACAATTTTCCTTAATCAGACCTTTCCTGATAAGTAGGAGTTTTCTATCTATGATTAAAACCTTACATACCTTAACAGGCTAACACGGCGATTCTTATTCTATATAATACACGCCAGTCTGACGTCTCCAAAATTCCAACCATAGTGCATTTAAAATTTTGAGAATATATTTTGAGAAACCTTTTCAAAGACATAAATTGTGGTACTTCCCTAGCCTTCTTATTTATTACATCCTAATTTAAAGGTGATGTTGGCCAAAAGAATTGAGACTAAAAAGAAGGTGGCAGTAGATTTCAGACAAACAAAACGAAATTAGGTGTATTTTGTAGAAATTGCGGTAGTCGAAAAGAGCCCAATCTTTAATTACGTGCAGAAGGCGAGGAGCTATTGAAAGGATGCAACTGAAAAAATAATGGATAGTATTCTAAATAAATAAGTCGGCAATGTTGAAAGAGTTAAAAGTTTGAAGTGAAAAAGGAAGAGAGTTAAAAGGAGATTTAGATGATAGAACTTAGTGAAAATAGAACTTAGTTAACATTTGCATCATGCTAGAAAAAGATCAATATTTTTATTTAAACACATAATTAAATCGAAACGACGTGATCCTATTTTTGAGTATTGAATATTTGTTTAGAAAAATTACTCGCCATGTGTTATGCATATTAAAAATATAGTAAAATATCAGTTTAACTAATTTTTGTCTATTCGTTTGAATATTTGTTTGTTTGGCTTCACATTACGCAATGAAACCGTTCCAATTCATGTGCGGCTCGCGCTATAAGAGTTCCATACCTTCTTTACTTGAAGTCACATATACTTTGACCCTGTGCTATAAATATAATATATACTTTAAGAAACGAGATATGGTAGTAAAAAGAAAAAAACATTCATAATAGAGTATGATTAATCAAAAAGAACTATTGTAGTTAAACGAAATTCTAATATTTGTTGATTCCTTTTTAAATAGTTTCCAATTCCTAGTCTACATTACTTGCTACATCCACTAGGAATTTCCGACGCCCAGATATTAAGTTGATCAAGGTAGATCTGATAACAAACAGACCTAAAAATGCAAATTAGACTGGCTCTAAGATTGTTATTTAAAAAAAATAAAATTACACGTGTCTCTAAAAAAAAAGAGAAATAAAGAAAAAAAAATAAAAAAAATAAAAAAATGCCCGTGTAAAGCATTTCCAACGGATATTTGACCTTCTGATCTGACGATTTAACCCAGTCTGAGAAATATCCGCTCCTTCATGTCGTCAGCCAGCGAAGAGGCGGCAAAAACCCAGACCCTCGCTTGGCCCAACGGGCGGCACCGAGTCCGCCTGCCCAACCACAGCCTAGTTAGGCCCGGCCTAAGGCCCTACCATATTGAAACGTAGCAGTAATGTAATGATATGACTGTAACATACAAGATTACATAGCTAATTTTCGAGAACTTATTCATAATTAAAATTGAAGATTTGTGTGATAATAACATAGATACACGCGAACAAAGTTGTAGGTAAAAAAGTTATTAGCAGTATTTTTACTTCAACGTACGGTAATGTAATAAGCTGAAAGTTTGGATAGATGTTTGAATGGATGTACAGAAGTATGGACGAATGGATGTATATATGGATGGATGCATGGACGGATAGATGGATGTATGGAATTATGAATATATGAATGTTTGGATATTTGGATGCATGGATACATACAAACACCCATGCATACATCCATACATCAAACTATTCATATATGCACATATCCATAGAGGTATGTTTGGATGTATGGATAGATGGATGTATGGATGTATGGAATTAATTATGTACGGATGTATAGATGGACAGATGAATGTATGGATGTATGGAATAAGGGATGTATGGATGTATAGATGGATGGACGGATAAATGCATTTATATATAGATGTACGGAGATATGAATTCATGGATGGATGAATGTACCCTTATCACCCTATGACTTCGAAATTCCTGATCGTATGTACAACAAAATTTGCATACCAACAGTTTATAACCTGGATTAGCATATATATTGCTTCATCCAGAAATCTAGAAGTAGTTATTTGAGATGTGATTGAGATTTTTTTGATCTTTTATGATGTATATTGGGTTTCTAATTGATCATGTAGTGTTGTTTGTAAGGAAAATTTTTAAATATGATTTTAGAATGTGTTAAATCATACCAAGTCTGGAATTTTCATATCCGAGCGTTGTTCCCCTGGTATGGCATAAAAATTTTCTTCTTTATAACTAGATCAGGATATTAGTACTGAACGTAAATGGATTTTGAAGAAAAAAACTATATCAAAAGTAAATTGTAGCCTGAATTGACAGCAGGCTACATTACCGTAATTCACGTGAAGTCTCGGGCAGAAGATAGTTTGATTACAAATAATAAAATCACGTGTGTATTGAAATGTTTTCTGAAACTTATTTTTTTAACATTTCATTTTATTTTCTCGACATGATAGACTGGACTAAAATATCTTGCAATAATTAAACTACGAATATGACTTGCTAAATGAAAAATGTTTATGGAAAATGGAAAATGCATTTAGCTTTTCGTGAGCGAGCATTGTTTCTGTAAACGATAACAATTGGATACAGTTTACCTTTTAATCTAGGATGAATATTATCTAGACGTCAATGAAATCCATTGAGTAGTTTAGGCGTGAAAGAATGACAAACAAACAAATAAACAAATAACGTTTAATTATATTATTTACATCAGGGAAACAAATATACTAACGTTTACCACGTACTGATGTACTTTTTTGTATATTTTTACGATTTTTGCAATTTTATTAAATGAAATAATATTATTGATATACTTTTTTGTAAATTTATTTAAATAATTTTATTTATAGCTGTTATATTTATGTACGAATAAGTTTTCTATAGATATATTTTTAAATTAGCAGAATTTTTAAAATAAACCGTTTAATATGACATATGAATTAATGTGAGTTTTTAACTATTTTATGGCATTGATGTGAATCGAAACTTTGTGTTGGCAAATTTTGTGAAGCAAATGCTTAAGAATATTATTAGGATCTAGATATTTATGCGATACACTTATTACAACTAATTCTCAGACATTTTTATCTATTTGACTGCGATTTTGATTGGGTACCATATTTGAGTATCACACTTACACTTTGTAACATCGAACCGGAACCTTCGATCCGTGCTACCATGCTATCGTTCGTTAACCGCACCAGGTCATTCCAAACACCGCACTACAATACCTCAGCACATAAAGCCCGCCTAAACACTATAACGATTCACGCTAATTAAATAATCGGCAACTCTCTCCAACACTTTCCACGCCGCTTACAGTCAACGTTGACAACATTTCATTATTTGTTCCTTATCGGAATTCATAAAACGTGCTCGTAGGCGCTTACGTGCTTACGTTCGTCGCCAGCCAGCCCGTTCTCATATAAAAACCAAGCCCATTGTGAAATTATAACATTCGTATACCGCCCATCCGCGCTAACACACGCAATAATTAATAAATTAATTAAAAAAAGAAAAAAATTAATGAGAATTTGATTAGAAGTTTAACAAAATGAATAGAATCGTGTGTATAGTTTTCCTAGCCGTTTCGGCAACTGCTTTTTCCGTCCGGGAAAATGAGTTCGTAGAGTCCCCGAGGTTGGGAAGCGGAGAGGAGCTTTTGGATAGTGTTATCAGTGATTGTTTCAATGCCGTTTCCGCTACCGGTTGCATGAAGGGTAAAGTTCTGTCGTATTTGGATACGAAACTCGGTATTAGGGCGGAATCAGCGAGGGCGTTCGACGAGAAAAATATTGATAAAGTGATTTTCGATAGGTTCGGAAGGGTGCTTAATACGAATGAGTTCAGGATCAGGTTGCCCGAGTTTCTGTTCCAGAGTGCGGAAGTATCGTATAGGGCTGACCGAGGGATGGATGTGGAGTTTCCCGATGAGGGGATGACGAGCGCTAACGGCGAAGGTATGTGAAAGTGCTGTTAATTTTATTTTGTGTAGGGGATGTAAAATCGATTTGGAGTCAAAAATGTATTTGTTTTCCTAAAATGAAAAGAACAAATTATATATTCAAAACTAAAAAAACAATAAAACATGTTAATGTGGATATAATTACCAATTAAATTAATTTGTTTTAACTTTCGTAATTTATAATGAAATTAGGAAAAATGTTGTTTAAAAAGATATTTGTTATACGTAACTTCGTCTAGTATAAATTTGGATGAAAAATTTAAAATTATGAAATATATGGCATCATCATAGATATATATATTTCAAATTATGAAATATATATATCTATATTTAATTCTTTAAAATATCTCTATTTAAAAAAACAACAAATTTCGTCGGTTTTACCTTTATGTCTTTTTTCGCTTTAAACTCCTAATATACATCATAACGTTAAAGTTGTATTTTTTTCTGAAATTAATATTTCTATTAAATATCATTAAAACTTAGTTAATATCTATGCAGAAGTTTTCAAAAAAAACAATATTGTTTTTATATAGCATTATTAATAATTACAGAAATGTTGTATATATTCCGAAATAACGGAAAAGTTACAATTGTCTAATTATTGGAATTTGTCATTTGCTGCATTATTTTTCGAATATTTATTATTGTATGTATTAATTAATAGGGGTATTTAAAATATAATGGAAATACGAATTCGAAGTTTATATTTGAAAATTATATCACACATTGGCATGTTGAATGCATTTGGACACAGTTTGCGTTCAAATGCATGTTGAATATTAATGGATATGTTAAGGACATTAAATGAATTTTAATTACGATACAAAAGCAGTGTAATGAAGAAAGTGTTAACAATCAATGAACAGAATTTTGAATATGGTTTTGGTGTACGGCATGAGAAAATTTTGTTAATAAATAATGGAATGGGTAATACATGAATGTCAGCTGAAAACTGTGGAACGTTTACGTTAATGAAACAAGAAAAAGCATGGAAATATGACGTGTGAAAATGTTTATCTATCTACATATATTATTTATTAGAATTTATAGTTTTCAATCATAAAATACAGTGATTATCGAGTGGAAATATATGTGGATTTTCTTTAAACAGATTAAATTTTTTTTGAGATTTTTCGAATTTATTAAAGCATGAACGATAAACGATACGTGAGACTGGCCTGATCCGTCAGATTTTCTATTTGAAGAGACAATTTCTGAGCTCGAAATAAACAAATAATACTACAGCTGATGCGATAAATTACTAGGATTCAGACTTTCACACGTTTAGACGATATGAATGAGCAAGTAGTTGACTAACTGTTCGAAGTTTGAGCACTTATGCTTTAGGAAAAAATAAGGAAATGGAAAACTTATCAAAATAGTAAAAAAATAGTCTTCTTTCTGTGGGAAAGTGATTACAACAGTCACTCGCAGTACAAGCGCCTGGTGCAATAAACAAATTCAGGGATTGCTGCGCGTATACTTTGTGGGATGGAGTCAGTGTTACAAATGATCTGTCGGTACATAGGCATATCCAGAATAACTTGTTGCCTTGGCTTCTGAGTTCGGGTAACATTCCTGCAACCCCTAACCAAGGCTTGGGGAATAATGGAATGAGCTTCTTTGTCGTATGTCAGAAATTACAATGGGTTTTTCTAAAAAATCCAAAATAATATAATTCAAATAAATAATTTTCTGTGACAAATATATTAGGAAGTAAAAATTTTCAACGTTTGATTATGGTATTTCTTGTATAGTTTCAATTAAGGAAGTGTTGCAGAAAGTTGGTGAATAATCGGTTTCGATGAATGTTTTATTAAATAGAAGAAGGATTCATAATTTTTTTAAGTGTGAAAAAATTTATGAAATATACGGAGTCAGTTCCAAAGTCCGAGTGACCACCACAAATAGACAGACACGACGTGGATTTTGTATGGATTGACCATTGAATTATATAAAAAACTTGGATTCGTTTTGTTAGTCATTCAAAAAATGGATAATATTTATACCATTTATTACGAACTTTTTCAAAATCTTTAATTGATTAACTATCCTGTTAATATTATGAAAATCTATAAGGTACACCAAAAAAAACAAGGTTCATAGGGTTTTGCTTATTTATAATTTCTAGGCTATTATTTACACAATCCTCTAAAATGAAAAAGAAAAATGCATGATTTTATTAAAAAAATTATTAAAAACCCAATATAAAAAAGGAAAAAGTGTTAGCCTGTAACTTTTCATGCCTAGTGCATCCTGTTTTGGTTTTTTTATGAAAGTTGTTATATATTTAAAGACCCATTTCTACAGGTTATTAGTGTTGGACACGTAGATCGCCGACGTTTCTTTTTCTCACAACAATATGTCATAACTCATTTTCCCGGGAAAAATCTGTTTGTACCTCTCATAGAGGACAGACTGCGTTGTAAATTGTGTAGCACCGCAATAATTAACACTTTGCGTGCTTAATAATGCAAATAATTAAAAAGTCAAATAATATAAAAAAACATTATAATTTGATGCGACTTTACTAAATATTTTATATAAGCTTGTATTTCGCAGCAGAGCATGTTCAGAATAGTTGTATCGTTTGTTTAATATAACAAATTTTAATTATAGTAAGCAAACAAACTTGAATTATAATAATCATATTGACTATTCCCTTTCAATAAGACATACGCAATATATATATAAAATTAAATTTACATAATGTTTAACTACGAAAATAGTAGTGAAAGTGTGGTATGAAGTGTCTAGGTGACGAGGCTTTGGGGACGAATGCCTATTACTCTGACTCTGTACAAACGGTTATGAATAATGAATGAGGATCGTTCAAGTGATCGGTGGATTAAGTCATGTGGTCGGCGGATCATTGTCATGCGGTGGTTGGATCATGGTCATGTGGTCGATAGATAATGGGCACGAGGTCGATTAATTGTGGTCATTTGGTCGATAGATTATGATCATTTGGTTGACGGATCGTGATCATGTTGTCAGCGGATCGTGGTCATGTGGCCGTTGGATCATGGTTATGTGATCGATAGATCATGATCATGTGAGTAATAAATCATGGTCGATGGATCTTGACGCGTGTAAGGGACTGCTATAAAAATATTAGTAATTAATTATTACCACTAACAAGACAAAAGAAAACTTAAAAAAATGGCTAGAAATATTACTAAAAAATTACCCAGTGTCAAATTTCATCTAAACAGGTGCATCGATTTAGACCAGAGGTTCCCAAACTTTTCTCTCGTAGACCACTTTCAAAATTTTTCTGGTTTCGGTGGACCCCCTGCCGCTACATTTCTGCCATATTCCCAAACCCAAACTTTTTTTCAAACACAATACGATTCCTATATTTTGGTTTGGCTTTTTTACGAGTATAGGCTGACATTGTATTAAGTTTTCTTAATTTTTAACTTTAACACCATACATATTCTTCATAACCTACACTATGCTCGCAATCGATAAATCTTGACGAAAACTATCGACTGAAATTCAAACGAGCGTCGTAGCTTCTTTGAGTCAAAATTGATACTAAACGGAAATTACGTGACGCGGCAAAAAGACCTCAAAATGGTGACGTGTCCCCCTCCGCCGCGCGCGATGCATCACAGCCCCCACTCAACGTAAACGAATTCTTTGGTCTTTTAACTATCAAGTGGAGTAATTAAATTATGGATGTAGATGACAGTTACGTTGGTGCAATGCCAAAGTTTTGACTTGCCTCCAAAATCAAATTTAAAGATTCATTCACGTCAAAATAAACAACTGGGTATCATTGGTCGAATAAGAGAAGTACATTCAGTTTCTTAATCAACAAAACAATAGATATTGTATAGAAATAAAGAAAAAAGAGAATAATTTTATTGAATTATCCAAAAAGGGTAATTCTATGTTTGGTCAATTAAATAAACCGGAAAATATTTTTCAGGACCTGTGCAAAGGGAAATTGCACAAACTATTGTACTGTTGAACCTTTTTCACTATTTTCTCTTTTTGTCTAAAATTTTCATACCTGCTAACACAAGCGTGAATTTCGTTCACAGTCAGTCAGTATACAGTTAACAGTATAATAATTATTAAATACAACAGCTTTTTGCTAGCTAGTACCCCGCTTATCGTGCTCGCCATCAAAAGAATCTTTCCAGAGCTTTGAACTTCTCTGCCGTAAGCTTTCTTTTACACAAGCATTTATGTTTATAATTTTACATATACTGGAAAGCTAACAATGTTTTTCTTTCGAATTTTCATCTAGGTCTATGTAGATGTTTCTATATGTCGATGTTTGTAATATTTTATAATTTGGAATATTATTTTGGCGATTGAAGACAAACTTATTACCGAGAATTAATAAATGAAAGAAACGTACACCTTCTCACATAAATTAGTTTTTAAATATTATATTTGCGTAACTAGTTTCTGTCCGCAGGCCCGCGACTAAAGTGATATAGTCTATGTTTCATTCTGGGTAATAATTTATTTCTGTTCCAAATTTTAGGGTTCTGTACTTCAAAAGGGATAACGAAACCCTTTCAAAATTACTCACGAGTCCGTCTGTCCACCTTGAAACTATGCGATTTTCTACAAAAGAATTTCTACAAAATTAACGCCAAATATATTCAATATTTGAAAATAATGACTGTAAAACGATCTATATTCAAGATGTCATAATTCTTGAAATATTCACTATAAAAAATTGTTCCTCCCCCCCCTATTTATTTATCATAATATAATCATATTTAATAATATCTGATGTAATATTAAGTATTATTAAAAATTTTGTTGCGTTAGGAAGTTCATATCAGTAATGACTTATCATAAGCAATTTCACTTCAAACGAGATATGGAACTCTGGATGCACTGAACTAGATTCGCATTTTTTCAGTTTTTGACTATAATTAGAAATGTTTTAAGGTTACTTGTGTTAAGAAATGTTTTAAGGTTATAAATAAAAAATGTGTTTGGATTACTTGTAAAATTATAAGCAGTTATAGTTGATCGAAATCGAGGAAGGCATTTTCAGTAATGACCAGAAATTTCACGTGCTAAGTTATTCAATTTGTCGAAGTAGATCTGGTAATAAAGTAGATCTAAAAATGGTAAGTTTGATGATGATAGTCTAAAAACTCAATGATATCCCACATACCTTGGTAGGAAAAAAAATCTTCTCCTCGATGTGTTAGAAATAAATTTGTCCATAATTTTAAGTACCATTTTCGATTGTGCGTTAAAAATTACATAATACTTTTAAATTCTGCTTCTATTACTTCTTATCCCAACGTAAGAAGTACTGTCGCATCAGGTGAAGGTACTGTCGCATCAGTTGAAGGTCTGTGACAGACTGCGTCGCCGCAGTGAGACTGTTCAGTTCGAATTATTCAGGGTACGGAATCTTAAACATAAATGATGAATCTGGAGTAAAGAATGGATAAAAGGATCGAACAAAAAGGCAGTTTTTTGTGAACTTACAAAACTCTCTCAATCCAAATCTCAGTTCACTTTATCAACTATCATCTGTTCCAGTCCATTGAATTCTTTCATAAATATTCTGCGATCACATTCTTGGCATAAACTAATGTTTAAAGGAAGACATGAAATATTATATTTCATGTCTTTTTCTCAAGTGATAAATCTCTATTGGTAATAGAAATACCCATGATTAGTACGAATTAAGATACCACCTAAAACAACAAAACTATCTCTTATATGTATTTTTTTCTGCATTTCAATGAAAAAAAAACGAAATACTTTAAATTTTAATCTACTTTGCTGAGATGGAAACTACCAATAATTACAACAATTATTACCAGATAAACTGGCTACCTCACATTAAATTTTATAAATCAATTAAACCAAAGTAATCGTTGTTGTATATTTTTAAACGTTGTTGCTCTTACAAAAAAAATTACTATGAAGTTTTCAATACTTCAGTTGATTAAAACCTATTATTCAAACGTAACTTTACGTAGCTATTCAAATCTTTAAAAGGCACATTTTTTACAATTAAATGAAACTACGTGATGTAGCGTTAAGATTCAGCTTTGCTAATAGCCCACCTGGAAATGTTGTAATACAACGAAACCTAGGTTGTGGTAAAGAATTTAAATAAAGTAGAAATAATACTACATCACGTAGTTTCGTTTAATTGTGAATAATGAATTTCTACAAAATTAACGCCAAATATATTCAAAATACATTTTTACTGTCCTTATATTTAAATAAATTTTTAAGTTATGCTTTTTTCTTTTTTTTTTAGTATAGTTATTGCAATCGTTCTATAATTATTATATTTAACCTTTATGTACAATGCTAAAATCATAATGACCCGTAGATATAAGAAACTTTACTGAAAATGAAGGTGAGGTATTTTTAATGACCGGCATTCTTGCAGGTAGTCTTCTCTTGTAAGTTCGGGACGTTTGTCGAATACAGTCAATTTTAACTACGATACTTAAAGAACAATATATCTACGACTTAAATCAAATCTATTCACATAAAAATTGATCGATTTATTGAACATTATTGATTTAAAAGAAGACCCTAAAAATTCTACAAAATATGTTCAAAATTTGCTATTAAAATTTTTCATTTTTATTAAACCAAAAATGATTCTTTGCTTCATAGACGCAAATATTAATTCCAGAGTTGTTTTAAACTTATGAAATAATAGAAGACACTTATGAAATAATAGAATACACTTATGAAATAATAGAAGACACTTATGAAATAATAGAAGACACTTATGAAATAATAGAAGACGCTTATGAAATAATAGAAGACACTTATGAAATAATAGAAGACACTTATGAAATAATAGAAGACACTTATGAAATAATAGAAAACTTTGCGAAATTCTATCAAAAACTTGTTTTAGCCCGAGGTCTCTTGAAGAAGAAGCTGCTTCTGCCCGTCCTGCTCCTCCTCAAGTTGAAGATGAAGGCTCTGATGCCTCTCTTGGTGACGCTGGTCGGCATCAAGGCGATCAAGGCTCTCGTTCTCAGCAAACTCGCCATCACACTCGTCGTTGGTTTCCTCATCTTCCAGCTGATGAAGAAAGGAGGTATGTAGACGAGGTCATAGGAGTGTTCTATGACTAAAAATAACTAAGGTGTCATAAATACTAATTGTTAATAATATTTGATGGAGATTGGCTCTTTAATTTAGTTATAAATTGTATTATTTTCGTCCACTCCGTCATTCTATTCGATGAACATAATAAAAATTTACTGGTTTCATTTTTTAGCATTTGTGGTTCTTCTCTCCAAATTATTGATTACACTGAATTATTTTCCGGAGGGTTTCTTCAACACATTATGTTCATAACATAACGAATTAACTTTCGATACACTGATAGTAAATTTGAAAAATTAATTAAATGATTACAATCAGATGGAATGAAAACAGCGATTTTTACCAATGACTGCACTTTTGTTGTCGGTAAAAAGAATTTAAGTGACAAAGTTCAAATGGAGTTAACGACAGATTAAGTCAAAATATAAACAATGTTGGAAAAATATAAGTGTTGGTTCAAAAAATCTATCTGAACAGGAAAAGAAAATGAATTTGAGGATAAATTTTTACGTTTGGTTATATATTTTGTTAAGTTGGCTCTTGTCCTCTTGTGCTAGTACTTCATCATCCTTTGCATTTTTTAATTTAATTGAAGGTATGCCGATGCCAATGAGCATGGCTCCCACCGAGCCACCAGCGCCAGTCTACGGAGCTCCGGCCCCGAGTAACTCGTATGGGGCTCCTGCATCCACACCAGCTGCCCCTGCCGACTCCTACAGTCCTCATTGGGAACCCTCCAGCTCGGGACCCTACGCTAGAGTTTGGGACCCTAGTCAACTAGCCTACAGCTCATACTACTCCGGCAGTTCAAGTGGGTCGAGCGGATCTTCATCAGTGAACACGTATCCTAGTATATCTTCCACCTCTTCCGTGTCTTCGAATTCCGGGTCTGATGTGCGTTACTGAGGAGTAGATTCATAATTTGGTCTCGAGATAATAGATTTGGGCATTTTAAACGAAACGTCACTAACAGGAAATATTTTGAAACGATTCTATGTTTTGTTAGTGGCAGATTCTAGATTAAACGTATATTTTATTTTATTAAAAAGTTACGGGCATTGTTCGGTACAAAATTTGTATTTTAATTTTTTATATAGCCTTATAAACTTCTGAAATTTGATGAAGATAGTTACCAAATTTTTTTAGAGTTTAGTGAATAGTTTTCTTTTGACAAAAAATAATTCTTGAAATGCAATGTTTATTATTCTCTCGGCCGAATGTTTTAACCAAATCCATGATACCAAATAGAACTTAGGGGTTGGTAACGATGTAATAGTTGAAATGGGGAGGAATTTTCTTGTTGATTAAAAAGTTACCCCTTGACTTCAGCTTCTTATCTTCAAACTATGAAGAATATTGTACAAAGATTTAAATTATTTAATTGAAAATGTAATTAATATTTATTCGATAAAGCACTCAACGAAATGTTTATTATTTAGTTTATTTATTTATTTAATTTATAATAATATTTTAATTATAGTTCACGAAGGGCTTTTATATTTAGAATCTAACTTATGACTTGTTATGACTGTGTCGTAATTGTTATGGTTATTTTGTTTGGAAGCAGCTGTTTACATATTGTGGTCTGAATAAAGCAAATTAAAAAAATATAGCGTGATTTTAATTAATATCTATGTTAATGTAAGTTATATTTAGTAGGGTCTCCTAATCCAAAATTCATTGAACAAAGTCTTATTATATTCCAGACGTTTGTTGACGTTATTATTTTCGTAAATTGAATGGTTTTACTGTATAATTAATGACCTACAAAAATTAGAAATAATTAGGAGTTATCAATATGGGGCTTCGATCAGATTAAAATAAAATCCTGAGGCATGTTTATTAGTAAGTCATAAAGAGCCAGATGTATCATATTTGGCTCTTAATGTTGTAGTTAAATCGTTTGTTACATTATAACATATAGCAAACAAGTCACATAAAATAACAGTATGATTTCCAAACTCCAACAAAAGAAAGTTCTCTAATGCAGGGGTACTGTCGCATCAGGATTGGGGAGTTAGAACCCGGAATGATGACAAGTCTCGAGGTTTCAGAAGATTTTCAATTCTCGAGGTTTAGCAGGTAGTACCCGTGTAGCATCAGGATTGTAGGATCAAAGATTGAAATTAGTACAATTTTCTGTCGTCATGGGGATTGAACCCAAAGGGTCATAAGAATCAGTTAAGTAGATTTATTTAATAGTTGAAAAATCTGTTGTTAAGTTTGAAAGAATTACGAACTATTGTTAGTACACATTATTGTATTTATTAATACCTAAATACATCATAAATTTAAAAAGTAACAACAATTTATCAAAGTTTACAGCATTTTGTGACCATGAACAAATAGGCTATTTGACAACATTGAAAATATACCACAATTCGGGGTCATCCTATTAGATTATAACGTAAATAAGCGTATTGCTTTTAATTTTCGGAAGAATAAGTTTATATTATATAAAAAAAAACGTAAAGAAATCACAATATTTTTTTAAATTCAATCCGCGTCGCAAACACCCTGTTATTGGTTAAAAGTCAGATGACGTCACAGACAAGTAAAACGCATTCATACCAAAATTTAATGTTCTTATTCTTTTGGTTTATAGGCATTGATATCGATAATAATATTTAAAACACAAATATTACTTATATCAAAACGATCTTTACACATAAAAACATTTGAGTGAGCTACAATGCTGTTTGGATCTCTTAGAGTTAATTGCAGCCACTTTTTTGTATTTAAGATACGGTGGCACCGAAACAAACACTTTGTGTGGACTTTTTATAGACGTATTTGTACATTGTGTCACTACACACCATTTATACATCATTTTAATTTGAAAATAAATAATAATCCCTTTCATCGGGAAGGACTGTTTACGTTTACATTGCGTGTGACGTCATGCTAGCCTCCATTACAGGAATTGCGTTTTTAGCACGAGTTCGAAAATTCAAACTTTAAAAGTGATTTATGTAAAAAATATACATATATCCTAGAAATATAAATGTAGTGTGCTTATAATGCAAAATAGAACAATTTAAAACAATTTCAAAAATCAAGTCAAATAGCCTATTGTATTAGGTCTACCACGTCATGTATTTACATCAAAAATCAGTATCCATCTCCCTCATATATCGATGAGAAGTTATATAAAAATTGCGCTCAGGTTCTAGTTTCGCAGACCCTCGGATTATTGGATATGCCGTAGTAGTAAACGGTAGGAGTGCAAAGATCGAACAATTATATTCCTTTAAGATCATTCATTGTTTCTTCAGTTGCTTACTTCATTGTAGATATTATTTAATGTATAATTTATTGAAAAGACGTATCTCTATAGATGCTATTAAATAGCATAACAACTAAGAAAGCAGCTAAGGTTATGTTGTTAAAGCTTGAAAGAAGAACTCGAAGGAAGAGTTAGGGAGAAAGAGAGTTTTTGTTTACATATATCAAGTTGGTCAACTATCGGCAGTTGCAGTAAACACATGCCCACGTGACAAAATGCGATTTTCTCATTGTTTAAAACACAAAATATGATCTATTCTATTACAGAATGCCAGTACGCGTTCTCTTAATGGAGCTTGTAGTGATGTTACTTCCATTATGATAGCTTGTACAGTTGCCATCACAATGTCCCACAGGCAATCAATTAGCGAAACAAGTATCGTGTGAGTCGAGTTTTAGTCAATAGTCTTAGTCGAAAGTTCTGATCATTAACGTTACATCACAGGAAGACTTCCCTTCGCGATTTTCAGTAAGAATTATCTAGTAATTGAATTTTATTTAATAGCGTATTTTTTAATCTTGTTTTGTTTTCTTAATAATTTTTTAATTTATTCTTCAATACGTTTACTTAACACGATACTCAAATTTTCCAAAAAATACCTCTTACCGCCAAAATGGCGGCCAAAACTCGAAATTTCCCAAAATTTAACATTCACATGTTCGCGAGTTACTCTTTATTACCTTTAGTATGACACAGTTCAAAAATTTCAAACAGTATTTTTTTTCTACATTTCCAAAATGACTGTTCAAGATAGCGGATTTTGCCAAAATCAAACTTGAGTCAAATAATGGCATTAGGCTAAATTCTGTGATGTTTTACGTCATTTTCAAACAAATACATAGATTATCGGCGCTGTATGACTCAAATCTAAGGTTCGTTTCGCCAATTCTAAAAAGCGTGTATTCAATTTTTTTTTTACAATTTGACGCTTCGTTCTTCAGTAAGCGGAGTTTAAAATAAAAAAAAAATGGTAAATAGAAACTCAATCACATTTTGAAGGACTTTTCCCACGATATGTCATTTAAAGAAATGAATGATTTATATTTCATGAACGAAGATTAAAATTAAAAAAATAAGGAAATTGAAACTCAATCACATTTTGAAGGACCTATCCCATGACATCTCACTTAAAGAAACGAATGATTTATATTTCGTGAACGGAGCTTAAAATTGAAGAAGAGAAATAGAACCTCAATCACATTTTAAAGGACCTATCTTATGACATGTCACTTAAAGAAATGAATGATTTATATTTCGTGAACGAAGATTAAAATTTAAAAAAAAGTAAATAGAAACTCAATCACATTTTGGAGGACCTATCCCGTGACAACTCACTTATAAAAAGAAACGATTTATAATTCGCGAATGGAGCTTAAAATAAAAAAAAAACAGAAATAGAACCTCAATCACATTTTGAAGGACCTATCCCATGACATCTCACTTAAAAAAAGGAACGATTTATAATTCGTGAATGGAGCTTAAAATTAAAAAAAAACAGAAATAAAACCTCAATCACATTTTAAAGGACCTATCTTATGACATGTCACTTAAAGAAATGTATGATTTATATTTCGTGAACGAAGATTAAAATTTTAATAAATGGTAAATAGAAACTCAATCACATTTTGAAGGACCTATCCCATGACATCTCACTTAAAAAAAGGAACGATTTATAATTCGTGAATGGAGCTTAAAATTAAAAAAAACAGAAATAAAACCTCAATCACATTTTAAAGGACCTATCTTATGACATGTCACTTAAAGAAATGTATGATTTATATTTCGTGAACGAAGATTAAAATTTTAATAAATGGTAAATAGAAACTCAATCACATTTTGAAGGACCTATCCCATGACATCTCACTTAAAAAAAGGAACGATTTATAATTCGTGAATGGAGCTTAAAATTTAAAAAAACAGAAATAAAACCTCAATCACATTTTAAAGGACCTATCTTATGACATGTCACTTAAAGAAATGTATGATTTATATTTCGTGAACGAAGATTAAAATTTTAATAAATGGTAAATCGAAACTCAATCATATTTTGAAGGACCTATCCCATGACATCTCACTTAAAAAAAGGAACGATTTATAATTCGTGAATGGAGCTTAAAATTAAAAAAAACAGAAATAAAACCTCAATCACATTTTAAAGGACCTATCTTATGACATGTCACTTAAAGAAATGTATGATTTATATTTCGTGAACGAAGATTAAAATTTTAATAAATGGTAAATAGAAACTCAATCACATTTTGAAGGACCTATCCCATGACATCTCACTTAAAAAAAGGAACGATTTATAATTCGTGAATGGAGCTTAAAATTAAAAAAAAACAGAAATAAAACCTCAATCACATTTTAAAGGACCTATCTTATGACATGTCACTTAAAGAAATGTATGATTTATATTTCGTGAACGAAGATTAAAATTTTAATAAATGGTAAATAGAAACTCAATCACATTTTGAAGGACCTATCCCATGACATCTCACTTAAAAAAAGGAACGATTTATAATTCGTGAATGGAGCTTAAAATTAAAAAAAAACAGAAATAGAACCTCAATCACATTTTGAAGGACCTATCTTCTGACATGTCATTTACAGAAATAAATGATTTATATTTCGTGAACGAAGATTAAAATTTTAAAAAATGGTATATAGAAACTCAATCACATTTTGAAGGACCTATCCCGTGACAACTCACTTAAAAAAAGAAACGATTTATAATTCGCGAATGGAGCTTAAAATTGAAAGAAAACAGAAATAAAACCTCAATCACATTTTAAAGGACCTATCTTATGACATGTCACTTAAAGAAATGTATGATTTATATTTCGTGAACGAAGATTAAAATTTTAAAAAATGGTATATAGAAACTCAATCACATTTTGAAGGACCTATCCCGTGACAACTCACTTAAAAAAAGAAACGATTTATAATTCGCGAATGGAGCTTAAAATAAAAAAAAAACAGAAATAGAACCTCAATCACATTTTGAAGACCTATCTTATGACATGTCATTTAAAGAAATAAATGATATATATTTCGTGAACGGAGCTTAAAATAAAAAAAAGTAAATAGAAACCCAATTACATTTTGAAGGACCTATCCCATGATATGTCACTAAATGAAATGACTCATTTATATGTCGTAAACGAAGAAAAATATTTCCATTTTTAATTTCTAAATACTGTTCACCAAAATGGCGGCCAAAACTTAATAATTTGCAAAATTTCATAAATATCCAAATGTTCATGATTTACTCTTTATTATCAAGCAAAATTTTGCAAAAAGTATTTTTTTCAAATTTCCAAAATAGCAAATCGAACTCGATTCGTGGAGTGGTATAAGGCTAAATTCTGTCGAGTTTTACGTAGCAATGTATTTTAAAATGCTAAACTTGAACGACATGCATCGATTAAACGAAAAAGGATCAAAGTGCCGCCAGTTTAATTATAAATAAAGCCATTTATCAGCAACAGCTACAGAATAGAATATTGCTTAATGACAAAGCTAACTTTGACACAGTCGTACAGAGAGTCAAACTCTGTGTCACAAAGCAAAATTACTACAATAAAAAAAGGGTTGCTCTCAAAACCAAAGAGTTACTGAAAAAAAGGTGATTCATGTTAAAACAAGGAACAGGTCACAAAGATTTATTCAAGAACATTTGTAGAAAACCACGAAAACATGTTGAGGAATAATTGGGCATATCAGGAAAAAGTGGTACGAAATATCATCGATCAATACAAGGGTCCCAAAGTCCTTAGGAAAACCCTGAAACCAGTTACACGTCTAGTCACCAAACTGTTCGACAAAGAAGGCAATCTAGTTATTGAATAAAACAAACCCCTAAAAGTTGTGGAGGAATACTATGTCGAGTTATATATGCTAGAAATCTAAGCCAAATAATGTTGTAACGCGGAGTATAACAAACGTCGGATCTGAAAATGTGTTGGTGATAACAGAAACCGAGATAAAACCAGTACCTGGGAAGACGAAAAAACCTAACCTGAAATCTAACGGAAAAACTTCTGGCGAAGACAACTTCAGATTGGAAATGGTCAAAGAATGAAGAGACTCGGTCATGAGATTCCTAAAGATGTGTCTGTAAGAAAGCAGAATATCGATAAAATGGGAGAGCACCATAGTAATCTTATTGTTCAAGAAAGGAAACAAGTGGGATATGAACAATTATCGCCTTATTAATTTGATGACACATTTCACAAACTCTTAACTAAGATCATCACGATTCGTCTGAAAAATAAACTTGAATTGTATCAAACAGTTTAAGAGCCAGGCTTCAGAAGTGGAGTTAGCACTATGGATCTCATAGCCAGTAGGGTTATTAGAATTACCATAGAAAAGGCTAAAGAGTATCAAATGTCTTTATGGCTCTCATTTATTGATTATAAAAAAAGCCTTTGATAGCATTGGGCAGTGATTCAGTCTTGGAAAATACCAGGATAGACAATGGCTACAATCAGCTCATAGAGAACATTTCTCAAAATGCAAGTTTAAAAGTGAACCTTTCACCAGAAACAAAATCAGTAAGAGTGAAGAGGGGAGTAAGACAGGAGTATACCATATCTCCGAAACTGTTAACGCTGGTGCTGGACGAAATTTTGCATTGGGAAAATCGGCGTCTCAGTATAGCAGAAAGTAGACTGAGCAATCTAAGATTCGCTGACGGCATTGTCTTATTCTCAGACGGCCCGGGAGACCGCGAAACAGGTGACTGGTATAAGAATTAAGCGATGCTTCAGAGCGGGTTGATTTGGAAATGTACTTAGACTAAACCAAGATTATAGTTAACAGTCCAAATTGTAAAGTGAACATTTAGATAAACAAAATCGTCATAGAAAGAGAACAGAAATACGTATATCTTGGTCAAGAGGTTATTATAGGGAAAGAAAATTAAACTAACGAAATAGACTGGTGCATAAGACCAACGTTGCCTACGTTGGTCTACTTCAAAACTGAATTCACTTTCAAAATGAAAATTACGGCTGAACAGAAAGCTCGCTTGAATGACCACTGTATCCTATCAGTACTTATCTATGGAGCCGAAACCTAGATATCTATAAAAGAAATCTTCACCAAGTTCAGAGTGCCTCAGAGAGCAATTGAGAGAAAACTGGTCGGGGTTACGCTGAGATACCTAAAGAGGAACAAGTGACTCAAAGAAAAGAGCAGTGCCGCGGACGTCATAAAAATGTCAGGAAGCTTAATTGACAATGGGCTGGCCATGTCGCCGGAAAGCAGGACTTGTGATGCAAAGCGTTCGTGGAATGGAGAACATGAAGCAAAAAGCACCCACAAGGAAGGCCGAGTATGCGTTGGTACCATAATATCAAAGTATAGCTGGAGTGAAATGGGTAGAAAAGCACAAAATAGACGAGAGTGATGAAGAATGAAGGTGGTTTACACCCATGCGGTAAAATATTGCTAAAGAAGAACGTATTTCAAACAAACACACACACACATGGACTATCGGTCCTACACTATTCAAATGTGAACCTTCGTTTCGCCAATTCGAAAAAGCGTGTCCTCTATTTTTTGGAGAAACTTCACAATTTGACCCTTTACATTTCGTAAACGGAGCTTGAAGTTAAAAAAAAACAGTGCATAGAAACGCAGTTACATTTTGCAGGACCTATCCTATCTTAATTTTTTTTTTACAATTTAAAAGAAATTGTTTGAATTATTTCTTTTCTAATGGAAAAAGCGAAAACCAGGCATTTAAATGAAATTTATTACTTAAGTCAATCAACAAATCATGGCAACGTTATAAAACTGCAATGAATTATCATTTTCAATAGTGCTTTATACAACAACGTATAAAAGTTTTAACATTTAAGGGCCGATGTAATTTTATTAAAATATTTACAAATATTATTTAATTGTTAATTCTTAATATGTGAATATATTATCTAGCTTATCTTTCACAGGGGTAAGAAAAATAATAAAAAACTGGTTTTCTCCGAAACAATATGAAGTGTCAAAATCAAATTCAATTGTCGTTTTTAAGCCCAATATGGACTAATATTGTGGATTTCTAGAGTCGTTTTTAATATACTTTAGTTGATGAAGGAGGTAAACTACATGGATCTCGTAATCAAATTACTGTTTTAAAAATTACAAAAAAGAACTAAAGAAATGGCCTAAGAATTCGACGGACAGTAATATTTTTGACAAATAATTGTCAAAAATATTAATGAGCGCCATCTGTGGGCTTAATGTAAGATACACGGCAAACGCAGAGGCACGCGAAGAGATAAACTGCAAATTACTTCTAGTTACTAGTTTAAAACATAGATGTCGCTTATCACATAGAATTTGGAAGTAACAGAAAAATAAGTTGCAATGGTTTAAAAACTTAAAAAACAAATTGTTTATTATTTTTATTATTCTTGTAAATAATTGAAAACACGTACTGTTACAGAGTGGTACCAACAAAATGGCGCTACCTATCGAGAGTAATCTATATAATTTAAGATTCTCTGATTACCCGATAGGTGGCAATAGAAGTATTATGGATAATTTGATTTTTTTCAAGGGGAACCTTCTATGAAATCATAACTTACCAATCTCACTAATTTAAAGTAGAACATTTTGTTTTCGTCATCGACGTGACGTCATCCAAGTTTTCGTTATAAAATAGCAATGCGAAGTAGCATCAAAACAGATCTATTTTGTGAGAGCATCTATTTTTATAACTTTGATTTTAAGAACTTGGATTTTTAGCCGGTATTGAAAATATCCCATAATTAAATAATAAATTACATTTAACTATAAAGGTTTGGTAATGGCTAATAAAAATACAAAGTTTTTATTGATCACGATACTCATCATGTAAATAAGTTAATTTTGTATTTGTATCAATCTCCTTTTATTATCAAAGTTTTACATAACTTTAAATAAAGTAAACAAAGGAGTCCTTTCAATGCGAATTCGACTCGAGCTTGACTGCTGTTTTGTTGTATCGATTATTATTTCTTTGTCTCTTTACTATGCGGACTTGGTATATGGGTACTTACTTACTAAAGATTATTTGGTTTCTGTACTTTTTAATTAATTAAGTAATGAACATTTTTTTTTATTGTCGCTGACAGTGTTACGAAAACATAAAAAAACACAACTTTCTTCTTCATATAGTGTATGTATTTCAATAATAAATGCCAACACACTCATGGAAAGACACTGTAATTGGCTTTTTATGAAAGTATCAAAACGTCTTACAAATATAACGAATTTTATCATTACTTCGTGTATTTTGACTTTATTTAAAAATACCAATAGTGTTGTGAGTAGTTGTGACGTTTATAAAGTCTTTAAGGGAAATAAATTAAATACAAGAATATAATTATAAATTAAATACCCCAAAAAGTGAGTTACAATGTTCTTCCTTGGGATTAATAGTGATAATAAACTACATGAAATGGTGTCATGACGAATCCTGTGGGGTGTTTCTTATTGACGGCTGCCGCACAGATCAACAAAAAAGAGCATTTTTAACTTCAGTTATATATAAAATGAGCTATATTCTACATGATAACTTTATTAAGAGCATTTTTAACTTCATTTATATATAGACTCAAATATATTCTCTATGATAACTTTATTTAACATGAATGAATGCAGATGGCCGTGTTAACGTTTTTTAGTAACATCATAAAGGCTAACTCGGTTTCCATTTGACTAAAACTATAACGAGTTTTGCATTTTTGCAATTTTGCACGCAAATAGACCGTGTTAGGGTCTACAGATTTGAATAACATAATTCAGCAATATACATTTAAATAAATAACCAAAAATTATGACAATCTAATTTTTTGCTGTTTTTTTTCAATTCAAGGCTATATATAAAAAGGCTGTCAAGCACGAGTGGAATACGCACTACGAAGTTTTCGTACACATTTAGGTATTTATAAACATTTAACGGTACATAATATTCCTATTAAACTATTTACAAAGTTCTAATTTTTTTTAAAACGAATATATATATATATATATATATATATATATATATATATATATATATATATATACATATACATACATATATATATACATATATATATATATATATATATATATATATATATATATATATATATATATATATATATATATATGTAAATGGCCGGATCAAAAATATATTGCCTATTATATATTTCACAGGCGAATATGTAAAAAATATTTTTCATATGATATGACCACAAATGAATTATTTTCGGATTTTTTGCTTCACTTGTGCAGTCAAAGAAGTGATCCTATAAGAGTTTTTTTTTCTTTGGAAATACGGAACCCTAAAAACGACGTATTTAGCAAAAATAGAGCCGTGGTATTGTTTTGTCGTAAATCGTTTTGATAAAAAATACTTACCCAAATGATATAAATATTATCCATTTTTTTAATTGCTAAAGTTTTTTACTGTAAATTTATAAATATAGTACCATTTTTATTGTAAATTTATAACTATACCATACTCAGCAAACGTATAAATAATTATGACGTTTATTTTACTTAATATAAACAAAAACACTCTATTCGACAAATATTGACAAAATTTATTATTAAACCTTTAGTATGTTTATTTTTTTTTAAATTAGAAAATTCACATTTCTAGTAAACTAGACTTGTTTCCCAAAATTTAGTTTATGGTACGTTTATTATTTTAAAATAAGGATATTCCCATTTTTATTACATTTCTTGTATCTTCTTAAATGTTTAATTGTACTTTAATGTTGTTATTTTTTTTTCAATATCCAACAGTTGCTTATGCTGCCTTGCAATCGATATAATAAATATCAATTTTAAAAATTAAGTGCATTCAGGTTACGTGCGAAATGGTTATGAGATTACGATAGGTAAGACATAGAAGACTAGATCTTTGGAATATCGGAACGGGACCAACTAGAAATTTTGTAATTTATTTATTTATTTTCGAAACAATCTCCGTGGTTTATATATACATCTATATATGGTTTCATTCTATGGAAACACAGAGAGGATTAGTTGATCTTTTTTCCTTGGACGTTTCTTCGAAGACATCATCGCTTCTTTGGCGTCTAGGAATTGTATATCAAAAAGTAAATTACGTTTTTCCTTGTTTTTAAATATTTTGTTTTTTTAAATTTGAATTAATTGTTTTATTACCGTTATTACAAATGACCGGTTCCAAGAGCTTTCTCTACTACTGACATTATCAAATCTTTTCGAATCAATTTCAGCAATACTATTCAAAAAAAATATTTTCTATACGAAGCGTCGTTGTTCTTCAAATTAACCTTGATAATACAAAACAGAGTTTATTTAGGTTAAAACAGAGTTTATTTAGGTTAAATCTGAGTTTATTTAGGTTAAAACAGAGTTTATTTAGGTTAAAACAGAGTTCATTTAGGTTAAAACAGAGTTTATTTAGGTTAAACTTAAACCATTGATTGATTAAAATGAAGTATCCAATTTTCCTGTGAAATTCGCATTCGTTTCCATATCATTCAAATAGGTCAAATGATAATTAAGAGTTTTCCTAATTTAATAATCATCTTATTATGAATATTTTTAAAATTGTTTTGTTGTGCGTACCACAAAGGGAAAAACGGAAGCCTTAGAGCGAAAAATCGTGCCAGTCTGACTGATCTTTCCAGATGTTTTTCTCAGAAACCGCTTGATGTAGGAACTTGTAATTCGACGTAATTATACAGCATGTCAACCCACACGTATCTCAAATGAGCTGACACTCATAAATATTTATAAGGAAAAGTTTACACTCGAAAAGTTTGTTCGGCAAACTAAAGATTTGGCAAATTAAGCACTTGATTTTTTTTTATGTTTCATGTAATATTACACATCGTCTGAAACGGCTTGTAGGAAGAGTCCCAAATTTCTTTTCTCATTTTATGTGGTTTACTTGCAAAATATGAAAAAAAAATGATTTTCCCCCTCTTATTAAGTATCTAAATGTGTTTGGAATCATCGTAGAGCAAGTTTCATTCGTGTTTGAAAGGTTTTTTTCATAAATCGATATTTAGATGTACGTGTCCAGGAGTGAATAACATTTTTATAAACTTTAAAAGTTGACTGAGTTACAAAGGTGTAACTCAGTCAACTTTTAAAGTTTATCAAAATCAGATAAGAACAAAGTAAAAGTCAGATAAGAACAGAAATACTGAGTTGTGACGTCTGTTTTAATAACGTATTCCCCAATAGCGAATCATTGTATTCTACAAAAGTGAGCCATTATTAATCTACAACAGCGAATCATTGTATTCTACAATAGCGAATCATTGTATTCTACAACAGCGAATTATCGTATTCTACAATAGCAAATCATTGTATTCTACAACAGCGAATCATCGTATTCTACAACAGCGAATCATTGTACTCTACAACAGCGAATCATCGTATTCTACAACAGCGAATCATTGTATTCTGCAACAGCGAATCATCGTATTCTACAAGAGCGAATCATCGTATTCTACAACAGCGAATCATTGTATTTTGCAACAGCGAATCATCGTATTCTACAACAGCGAATCATTGTATTCCACAACAGCGGATCATTGTATTCCAAAATAGCGAATCATTGTATTCTATAACAGCGAATCATCGTGTTCCACAATAGTGAATCCTTGTATTCTACAACAGCTAATTATCGTATTCTACAACAGCGAATCATTGTATTCTGCAACAGCGAATCATCGTATTCTACAACAGCGAATCATTGTATTCCAAAACAGCGCATCATTGTATTCCAAAATAGCGAATCATTGTATTCTACAACAGCGAATCATTGTATTCCACCACAGCGAATCATCGTATTTTTCAAAAGCGAATCATTGTATTCTATAACAGCGAATCATCGTGTTCCACAATAGTGAATCCTTGTATTCTACAACAGCTAATTATCGTATTCTACAACAGCGAATCATTGTATTCTACAACAGCGAATCATCGTATTCTACAACAGCGAATCATTGTATTCCAAAACAGCGCATCATTGTATTCCAAAACAGCGCATCATTGTATTCCAAAACAGCGAATCATCGTATTCTACAACAGCGAATCATTGTATTCTACAACAGCGAATCATCGTATTCTACAACAGCGAATCATTGTATTCCAAAACAGCGCATCATTGTATTCCAAAACAGCGCATCATTGTATTCCAAAACAGCGAATCATCGTATTCTACAACAGCGAATCATTGTATTCTACCACAGCGAATCATCGTATTTTTCAAAAGCGAATCATCGCATTTTTCAAAAGCGAATCATTGTATTCTACAACAGCATTGTAGCTAAAAAGCAACTTATTTAGGTGTAGTCAACTACCCAATTGTATAACTATTGTACACGTCAAACTACTTTTTTGCCCGCGTCTTTGTCGCGTCTCATTTGATATCATCGTCCGAGATCGAGGACTCATATTCGTACGCCGCATCCTTTTACCTGGATCGTTTTTTGCATTCCGCGGTATTCGTAAAAAATGGACTCGAACTTTGTACGCCGTGACATCGGGACGATGCATTCGCTCAATCAAAATGCTCGGGGTCCCGAATTCCGTGCGGTAGCAGCCGGTTACGGATACTTTGTTTAATATATTGTTTTTGACTCCATTTGTTTCATAGTTTTTCCGCAACACTGACTAAAGAAATATATTTTTGACAGTTAAGTTGCGTTACATTAATAATATTTTTAAGAATTAACTTTTTTCCTATGGTTAAGCTTATGGTTATTTCTCATTAAAAACTTATACCACATGGACATTTAGTTACTTATATTTAACATTTAGTTATTCTTGTGAACACAGAAATTAAAATTGTATTTTTTTACACTTAAGTTGTATTAAATTAATATATTAATTAAGAACTAACTTCTTGTCTATTGTTCAGCTTATGGTTATTTCTCATTAAAATTTTATACCATATAATTATTTAATGACTTATGTTTAACATTTAGTTATTCTTGTGAACACAGAAATTAAAATTGTATTTTTTTTACACGTAAGTTGCATTCAATTAATAAATTGATTAAGAACTAACTTTTTGTCTATGATTGCGATTAGGGTTATTTCTCATTAAAATTTTATGCTACATAAATATTACGTTACTTACGTTTAAAATAAGATTTTAAAAATTTCGGCTTTTTTTTGAAGTTTTGAAAGAATAACCAATAAAATGTCACAGTAGTTTTATCGAAATAACTGTAGCAAATATATATGCGCATATCAACTGATTCAAACAAGGAACGAATAAAATGTTCGTACTTGACTTTATCAAAATAATATAATCAAATAATATTATAGTCATTAAAACCAACTGACTAGCGGTTATTCAACAAGTTATTTTCAGTAACTTGTTGAATAGCCATCTGTTTTCTGGTTCAAGGACTCCAGCTAGAAAGTCTTTCTGCCTCTGCAGCCTGGTCAGTATTACTCGTGAACTGATGCTCAGTGTGGCCATAAAAATACTTTATAAACACGAATCTTTACGTCATGTAAAATAAAATGCGTTGATGAAAAGCCACGAGGATTTTTCTCTCCAGCTAAATATCAGTATCTCGGTTTTATGGGGTGAATACAAGACGCTGTAAATATTCTTTGCTTTTCTTGTATTTTTGCTGAATAATGGGGAAAATATCCCCTCATTCATCAAAAATTGTGTTTCTTTGAATCTCAGCCAGTTCAAAATGACACTTGTCATTGCATTTTTCCTCTTTCTTATTACCACAGAACACTCTTTTAGTTCATTAGAATTGTTATTTATTTTTACCAAACAGTAACTTCACAGCTCCTCCAAGAATTTTGGCTTGATTCTTCTCCTATGGAGGAGATTGCTTTTTTTAAATTTTTTCACGTTCTCCTTAAGAGGGCATGGATGTTTTACAGAACGACGACGTTTGGTTTATCTATCAGTAGTGCAGTAATTAGTTTTGTTCGCTGTATCTTCTTCATCATCAGAATTGAAAGATTTTCTGCTCATGTTCTATGAATTATTGGGATCTTGAGACGTTGCAATATGAGAATGAGAAGACGAATTGTTGGAACTGTTTGGGAAAGAGCTGGATGTGCTTATTTTAGTCTGGAGCATACTTTTGATTCCTTTTTCATTGACTAAGTGTAAGAAAAAGGCATTCTGTATCATATGGAAAAATGACTGGTAAAACTTTTTGTTTCATCAACTACAACGTTCGAAGGGATGATGGTATCAGTCACATCCATTAGGAAATAAAATTATGATGCTCAAATCTGTTTACCTCTTCCTGTGGTTCGAAAATTGGATGATCAAAAACTTGGTATTATTACACCAGCTGCACCATATACTGTCCTCTGTTTCCTCTCATTTCTCCTGCAAGAACATCAAGGATCCTCAGATTTAAGTTTTGTTATGACCTTTTCAGTACGTACGTCTGTACTACAATAATTAATATTTAGTATATCGCAGTGTTATCTTAGTATGATGTATTTTAATCTGAAGAAAAGTCATATTTTGAATTTCTGCCTTGGTTTCAATTTGGTGTTTCTATTTTGGTTCTATTTCAAAATTTTGTAATAATATTAATTACAATGTGGAATATTTGTGAGAAAATTTATTAAATAAAATGTATTTTTAAGTTCTGTATTTTGTGACCTACTGCAAAATATATCTCTTAGAACAGAATATGGCACGAAGTCAGAAGACGACAAAGTCAGTAATATTGATATTTAGTATAACATTATATTAAAACTCTAGGTGCAATGTTGTACATCATTATACATATATTTTCCACTTCATATATAACAACCACTCACCACACATTATATGAACCAATATCTCATTATATGAAATAACCACTCATTATATAACAACCTCTCGACGAAAGTCGATATTATGGAACTGTGGACAGTTCTTTCAAAATGTCGAATCTATTGATTGCATCGATATCGCGATATTTTATTTACCCTACCCCCCTTATGTAATTAGGTTCAGAACCGAGGGTTGATAATGGCTATCTTTCAAAGTCTTCATATATATATATATATATATGTATATATATATATATATATATATATATATATATATATATATATATGTATATATATATATATATATTATTTAATAAAGTTCCTTCTTTGGTTTATTCTGTTTATACGTTTTCTAAACGAATCTTATATATAATAGACTATGGTGGACATTTCCTATATCACTATGGTGGCCAATAAGAGGTATTCGTTTAGTTTTCTAGAGAAAATCGACTGTTACAGACGTATTGATAGATACAAAAATGCTCTTATAATATAGCAGACTAGCTTTTGTTCCTCTAAAAAAACAATTTTAATTTTCAAACTTGCATTTTATATGAACGATACGATAATATTGGGAAATAATATTTTATCGTCTCCTTTCTTACGTCTCAAAACTATCATCAAAAATAAAACATTAAATTTCTTGTACACAACATTTGTAATTGGTATATTGCTCTCCATATTATGTCAAATTCAATCAACCTTTTAATGGCAATTAAAAGGTTGAAATCCGAGGAAATGCCTTAGTCAGACAGGCAGATACTTACTGAATTATCCCATTTTCACAGTTACTGTACGGAATAATAAAAAGTATTTTCCGAGTGGCTTTTGAACAGGAATCGTACAAAAGATATCGCTCTGTTCATTACGTTTTCACAGTTACTGTACGGAATAATAAAAAGTATTTTCCGAGTGGCTTTTGAACAGGAATCGTACAAAAGATATCGCTCTGTTCATTACGTTTTCACAGTTACTGTACGGAATAATAAAAAGTATTTTCCGAGTGGCTTTTGAACAGGAATCGTACAAAAGATATCGCTCTGTTCATTACGTTTTCACAGTTACTGTACGGAATAATAAAAAGTATTTTCTGAGTGTCTTTTGAACAGGAATTGTACAAAAGACATCTCTCTCTTCAATACGTTTTCACAGTTACGGTATGGAATAATAAAAAAATATTTGTAAACATTTTCCGAGCGGCTTTTGAATAGGAATTATATAAAAGACATTTCTCTGATAATTATGTTTTCACAATTACGGTACGTAATGTCTTTTGAACAGGAACAGTTCTTTATTTATGAATACATAATCAAATGAGACTATTAATACTTTCAATGGATTTTTTGTTTACATTGTATGTAGAAAACAAATACATACAGACAAATACGCATTAAGCAATATTCTGATTTTACATAACTTTTTTTATTGGGTTTTTATGTAGATATTATTAAAAATTTTCAGTCTAAATAAGAGTAATTAATAATAAACGTAAAAATGGCTCCATTTTTATTTTCGAAATGCTAATAAATAATTAGAATATAAATATTACTATAATTGTAGTATAAAATAAACGAGTACCAAAACTAACATTGTATTATTGTATTGTATTGTTGAATACATTGTTGAACATTGTATTATTGTATTGTATTGTTGAATATATTTGGCGTTAATTCATTATTCACAATTAAATAAAACTACGTAATGTAGTATTATTTCTACTTTCTTTAATTTCTTTACCACGACCTAGGTTTCGTTGTATTACAACATCTTCAGGTGGGATATTAGCAAAGATATCTGTGCTAATATCCCACCTGAAGGTGTTGTACCTAGGTCGTGGTAAAGAAATTAAAGAAAGTAGAAATGATACTACATCACGTAGTTTCATTTAATTGTGGATTGTTATTGTTATTAAATATTTAGGAAATGAACTTTACATTTACTAGATAAGTTTTGTTTTCGGCATTGTCTGTGCAAACTATTTCAACCGTTTTCCATATTATTATTTATGGTTCTTTTATTAATGGTATTCTTAAAGGTTTTGTTATTTATTCTTTAGTTCAGTACAGAATTGTATGTTTCAATCTTGTAACATAAAGAGGCTTATAAAAAATGATATATATCCTGGACAAGCCATATATATCTTGGAAGTTTTTCGGAAATTTTGATGTCGTTTGCAATATTTTCATAAATTATTTTAATGTAGCTATAACGGTTTGATAGTGTAACTATAAACTTTTCTCTTAAATCGGTAATGTTTGTTATATTTTATATAATATACGTTTATCTGAATATTATAAAGTGTATGAAGATGAAGTTTCGTACCAATTGGCTAAGCTGTTTTTGTGCCAAAAAAAACACACAAAAAAACGTATTTTTCCATTTCATAAAATTAATAAATATCAAAATTTCCATTTTAAAAATTAAGTTAGATTGGCGCAATTGAGAAAACATCATAACTATTTTAGAATTTGCTTAGGGAAAACTTTCAAGCATTAAAATGTTTTCACGAAAATCAAAATAGATAAATAATTTTGAAGTCCCTCTTTGAGATTTTAGGGTTTTCAGATTAAAAATACTTTTTTGTTTGCATATTCGTTTACTAAAACATATCTAATGTTCGACAATTTTTTTCTGTTTTTCAGTCTGTGTGCAACTACTTTTACTCCAAAACTATTAATATAAATTTTACCAGAGTTATGGGTAGTAACCCTGGGACTAAATTAATTTGTTTTCATCATGGTATTTCAAACGATTGCGAAGATGACTATGTTGGTACCGTGAAGCATGTCTACAAACTGTCACTTCTTGAGGCTTTGATAGCTACACGTAAGCGTTGCGTAGCCTATACGTTACAACTAATGCGATCAAATATACATCCGGATACAGTGGAATCTAGAAATCTTCTTGCGTGTAATTATTTTACTCCTTGATCTAGTATATTTTTAGATGATATTTACATTTTCGATTATTTTCCATAGGGCGCCATCTATGGTGCAGTAGCAGAACCCTTCATAATTAATAGCTTTTTCGCTGAAATTCAATAGGGCGCCATCTATACTGCAGTAGCAGAAATTTGTTAATGTTACGGGTTCATATCTTATTATAATTTTTTTTGATAAATCCAAAAGATCACGGGGCTTAAGTAGAGCACAATTAGTTTTATATAAGTGTTTCATCGATGTGTTCTTTTCGAATATGTTACTGAGTACATTGATGACGCATTCTGGATGTTTACTTCAAATTCGCATCACATTCTAGGTTACGCCACATACGGCTGAATAATATTTATTGAAGACGATGTTGCGCCTGAAAACAAAGAAAATGTTTTTTTTTAAATATAACCTTACTGAAAATAACGCTGGTGTATTTGTAGTATGTGATATTATTAGATTGCAAATAAAACGAAAACTATACAGGAAACTTGTAAATAGCTGAAAACGGTGACCCAGTTATTTGTAATCAAAACATTTTATCGAAAGTAAACACAGTTGGTTTGTGAAAGATGTTCATTTTATTTTTGACTCTATTGTTTAGTACCATATTTATATGAATAGATTTCCGTTTATTGGTTGATGAATGTGTTCACTTACATACTTTGCATAAAATTGAATTTGTTAATTCAAATGTCTCTTTCAATTTGATAATTCAAATATCTCGGTTGTGCGATAAAGAAAGAAAGTCTATTCTTCCACCAGTAAACAGAAATCTACGCATGTCTTTTGTAAATGTTATATATCTTGTTTTGTATACATGTTATGTATCTTATCTTGTTGAGAAGACTCGAATATTATCTTTCTGCAATATTATCACTAATATTATATCAGAATTGCTTTACCTTTCTAGGGTTCTGTAGACAAAATAGAAACCTTTATAGTTTCGCCACATCCCTCTGCTGTATGTCACAGCACTTTTACTCGTGTGCTATAAGGCTGAAGAGCTTAATGGCATAGTCATACATACTTACAATGTCTAAAAGTCATGAAATAAAGTAATAGAAAAGAAGTTTTTTACGGTTCCTTCCCTTCCCCATTTGTTGAATAGGTCTCCCAAAAATATTAGGAGTATGTCTTGAACACTTTTTCCATACTGGAATTGGTTTATGAAATATTAAACCTTAGCGATTTTTAACCGGCTTCAAAAAAGAGGAGGTTCTTAATTCGTTCGAATCTTTTTTTTTACGTATGTTCAACGATAATTTCTTATATAGTGGGCCGATTTTGATGATTCTTTTTTATTTGAAAGAGGATGCCCTAGGTGTAGTCCCATATATAATATGATGATGATCTGATGATGAGGTCCGAAAATGGAAGATGGAACTCCTTAACGAATGGCAGTAAATCAACAATGATTAAAATCAACAAGATATTTGCTAGAACAAGATATTTGCTACGAGTAATTGTTATTTTGAAAAATAACTACCGATCTGATGATAAGTTCTGAATATGAACAATGGAACTCCTTAAATGATATTAGTAAATCAACCATGATTAAACATATTTGCTACTAGAATTGTTATTTTGCAAAATAACTACACCGTCAACCTGGTCAGGGCCTGACGATGAGTACTGGAAATAAACAATGGAACTCTTTAACGGATGGTAAATAAATCAAAGTTAATTCAAGATATTTACTAATGGTAATTTTTACTTTGAAAAATAACGCACCATCGACCAGGTCAGTGTATAATGATGAATTCCGAAGATGAATATTGTAACTCTTTACCGGATGGTAGCAAATCGATCGTGGTTCAATATATATGCTACTGGTTAGTTGTTACTTTAGTTATGTCTTTGCAAAATCTGATATTGGGTTTTGGATATGGAGAATGGAATTACTCAAGTGGTAGTTTTTAATTTGCAAAATTTGATGTTGGACTTCGGATATGAAGAACCGAACTCCCCAATGGCTAACAGACAACTATTGGCGGCTATTACTATTTATTACAGATAGATAGGTGCCTATTTTGAGTTAATTATTTTTAATGTTTAGTACCTACCTTTTTTTAAATTGGTTTTTTAAAAGAATTTTATTTTTGTTGGAGTTACGTGTCACCAGATTCACCAGAAATATTATAATAACGTAGATACTACAGGTTTACGAGTAATAGTCGATTAAGTTATGATATATATTTGGGTCTATAAAAGGTTTGAAGAAATTCCCTACGTGTGGTTTAAATCGACTGCAAAAATTTCTTTGTATTTTAATATACGCATATATATATATATGTAGCGTATTTTACAGTTTCTATTTTTTTTCTAGAAGGTGATAGAACTATCTATAATGGAGCAATGTAAAGTAGTGGGGGTAAACTATATAAATATGTGTCAACTGCTATGGGCCGCTTCAGTATTTACTAGAACATGAAAGCGACAAGAGAGCAGAAACGTCATTGTCTTTGTATGAGTTTTGCTTAGATCAGCTGTAGATGATCGAAATATATGTAATGCAGAAGGTGAAGATTCGGTCTCTGGTGCAATTGCAAGATGTTAGATTCAGAGGTTCAGAAATGGGTGTTATGTTTTAAAAGATTTTTCCCGTAGCGGACGATCAGTGGAAGTTAACATAGATCTTTTAAAAGAATTAATTGAAAGAGATCCCTGCTATGCATCAAGTGGTCTGGAAAAAGGCTCAGTTGCAATAAGCTCAGTTGCTCAGTTGTATAGGTATTGGAAAACTTGCATCAACTGGATAGTATGTAAGCATGTGGATACCACGTATGTAAGCATGTGGATACCACGGATAGTATGTAACCATGTGGATACCACGTAACCGGATCACCGCTTATTTAGGCCAATGTACCATTATTTGTATGAATCTCCTTTCCCTGAGACGCACCCAATACTAGCTCGACGAATTGGTAATTGAAGACGAAAGTAGATACTGTAGTTAAACCATGCGCGAAACTGGTAATGGCTAAGCTCACACGAAAAGCTTATATCGACTCCAAAACCTGAACTTCATCAAGGGAAACTTTTTTTATTTGTTTGGTGGTATGGAAAAGGAATTTTGTATTGAGAGCTGCCGGTGGACCCAACAATGCAATCAAACTTGACCAACTTCGCACAGAAATACAAAATGCACGTAAGATAAGACTGAAAAGTGTTTTTCTTTCCTTCATTATAACGCCCGGTTGTACGTAACTAAAGTCGCCAGTCAGAAGTTACCGGATTTTCATTGATAGATTCTGCCACATCCACCATATTCCCCTGACTTAGCACCAACAGATTTTTTAATTATTCCGGTCTTTAAGTAATCACATGCAGTATAAAAACCTTGATGATAGAGCAGAGTTGTCAGATTTTCTTAATAATTTTTTTTGAATTATAGCTCTGGAGTTTTTATAAAGAAAAAAAAATTGTGTATGTCAGCTCCGATGTGGGACTGGAGTTTAATTCTGTAGGATGGAATACACCAAATAATCACACATAATGACATTTATGATAAGTGAACTATAGTAAAGATGTTTCACACTCCGTCATTGCGATTATGCCATAAGAAAATTCCAAATAAATATATTGATATCTCACTCTAAATATGCGCAGGAATGTTGCACGTAGAGGCCACCTAACATGCAGATATTCTATGACTTAAGAGTATTAGTATAAAGACCTAGAAATTTGTTTAGATACCTTTTAATAAAATATTAGAAATTTGAATTAAAATGATTGCGGTTCATTTGCATTGAAAATTTTAGGAGACAACCACGGAACCACATTTTTGGACATCCCCATGCTCTGGGCTAGATTTATTTTATGTAAATTATCCTGAATTTTAATGACAGAAAGGTAAACAAATTTGGTGTGCTTAAGGCCACAATGTAGAAATGAAAATTTTGGCAATCAATATAACCGTAATGCGTATGTTGGAAATGTTTTTGTACGAAAGACAAAAAAAAATAACATATGCGTATTATGTTAAATCATACTGAAATAAAATATTATTCAAATTATAACGTAATTTTTAAAAGGATGTCCTCCATTTTAAACGATAAATCGCTCGGCCAATGCCGAACGGAGCCGAGTTTACCCGAAAAAAACAGGGCATTTTCAGTTGATCACATTTCATAATTTTTGAATTTGGAACTCGCTTGGCCGATGCCAACGAGAGCCGAGTATATTCGATTCAGACCAGAATCTGACGGCTTAGTTTAGTTTTTTTTAGCGCTTAAAGAAGTTTTTAATTCAAAAATATATACAAATTGGCTGGGTGTATTTATAAATTACCAAATAGATTATTTTATTTAAATCGGACCATTGGGTACACATATTTGAATTTTTATTCTTTGTTATACTCACACATTTATTTATTTTTATTTTTTAGTCCATTACGCCCAACGCGAAGAAATTACTCGTAGGACTCCGACGGCTTTTCCTCGGACAAAGTTGGTAGTCAATTTAGGCGGATGTTGCCGATTAAAATGTCTGTCGGCTGCATCGGTGGATGGTTCAGTCGCGGTAGTCAATTAGTCAAAGTTGGTAGTCAATTTAGTAGTAGTCAAAGTTGGTAGTCAATTTAGGCGGTAGTCAAAGTTGGTAGTCAATTTAGGCGGATGTTGCCGATTAAAATGTCTGTCGGCTGCATCGGTGGATGGTTCTGTTCAATTTAGGCGGACGTTGCCGATTAAAATGTCTGTCGGCTGCATCGGTGGATGGTTCAGATCAATTTAGGCGGATGTTGCCGATTAAAATGTCTGTCAACTGCATCGGTGGATGGTTCAGTTCAATTTAGGCGGATGTTGCCGATTAAAATGTCTGTCGGCTGCATCGGTGGATGGTTCAGTCGCATATTGTACCTCTTTCTCCGTTAGCGCGTTTTAATTCATAACATCTGGATTGACGCTAAGATTTTTTATATAACCGACTTATACGTGCTTTAAAATATTAAATATTATATGTTCTTTTTCGTCCGATTAATTGTCGGACGTTTGCCTTGTTCATTAATGTATACAAAATGAAAGTACTATTTCGAAAACTAAAATAGGTTAATTTTGTAAAAGTTTGAACATTTGGTACGGAAAGATGGATGAACCGATCAATTTGAAATTTTATAGGGTTTTCGGACTTGGAAACGTTAAAGTTTTTGTGCAATATTTTTAAAGTATCAGTAGACTTTTTTGAAAGTCAGAAAAAGTCATTAATTGTAGTTTTCTAAATTGAATAATAAGGATAATTTTATTTATAATACTATTAATAATAATTGCGACTCATAGAGCATCGTTTGAAGTTTTAAAAACTGTGATTTAATTTTTTTGAGGTCATCCGTTCATGAGATATTGATGATCAAAGACAAAAGGACGACTTTTCATTCAATGGTCGATATCTCAGCAGTAAATTGTCGTGCAGAAATCTTTGAAAAAAAGAAATTAAAGCTAAAGGACCACAGTTTTTGATCTTGGTATTGTTTAAGTTCGAAAAAATTTTTCTGAATCTAGGCTGAATTGAAAAACCAAAAGAAGTTCTAAAAATTTTTTTTTGATTGCGCATTCATACTAGCCGAAGAAAATTTGATAAAAAATTTAAAAAATGCAAAGTTTATGGCTTAAAATGTTTTTTATTTTTTCTGCACCATTATTTTTTGCATAGTAACGGTGCTTTAAAAATTACAAAAATAAACAATTTTGAAAAACTTTCTGCTCCCTTATTTTTTTGTAGTTGGGTAATTTAATCGATGTTTGTCAAAAACTGCATTTTTACATTTTGGGCCATTAGACTTTTTTTTAAATTTTTTCCATATCTCGAAACTATGACATTAAATTAAATTAAGTTAAAAAATATCTGTATATATAGTTCAACAGTCCTGGTGTATATATGGTTCAAATAGATGATAGATATGTGATATGATCGCTGGCACGGGGGGCGCCCGCAGGGTCCGTAGTGACCCGCGTCCTTTTTTATATCTATTGAGGCCTTTTTCACGAGCCTACCTGGCGGAGAGACAGTCGCGAAACGAGCTTTTTTACGGTGCAGCTTTTGCTTACGAGTCGATGGACGAAGGTTTTATCGTCAAATTTTAAATGGTTTTGGTTCAGTTTAAAAATGTCAATTCAAAATTTGATATATTTTAAAGCGACGATTTTTACTGTGGGAATTTACTTAACAATCGAGAAAAAAATTAGACAAATTTTTACCACTTTTCTTCATAAATGACTTTAATTCTGATTTCTGAATTCTGATTTCGTCATTATTTTTTAAAGACGATGGTGGTAATCATTTATTATAATTGCGATAAATTTTAGTTTTCTATGTCAAAAGGTGTTAAAATTGAAATGTGCCGATTATAAAAGTATTTTTTATCGAAGGCAAGATTGCGTCGGTCTGTTTGTCGTAGTATTTTTAGGCTTCCGTACCTCAACAGAAAAAGGGAACCCTTATAAAACAACTAATGTCCGATAGTAACGTTGATATCTGTGCATGATGTCTATGTTAATATGTTCTATCCCCATACTAAATTTAAAGTTTATATACAAGGGTTTCTGAGAGAAACGGCTGTGTACGTCAGTCGGTCACAGCCGTTGTACTCAGAAATCGCTTGTATGGAAATTTTAAATTTAGTATGGTGAGAGAACATATTAATGTAGGTATCATACACAGATATCTAAATAGAATAAACTTGAAAATATTTTTATGGAAATTGCAAGGGGGGAGTTCATCGCATTAACGGGTTAGTAATAAAGATATTAAAAATATTTTTTTGGAAAATCATTTTTAGTGCATAAAGGTTGAAGGAAAACTATGACTGAAATATATTTACATATATATATATATATATATATATATATATATATATATATGTATATATATATATATATATATATATATACGGTGCCCGGGAATAAGCATCGGACAAATAAGACGCTATTTGTTGGCTATAAATGAATAAAATGTTATTGGAATAACACGTAAAACACGCACTTCTTCTAATTGAATGCAAAAAAAAACATTTCTAATAATTTATCTAATAACTCTTTTTAACAAACCCAATACATGCCTGGAGCGCCGGCTTACCCGTGCAGCGGTTAGGCAGTCTTCGTTGCTTTTTACGGGTTGCTTTTTACTTGAACAATGTGCGTAAGTATCGTGTTTATGGAAAATGATAAATAATTATGAATATTTTTTTAAATTTTCTGAAAAAGTCATATTTTAAATTGTATTTTATTGGCAATCAACTATATTTCAGTCAAAGAATAACGTCTTTCCTTATCCGACACTTATTCCCGGACACTCCCGGACTTCCATAGATTGTAATGAAAAACGTTGGAGTTATTCAATAGATTGAAATGAAAAACGTTAAAATTATTCCATAGATTGTAATGAAAAACGTTAAAATGATTCCATAGATTGTAATGAAAAACGTTAAAATTATTCAATAGATTGAAATGAAAAACGTTAAAATTATTCAATAGATTGAAATGAAAAACGTTAAAATTATTCCTTAGAATGTAATGAAAAACGTTAAAATTATTCCATAGATTGTAATGAAAAACGTTAAAATTATCCCATAGATTGTAATGAAAAACGTGAAACTACTCAATATATTGAAATGAAAAATGTTAAAATTATCCCATAGATTGTAATGAAAAACGTGAAACTACTCAATAGATTGAAATGAAAAACGTTACAATTATTTCATAGATTGTAATGAAAACGTGAAACTATTCAATAGATTGAAATGAAAAATATTAAAATTATTCCATAGATTGTAATGAAAACGTGAAACTACTCAATAGATTGAAATGAAAAACGTTAAAATTATTCCATAGATTGTAATGAAAACGGGAAACTATTCAAGAGATTGAAATGAAAATCGTGTTATGGCGTTAAAATTGCCTTAGTTTGCCATAATTCTGTGTACAAAAAAATTGCATTTAATAAAAATTAATGTCATTTTTCCAGTAGTGAGACCCATTAAGGCAGCGAAAATTTATCCAAGTGACACATAAAAGAGACCTGTATTCCACATCAACATATAAAACCTTTTCCATCCCACCCCTAACTGAACTTGATAATAATTCAATTTTTTGAAATCGAATGTGTTCTCTCGTTTTTTATCCATCTTCTGCCACTTCATCCTAAGGGATGTATTTATTTATTTATTTATTTATGTAAGTGTGGGGTATAATAGATGATTTCATGGCGAATTGTGGCCAGAACTCGCAGCCGTCGCGTTTCATCTCGTCACGATTGCCCATTTATCATTTCGATGATGATATTGATCGGGCCGAGCGAGGGCATCTGTTGGCGTTTAAGGCTTAGAGGTGATGCCGTTGTTTTTTGGAATATGCCTTTTGACTATGTTTGCCCGACAATTTGGTTTTGCAAATAAGTTTCCTTTGAGAGGGTGTCTTCAGGAAACGTTATTATTTTCGAATCGAAATTGTAATTAATTCTAAGGAAAAAATAGCTCACGGTTGTTATTAATATTAATTTGGTTAATTTTGGGTATTGGAAATATGTTTTTACTTTTTGTTTCGATGGGAGTTGGCGTGATTAAACTAATATATCGATCTTAGACTAACCTCCTTTTTTAAACTAAACATTAAGGCATATATCATAAAGGGGACTGGCAGAAGTCCATATAGTGTTGGGCCCAGGTGTTACAAGAATAAAAATGACACCGTTTTACAGAGAATGTTTGAATTTTCAAATTGTCAATAAGATAAAAGAGAAATCTTGTATTTTTTCATGACAAGTTAGGTTATTCTTCAAAATAGATTGTAAATGTAATTTCTACGGAATTCTTTGAACTAGCGAGATGAAACAAAGTGCAGATTGTGTCTCGTTATTTCCTCCATCCACAGATGTACCATATTATTTCATGATGCTCACAGGCTCCACAGGGTCATCGAAAAAAGTTAAGGAAACCTTGATAAGAGAAAAAAGCCATTCATTTTGACAACAAAAGAACCATTGTCAATGTCTGAAAACAGTATATTTTTAATTAATTTAGGCAATGGCTACACATTAAAGAAAGCAAGAGGCATTGCTTATTTTTTCTAATCGTTTCTTATTAAAAGTAAACTTATTGCTTCTATTAGATTTTTTTTGTTATTTTTAATTCTAATTCACAATTTTTGACATTTTAAAAATATAATATATGCCCATTTATGAAGATAGCATTTTTTTTGTTTCGTATTATGGTTACAAATCGTATTTAATTTTTTTCTCTTTCCTGATTGTCAATGACTGAATTGTTTAGTTTTTCATATTCTAAAAAATATCAGCTTTTTTAAAAATTATGTTTCATCTCTGTACGTCTGGGCCCATTTTTGCCAGTCTCGTTTATTACCATCAGGAAAAAACATGCATTAAGCGATCTTTTAAGTATGAGTGGACCTAGCACTACGAGGGTTTTTTTGCATACTTACGAGTAGGTATGTAAGAATATTTAAATATTTAAATTTAAGAATTAATTCTATTAAACTACCAATAAATGTTAATATTATTTTTCACAGTATTAGTATGTATATCGCATTGTATATCGTTCATAGGCGAAAATATATCTCAAAACTACAAAACCTAAGGTAACCGCTATAGTTTTCCTGTAATTTTCTAGTTCTCCAGCTTCTACAAATAATCGGTAGTTACGGTTATAAGGGCGGGCCGGGGGTTGGGAGATTTTAATGTATTTTTTACATATTTTTATGCACGTAATTGAGGACATACAACTTAAAAGTATGAAAAAATATTTTTTGGTTCCTTATAACTAAGCCTTACAAATGACATCCGACATATAATCGAATATTAAATACTTAATTTGCCTTCCCCCCTCTAAAATTAGCAAATAAATATTTTAAAGTTTTACTTACTAAAAACATGCGGGTTAAAATGGTCTATTACAGTGCTAAATTAAAAATTTGTGTATCAAACGATTGGCTGCGATGAACCAACAGACAGAGAGTGATTTTACAAGGGTTTCATTTTTATTTTTGGATAATTTTGGACCATTTTGAATAATTAGTAGAAAAGCACTCCAAAAGAACATATTTGCAACTAAATAAAACTGCGTGATGTAGTATCATTTCTACTTTATTTATAGTAAAATAGAAATAATACTACATCACGTATATTCATTTAGTTGTGAATAATTAATTTCTACAAAATGAATGCCAAATATATTTAATATTTGAGAATATATTCCGGTATACACCAATGGCACCCAAAAATGTCCCAATTTTTTGGACATTTATTTATTTAAACACACACATTTATCGATATACTGCAGTTAACCTATTCATAACGATAAGAAATTAATAATTTAACAAAGTTCAAACGTTTAGATTAAACAAGAATACAAAAGTACACAGAGATACAAAACATAACGACGACACAATTTGACAAATTTACTTTCACTCATCATAAATAAATCCTATTCTGGTGCGACCGCGATCAGGTGGTTGAGCAGTTGAATACCGCGGGAAACTGGAGAGTTTCGATATAGTTCGGTTCTAGAGGGTATTACATCATATTCAATAATGCAGGGCATTATCCTTTTAATTGCTGGGAGATAAATTTCATACCCAAGAGGAAATCTGTAGGATATTGAAAGGGAAAACAACCATACTGTCTCGTCTACAGATTATGGAGGAACGTCTTTTGTACACGTTCAATCAATCAGAAAGCTTTGCTTGGTTTCCTATGGGCGCCAAATAATGGAGCCACATCCTAATCGGCTGTGCACTAATGAAGCGCACAGCAGGTGAATTGATGACACGGATTGAATATTCTTTGAGTTATGCAACACAAGTCATAATGTAATTAAACTTTTATCGTTATAACAAATGATATTTCGGATGTGCGTTTTACGGTTTTCAGCGTTTCATGTCATAAAAGGGAAAAAAACGTACTATATCTTTCACAGGTGTAAAAACACCGCGCATATTGAAAAAAATTATAAGATCTAGAACAAACGCTGTAGTTTCTTTCAAATCTTAGGCAGATTTTATCAACCAATTTTTATCAAGATTTTTGGATGCGTGCTTTCGGGTATAAGGACCGGCTAGGATTCAGCTGGAGGATGTTCTGTATTTGCCGATTTTTTGAAATGTATTTTTAAATATATAATATAAAATTAGGAAAAATTTTGGATTCCTCATAACAAATTTTTTTCAAATAATTTTTCACGTGATACATTAAATTTAAAAAAATATCGGAATCGTTATTCACCCTTCTTTAATTCTAATAATTTGATTTCAAAAAGTTAGTTAGTCCAAAATATGTGTACTATTGCGCCAAATTCCAAGTTTCTACGCATGGTTTTGGCTGTGAATATAGAAAAAAATAAATATATTGCATAGTAGGCGTAAAAATCTGGTGTATATTTCGTAAGTTATAAGAGCTAGAATCATAATTATATATATATATATATATATATATATATATATATATATATATATATAGGTTTTCAACGACCTTCGTGAACGTTCACAAAAATCCAATTTCCTTTATAATTTTAAGTGATATAGGATAAAAGGTGGTGAGGTGACATTTTTCTTGCATATTTTTAGTTATATCTTCGAAAATGTGATGATATCTTGAGACCTCTTATTTTTCTTAATTTTTAAAAAAATGTTTTGGGTCCCTTATATTAAGTTCTTTCAAACAATATCACACACTATATGCGAAATAAAAAAAATCGGTTACTTAAAATGCCCCCTCCAAAGTTCCAGTTGAAAATTTTTGAGATAGAGATCTTTGCAGGTTAATATGTTTTATTGCTATGCATAATTCCAAGACTTTGCTTCAAGGTTTCTGAAAAAAAGGTTGTGATAGACCGATGGACACTAGATTAAGAAAACTGGAGTTTAATATCTCAATACTCGGTTTAATTTAGTAATCCACTCGGGTTATTACTAGGGGTTATGTAGATATTCAGGTTTCTTAATTAATCTTAGTTATTTATATATTCAGGCTTCTCACAAGGGTTATTTAGATATTCAGGTATGTATAACTAATCTAGACGTACGTTACGTAAACTTCCATACGTACTCTGTATGGAAGTTTAAACATTTAAGGGTGCAGAGTCTTTCACAGACGTAAACATACAGAAAATTTTGAAAATTGTAAGACTTAGAATAATCGCTATAGTTTTCTTGTAGGTAAGGAACCTTAAAAAAATCATAGTCAGAGAATTAAAAACAAGCTTCTAAAACAACAAATACTTGAAATCTTTTGCGTCTCTGCACGTTCGTTTAACCGGGTATCGTTTAAAAAACACTAAACGGATTTTGATAATATGTTGGTACGAGTTTAAGTTAGCAAAATGCTACGAGTTTAAATTAGCAAAAATATAGTTTATGTTTTTTTAAATGAGAGAATGTACATTAAAAATTAATATATTTAGGAAAACAGAGCTCCGTCACGATTATTTCGTACTAAAATGTTATTTCTGAAGAAACATTTGTTCACTATAAAAGCGTTTTTTTCACTATTTTTACTTTAAGTTTAAAATTAGGCAACATATAAATAAAAATAATGTTAATTACAAAAGTTAAATTAGAGAAAAATTAAAATGTAATTAGTATCAATGTTTAACTCTACCTTACTTAATATAACGACGTCTTTCTCACTTAATATCAATTAAAACACTTTATTATATTAACCTTAGAAATTGATTATTAAGTTTTAAGTTTGCGGTTTATTTTTTTAATTGGTTTTGAAAAAAAACGTGGAATTTCCATTTTTGCTTAAGTGAATTTGTTCTAAAAACTTTAGTGTTGTATTTTTTAGGGTCCAATAAAGTATATGGAGTATTTTTGGAAATTTTCGGCCTGTAAGTTTGTTTCGTTTGCGTTAGTCAGTATGTTTTTTTGTTTATATAAACGATATATAAACGATAATATATATATACGATAAATATAAACGATGTTTTACTATTGAATATATTTGGCGTTAATTTTGTAGAAACTCATTATTCACAATTAAATGAAACTACGCGATCTAGTATTATTTCTACTTTCTTTAACTTCTTTACCACGACCTAGGTTTCGTTGTATTACATCTTTAGGTGGGCTATTAGCAAAGGTCTTTGGTCGTGGTACAGAAGTTAAAGAAAGTAGAAATAATACTACACCGCGTAGTTTCATTTAATTGTGGGTGTTTTAACTCTTGTATTAACTAAGATCTAAGGAGAATTGGATATCTCCCTTTATGGCATAAGAAAGAAATTTATTTGTTGAAATGGAAAATTGATATAAATGTTTTTGGTTACAAATGATTAATTAGAATATAGCTGTTTACGAACGAAGTTAATAAAAATGAATATTATACGGGCTAAGCCGTGGGTAGGTATCTGATCATTACTGATATAAAGGAGAACGTGAATTCATTTGTTTATTTATCTCGTCACGCCCATGCCAAATCTGAACAACGGAGTCTATGTGATGAAGATGATTGTGGAACACTGAAGTATTCATATTGGAACAGTATTCATTTTTTATGAATGGTATATGGGTGTTTACACAAATATTTATATATGTTTATGTAATGAATGTATATAATTATAATTATTATATATATTATTATATATATATATATATATATTTATTTATTTATCTACTTTAATGTATCTAGTTGATACATATGGCGGACTTATTGCTACGAGAGCAATCTCTTACAGCCAACCATAACACCAGTCCAGCCCCGTTCAAAGAACGGCCGGGAATCGAACCCGGGTCCCCGCGGTAGGACGCATCGTCAAAGGCCGTACGCCTTGCGATCGACCCAACACACCACGGTGACGACATATATATATATATATATATATATATATATATATATATATATATATATCCTATTAAACGGTATATATATATATATATATATATATATCCTATTAAATCATTGCCTCTTTTCTATTCAATTCGATCGGAATCGTGGCTCAAATCAACTCAATATATGATATGATTATATTATCATCGGCCAACATAGCAAAATATGTTGATATGAATCTTTACGCCAAGCTTCGACGAAAAGGGCATGTTAAGAGAAAACGTGATGAATTTGACATCAAGTTCAGAAAAATGGATTAGTTGCTTGGGCGTAATTCTGAGCTACAAATTTAAAGTAAGCATATTTTGTATAAGCAAGCTACATGCCCAGTGTAAAGTTACGGTATTCAAAGTTGCAGCTGTATCAGCGATTTCAACATCCAGGTGATTCAAACTTTCCAGAACAAAGTGCTAAAGTGTATTGTGAATGCGCGTTACCATGTTCATGACAGTGAACTAGAGATCGAGATGTCTACTGATATTATCGCTGATTTCGTCAACTCTCGCTAAAGGAGATTTCAAAATCATATAAGTACCGAAGCGTCTAAATTTAGCAACGTTTATAATACCACTACACGACTCAAGTAAAAGTAACATTTGGACTTGTTAGACATTAAAACACTAAGTGATTCAATGAAAATTTTTTAGTTTTCCATTACTTAGAAATAAATCTTTCGTAAAACCAAGCATAAACTCCCCGTATTTTTATGGTTTACAAAATAAAAAAACTGTAAGGTTATGAAAGAGTTAACATATTTTAATTTATATAAATCTTTCATAAAACCAAATGTAAACTCGTCGCGTTTTTCATTGTTTATTCAATAAACAATCATAACAAAACGTTTAACATAAAGAGAAAATAGCAGGGGTAGAGTGAAGATGCCGGAAAATTCGTACAAAATAGAGGCTGAGAACAGTCGTCGAGAAGGAAAAAAGTGAGTTTTTGTAGAAAACTGTTTATAAAAATGAAACTATTCGACAAATCATTGTGAAAATCCATAAGCATCTGTTCTGATAGTTAACGAATTGATAGAGAAAAGAGTCACCAAACTTTAAGTATTAGGTTAAGAATTGCGAACTTAAGTGTATCCCCATTTTTGAAAGTTAAACTTAGATCATAACAAATATTTAAAAAAATTAAAAAGCTGTATTTTCTTAAGGGAAGATTTTTTCCAAAAACTACATAAAAACTAGATTACTTGTAAAATTAATCGAATTACAATTACTTCTGTTATCAAAATTGAAGCTGGCGCGCAAGTTGTAATAAAGCACTTACACGCGGGACGTGCATTTAAAAGTTACTTCGATCAGTTTTAATTGCATTTAAGTTTTGAATGAATCAGGCTGTTTTTTGTAAAAGATATTAGTTTTCAAATTTAAAAGCATAACAGACGGATAAATTGTTTTCAAACACATTTCTATAAAAATTGCTACTTTACAAAGAGCATCAATGCTAAACACATTTGCAAATCCTAAAAAAGCTCAGCCCAGTCTATAAGCTTTGTGATCAAAAGCATAGAACGTGTCTTCGAAAAAAGCATTTGCCTATCGACAATTAAACAAATGCACCGTTTTTGTCTCCCGAAAAAAGTTTTATTTGCAAGCTTTATACGGTATTCATATTTGGGCGAATAAAAAAAGCACGGCCCGCCCCCGGATGTGGCCTCACATTGCCGTCGACTTCCGCAAACCGCGAGAGGATATAAAAAAGGCGCGCGTGCCAGCTTTCGTGCCGTGGCCATTTTTAGAGATTTTTTTAACAATCATTTCACCTTTCGGCCCAACAAATTGTCGGGTGTCCGCTGTCGGCGAAGGCGCTCGCACACGGTGGCACTGTGGGATTTTTTAAAATTGTTAGAAATATTTAATTAGAAATATTAGCCCTGTTATAAGAGCATTGAACTGTGCATTTCATGTAGGATGTAATTTTATTTTTTTCTTTACTAAAACACATCACTGTGAAATTAAATTTGGTTTTTCGTCATTGGGGATTGTGTCCCTCGGCTGGCATCTTGAAAATAAGGTCTGATTAGTTTGTTGTATTTATCTCGTGAACTATTAGGATTATGAAAACTTCGTGAGAGACTTTTTTTAAATGATAATATTATCTACAACTTTTTTTTACAACTTTTTGTTCTATCATTTATATGTGATGTAGTTTTATTTCTATTTTCTTTACGTTATTTACCACCTAGGTTTTGTTGTTTTATAACATCTTCAGGTGGGCAATTTGTAAAGATTATAATACAACGAAACCCGGTTGTGGTAAAGAACTTAAAGAAAGTAGAAATAATACTACATCACATAGTTTCAGTTAATTGTGAATAATGAATTTCTACAAAATTAACGCCAAATATATTCAATACCAAAATTAAATGTAAAATTAAGGGATGTTTTGCTTCAGAGCGTTATAACTTTTTTTTATTGATTTTACGAAAAATTGACATCGGAGCTTTTTTATTGAGAATTTCTTAACGAAAATTTTTACCTAAATATGTTTCGGCTAATCTTTATTTATTGAAGTGTTTCACAACCTCAAAGTGGAGCAACCAGTAGGTAGGCGAAGTACATAAGTGTATACCAATTCGATTTATATTGGTTTTATTTACGTGTTTATTTGATGTTATTATTTCCTTATTTTTTATTAAATTATTTATTCCTATTTTATATAATTTGAATTATATCTAATTGATTATATAAGTTTATGAGACTCCTTTTCACACCACCTTAGAGGTAGAGTCTTTAGCGAGTTATGTGGTGTCCCCTTTAGGCCTAATCCACTAATTTTTAATTATTAATTCCATCCTATATGAAATGCACTGCTGACCTTTTCGGCCCCAATTCACTCTATTATATCGAACCTTAAAAATAAAATTCTGAAAGAAAAAACTACTCAATGCTTTTTAGTTACTTCTGAAGTAGATGAGTACAGTTAGGTAATTTGAGATTTTTTTGTCTGGAATTTTTTTAAAGACTTTAAATGGTAATACTTTTTAATGGAATATTGTCTATAAAAGGTAACCTTTTGCAATGAGCTTAATATAATCCTGCATACAAAGTTATTTAAAAAGAAGGCTTATGCCCCAATAAGGGTCATTTTCTGGAAGTTGCGTTAACTTTTTGAAGAGCACCATTATGATCGATGCCTAACTTATGGATAATAGGAAACTTCAGTTCTTAAATCTAACAATACTTCTGTGTTGAAGAAGCGTGTAAGTGCTAATTCCACACTTAGTTTTTGAACTTTGTAATATGTGTTTCTTTTGTGATACTGTTAACGCAGATGTAGTCTGTTTCAATAGAAAAGGAAATTTAGTAAACAAAATTAACTATAATTTTTAATTTTTAAAAAAACTTAGTCCTCAGTGACATTGAAATACCTTACAAATTTAATTGACTTGTTTGATATGGTAAAAATGATAGAATATTATAAAAAAAAAACGAAGTGCATTGTCGGAGACTGCTGCAGTTACTTTAATGAAAACATCAATCGGGTATTATATATAGAAATTACATTAAATTTTTGTTTTGTGTCGTTTAATACTTTATAACTTACATTTATTGATTAGACAGTAATGGTATTAGAATTGAAATACAGATGATTTTGAAATTATTTGAATATTTCTGCAAATATTAAATATTTTAGTCGAAAATAGCGAGAGTTTACCACGCCTTGTTATCATGAAAGCAAACGGACACAAACTTTCAATTTTATTCTTTAAAACGTGATTAAAGTTGCAGAGTTATATTTATATTTAGCCAAGTTATTGAAGTTTGAAAACACTAGGAGAGGAACTGTCGTTTACTTGGGTTCTGTTGCTTCCCCACATACATATTCTATTTTAAAGATGTTTTACGTCAAAATAATATTAATTAATTTACTTGTTTCTTTTCTTACCAGTTTCTCCATTCATGAGAATAATGACATAAAACTTTAGACCGGATAATTATGACACATTAATGTTGCAAAGAAAAGCGGTAAAATTAAGTTTATATGTGTTATAGTAGTCGTTATAACGAAGCCTTTTATAAAGAAGCGAGAAGAAGTCTTTTATAAAGAAGCTAAAATACGTAGAAAAAGTATATCGTCGGAGGCCGCCCTTACAATATTTTTTCTTAAAGGACCCGGGCGGTAACAATTCGTCTCGTCTCGGGGCGGGTCCGCACAATTACGGGCCGGCACGTGCAATTCGACAGCGAAAGCTCTCCCGGCATGTGCCGAGCTTTTTTCGTCCGTTCTCCGCCTAATAGTCCACTCTCAATTTCGCTTTTTTACGCAGCAGAAGTTCGCATTTTGATATCAAAAGGTGATATATTACGGAAGATGGTAGACATATGGTGGCGCTGCGGGGTTTACTAAAAAGCTTCTAAAACTTTTTCGTAAAAAGCTACGCGGGTTTTTGAGTAAATGCTTTGTGTGTAGTTGGGCGCCGTATGGTTCATATACACCATGTGTACGGTGGTCTGCCGCGGTTGCCAAATGCGCGTTTTTTTAATTCTTTGGTTATCGCGAAGTTTTATAATCAGCTTTTGTAAATAATGATGGCGTAAGAGTTTATGGACGCCGAAGGTACTGGTGATGGATGATTTTGAAGTCACAAAAAAAATTAATGCTGCTAAAAAGTTATGTGAATTATTATCAGTTTGTTAAGTTTTCGTCTATTACAGCATCTTTTAAGAATTAAATTACTTTTTTGTTTTGTATGTTTATAAGTCAAATAAAAATCATATTTATGTTTTTATTTAAAGGTATGCCAGCAAATACACACCCTTATTTTAATTTGACGGCTCAATGAAATTAAGGGATTAGTTATATCCCAAAAAAAAAAATTAAAAAATTTTTTACAACTAATTTTCGCAAAAACAAAAATGTGTTTTTTTTCGCACAATGTCCTAGTGGTATAATATATTGAATAGTGTTAATACAGGCTGAACAAACGTTTGTCTATCCATATATCTGTAAGAAAAAAATAAAAAAAAAACTCGCGGTACTTCTTTATTGAAAAATGTGTGGAATTTTAATTAAAAAAATGAATTGAAAAAGTGTCTTAAAATATAAATTTCGTCGTGGTCGTGAGTTGATATTTTTCATTTGATTAGATAAATATAATCAAACTTACACGCAACTGATATAATGGACTTATTAGAAATATAAAGAAAAGTATATCCTTTAATTTTTCAAGACACCGTGTATATTTCTGAAATAATTTTTTATAAGCTTATCTCAAAAGGTGTGATAGTTATGATCTGGTAACAGAGTAAGCAATAAGTAAACCGAAAACTTAATTAAGAAGTTAATCTTCAAAGATTAGGGAAGTTTTGTTATTTTTCAAGGTATGGTTTTACGATAAAGGGGTCTTTAGGAAAAAGGGGGTGAATTTTCTTTTTCTTTCATGACTCAATTGATCTTTGGTCAAAAAATTAATTGCTTTCATTTTGTAAATTTTGGAACCCTTCACTATTGATGACCTGTATCATGTGAAGGCATATTAAATGGCATATCATATATGTTTAATCAACATTCGATACTAGTTATAAAACAAAAAAATGTTTTGCACCCAGTTTCATTAAAAATTTATGTTTTAATAAACATTTTAATAATTAAAAAAACGTTTTTTTATATAATATTATGCGGTCTGTATAATGTATAGAATATTATGGAGGTGCTCGATATTTCACGGATGATCATAAGTTTAGAGTCATATTTATTCGAATTGCCGTTTGTTTTCCGTCTTATTCATTATGTTTTTATAACCATTTGTATAAAATAACAATCGTGGGCATTGGGCTGGGAATTTTGAAGAAAATAATAACGAAATAAAGTTGTTAATATTGTTAGATATATATATATATATATATATATATATATATATATATATATATATATATATATATATATATATATATATATATATATATGCGAGCTAAGCCGTGGGTAGATATATAATTATTACTAATATTATAAAGGCGAATGTGAATTCATTTGTTTATTTATCTCGCTATCGCACCTGAGCCAAATCTGAACAACGGAGTTTGTGTGATGAAGATGATTATGGAACACGTGAAGTATTCATATTGAAAGAATATATTTTTGATAATTAAAAATCACTCTGTAGGTGGTATGGGTTTTTACATAAATATTTATATATGTGTATATGTTTACGTAGTGTATTAAATATGTGTATATGTTTACGTAGTGTATTAGATATGTGTATATGTTTATGTAGTGTATTAAATATGTGTATATGTTTATGTAGTGTATTAAATATGTGTATATGTTTACGTAGTGTATTAAATATGTGTATATGTTTACGTAGTGTATTAAATATGTGTATATGTTTACGTAGTGTATTAAATATGTGTATATGTTTATGTAGTGTATTAAATATGTGTATATGTTTACGTAGTGTATTAAATATGTGCATATCTTTACGTGGTGTATTAAATATGTGTATATGTTTACGTAGTGTATTAAATATGTGTATATGTTTACGTAGTGTATTAAATATGTGTATATGTTTACGTAGTGAATTTATATAATCATAATCATTTATAATCCTATTGCACTATTAACGATCACTCTTCGACGACTCTGCTCGATGCGATCGACATAGCGACTCAAAGCTGGTGTTAAACAAAATGATGCTTCTCAAAATATGATATGAACCTATAACTATCGGTTAATATAGCACAATATGTTAATATGAATCTCGATGCCAAGCTTCGGTTGGAATGGCATAGTAAGAGAAAACGTGATGAATTTGACATCAAGTTTAGAAAAATGCATTGGTTGCTTGGGGGTAATTCTGAGCTACGGTATTATATACTACTAGTCAAGTTATTGCTACAAGAGTAATCGTTGGGTTGCAATGCTTTGTCCATTACCATTGACAACGAAGTTTTTAAATGTATATATATATACATATATATATATATATATATATATATATATATATATATATATATATATATATATGTATATGCCAAGCTTCGGTGGAAAGGGCATAGTAAGAGAAAACGTGATGAATTTGATATCAAGTTTAGAAAAATGCATTGGTTGCTTGAACGTAATTCTGAGCTACTGAATTCGATACTACTTGTCAAGTTATTGCTACAAGAGTAATCCCTGCGTTGCAATGCTTTGTCCATTACCATGGACAACGAAGTTTTTAAATATATATCAATTAAACATTTACAGAAAAAAGATTCTCGAGAAAAAATAAAAAGAACATTAAAAAAAATTATTTAGGGGTTGGCATAATTTCAAGATAATTAAGAAGAGGTATTATGTTTTCAGACACCTTGAAAGTGTACGCGAACTGTGCAGTCCGAACCTCGACAAAGGATCGGTAATATCTAGGAATGTTCTTAAGTTTCCTGACAAGACCATGAGTAGATAAATTCTTGAATCTGGCACCAAAAGATGTGGTTGGATTCTTTAAAAGATTATAAAGCAAAGACAAAATAATATATAGAAGCTCGCATCAATTGAGCTGTGTGAATTCAGAAATATTGGTCGTATTTTGAGATTAAATATATAACATATACATATATATATATATATATGTATATATATATAAAGGAAACAACAAGGAAAATGGGCTGAGGTTACAGAAATAGAATTAAATTTTTAAATAGCTGGTATTTTTTAGAACAGAAAAAAAAGAAATAATTCAGGGATTGACAATTAAGAAAGAGAAAAAGAAAATTTGAGTCCACATGAATAAAATAAGAAAAGATCAACCCTTTCTTATTTTATTCATGTCGACTCAAACGGCTTACGTATTTTGTTCATAATTTGTCAAAAATTGTAAATAAGAAATAATGTAAATGGATATAAAATCTGACGAAGTACATAATAACTTTTTAGAAACGATTAAAAAAAACAATCATAATATATTATTCTTCCTAATTTGCACCTATTTATTAACTTATTTACAATGAATGTCTCTTTCGCACTTTTTAAGTTTAAATGGCATTTATTATTTTCGAACTTGTAACTTTCATCAGTTGTAAATAATAAATAAAAATAGCAATAAAATCTAACGAAGTACATAATAACTTTTTAGCAACTAGTATAAAGAACAATCAATACCAATTATTTTTCCTAATTTGTAGCTATTCATTAAATTAATTGCAATGAATATCCAACTTGTGGGTTTCAAGAATCGTAAATAAGAAATAAAAATAGCAATAAAATCTAACAAAGTACATAATAACTTTTTAGCAACTAGTATAAAGAACAATCGATACCGATTATTTTTCTTAATTTGTAGCTATTCATTAAATTAATTGAAATGAATTTCCAACTTGTGAGTTTCAAGAATCGTAAATAAGAAATAAAAATAGCAATAAAATCTAACAAAGTACACAATAACTTTTTAGAAACTATTAAAAAAAAAATATGTGCATTTAACATATTGAAGACAATTTTGCTAAATTTCTATCAATATTATTTTAGGCACATACACTTTTGATTCAGTATTGTGTTTTAAATACTTGGGGTCTGAAATTAATTGTTGAAATAAAATAAAATATTGTCATAAATTAAAAACAGAATTGTTGCCCCTAATAGAGCTTTTTGTGAACTAAAAAATCTTCTGAGGTCAAAATTTGTTTCTAGAAAAACAAAATTCCTGTTATACAAGCCCTCATTAGACCAGTTTTGATCTATGGCTCTAAAACATGGACTTTGACATAATCAGATAAGGATTTATATAGATGTTTTTGAAAGAAAAGTTTCAAGATCATTTTTTGGGGGCGTAAAAGAAAATTATGTTTGGAGAAGGAGATACCACCCAGAAATATATAAAGATCCAGACATCATACAATTTATTGAAGTTAATAGACTAATTGGGGGCGGCTGATGGTGTTCGAATGGAGGATTCACACCCTCTCAAAAGGATTTTTTTGACTAAACCTTAAGGACTGAGGAGAAGAGAAAGACCTAAGATGAGATAGGAAGATGTCGTGGACAAAAATTTTGGGGTGCTGAAGGTCCGTAACTGGAGATTGGTTGTCACATAGATGGTTACGTGGAAATCGCTTCAAAGGAAAGCCTTGGCCCACCCTGGGCTGTCGTGCTACTGAAGATAATGATGATCATTCCATATATTATATGAAGTCAGTAATAGTACTGAAATATTGGACATTTGACTTTCTCACTAAGGTCAATCAATATATATATATATATATATATATATATATATATATATATATATATATATATTTATATATATAGGAACATATATATATATATATATATATTTATTGCAAATTATGTTTTTGTATTACAATTAGGTTACTTACGTGCAAATTGTTTAGTAAAAAGAAAAAGGTCTAGTGGGAATTCGAGTTCAGGTTCCGTACTTTTAATTATAATAGCGCCAGCCAATATATATCGACCCAAGTCGTCTATAACTATTAATAAAATAAAATATTTTTAGTATCATTTTAAAGTCGATGATTAAAAAAAATTTGAAGAAAAGATAAATGTATTTTATTGGAACCACACGCGAGAAGCGAAAGTGCTACTATAGTTACGTTTTACTTAATTAACGCAACTAAATCATTAGGTGTACACAATTAAATGAAACTACGTGATGTAGTATTATTTCTACTTTCTTTAATTTCTTTACCACGACCTAGGTTTCATTGTATTACATCTTCAGGTAGGATATTAGCAAAGATGAACCTGAAGATGTTGTAAAGCCCACCTGAAGATGTTGTAATACAACGAAACCGAGGTCGTAGTAAAGAAATTAAAGAAAGTAGAAATAATACTACATCACGTAGTTTCATTTAATTGTGAATAATGAATTTCTATAAAATTAACGCTAAATATATTCAATCATTAGGTGTAATACAATTTATTGTAAAACCAAAAGTACGCACCATTTTTAAAATATTTTTAAAATAAACAAATAAAAAATAACAAACAAGTTAAACAGCAAGAGTAGAGAGAACGTGGTAAGTAGATTACACAAAATGGAAGTAGGGAACAGTCGCGGATAAAAGGGAGTTGTGTAGAAATTTTGTGGAAAAATTAAAAAAATTGAAACTACGAAAAACATAAGTCAGCTATTTTGATAGTTATTTAACGGAACATAATCACCTAAATCGATAAAGTATTGCGACCTGCGGGGTGTTTTCAAGCGTATATATGTACATACATACAAATCGACGGACGGAGAAACTTGCCATTTTCCGAGGACAAATTTATATCATAAATAAAGTTAAAAAAAATGAACAGGTATCATTTTTAAAGGAATATTTTCTTTTTTCTTTGGGCTGCTTTTAAAGTTGATTACTTGTACAATTATTTTGGTTATAATTACTTCTATTGTCAAAACCCGAAGTTAGCGAGCTAGTCGACAATAAAGGGTTTCTGTTTTTTAATTATATATATATATATATATATATATATATATATATTTATATATATGTATATATATATATATATATATATATATATATATATATACATATACATATATATATATATATATACGTTTTTTTTTATTTCTTAATGATGTTTCCAAAATCATCATCATTTGATCATTTAAATCATTATAAATAAAGTAAGTACATATGAGACGATAACACATAAACTTTGGCGTATACGACAACTATTATTTGAAAATGTTATTAGAAAATTATATTATTGTCAATAATAATATTCTTGTCAATATTGTTATTAACAATACTTAGATATATATATATATATATATATATATATATATATATATATATACATGTGTATATATATATATTTTTTTTATTTCTTAATGATGTTTCTAAAATAATCATTCTTTGATCATTTAAAGCATTATAAATAAAGTAAGTACATATGAGACGATAACACATAAACTTTGGCGTATACGACAACTATTATTTGAAAATGTTATTAGAAAATTATATTATTGTCAATAATAATATTCTTGTCAATATTGTTATTAACAATACTTAGATATATATACATATATATATATATATATATATATATATATACATGTGTATATATATATATTTTTTTTATTTCTTAATGATGTTTCTAAAATAATCATCCTTTGATCATTTAAAGCATTATAAATAAAGTAAGTACATATGAGACGATAACACATAAACTTTGGCGTATACGACAACTATTATTTGAAAATGTTATTAGAAAATTATATTATTGTCAATAATAATATTCTTGTCAATATTGTTATTAACAATACATAGATATATATACATATATATATATATATATATATATATATATATATATATATATATATACATGTGTATATATATATTTTTTTTTTATTTCTTAATGATGTTTCTAAAATAATCATCCTTTGATCATTTAAAGCATTATAAATAAAGTAAGTACATATGAGACGATAACACATAAACTTTGGCGTATACGACAACTATTATTTGAAAATGTTATTAGAAAATTATATTATTGTCAATAATAATATTCTTGTCAATATTATTATTGACAATACTTAATAATTATAATTGCATAATAATTAATTCTAATCGAAAAAGTCACAGAGTATCAAATGCCACCTGGTTAGCTTCTATTGTTGCAAAGAGGGTTTCGATAGTGTAGAAACTGGTATAAATATTTATGCCCTTACAAACACTCGTATATGCCACAAATACCAGAGACTTTTTGAGCATATCAGTAAAATATCTGTCATGAAGGTTAATTCGGTCAGAAAAGAAGCCAATAAGATTGCGAAAATGTTTAGGCAGTGTGGTACTCCTTCGACTAAGCTGTTTACTTTGGTACTGGAAGGTGTTTTCAAGATGTCCAGTGAGAAAACCATCCAATGGGAAAATGGGAAAATAACTTGCGATTCGTAGATCATATTGTCCTGATAGTATATATATATATATATATATATATACATATATATATATATATATATATATATATATATATATATCTATATATATATATGTTTAAATGTAAATGTTTACATAATTATATTGGGTACTATTGAATATTAATTGTACTAGGAAGTCTGTATTGATGATAACTTACTATAAATAATTTCACTTGAAACGAGGTACAGAGACCCAATATGCGAGCCTTACTCACACTTGGTTCGTATTATAATTTATATTCTTAAATTGGTCGATCATGTGGTTTCACAAAAAAATGCCTTTTTTTTAAAACCACATGGAGACGGAATCTTTGAAATGGGCGTTTGTGAATTAAATTTTGCTATTTGCCTTGTGAAAGTAAAAATGGGAAAAACGGAAAAGTTTTCAGGTTTCGAGCACAATTCGCAATAAAATATTATTTACGTAAACAAAACGTGTGTTTGCTACCCATAACGGCTGGCAACGTGACGACCCTAAAAATATTCAACCTCGTTATATGTTAACTTTATAGGGTTTCAAGAAAACGTGGAACAGTTTTCCTGTAAATAAAAGCGTAGCACATTTCGCCTCTGAATAATTCCGAACTTCAGTTGAATTTGGACCAATTGAGAAACGTGTTCGCGGCAACATGTCACGGGGATTCATGCTACAACGGTTCGGCATCTACGTTATACGTTATTTAAAGTCCTCCTTGTGAGAATACACACACACACACACACACATATATATATATATATATATATATATATATATATATATATATATTAAATTATAGAGTGTGATGTGTGTTATTTTATACCTATATACTGTTCTGCAGCTAATATGGTTTTTATACGTTTAGTACTTCATCTTCTTCTAAAGGTACCACTCCAGCTAATGAAAGTTGGTAGTCAGCTAGGCAGTGATCTTGTCCTCACCAAGGCGATAATTTCGGCAGCACTTGTAATCCCTGTCCATTCTAAGATGTTATGTAACCATGACTTTCTTCTATATCCAGCTTTCCTTATCCCAGCAATTTTTCCCATTATTATTAATTGTAAGAGCTTGTATCTGTCACGTCTGAGCATTTGCCCCAGATATACCACTTTGCGTTCTTTGATGGCTTACAATAATTTGCATTTTTGGCCAACCTGTCGCAAAATTCCACATTGGTGATTTCTGAGTCCAATATGAAGACCTCGTACTTCTGTAGGTACACATTTAGAATGTTTCCATACGTCTCCTGAGATCTTCCTTAATAGTCCAGATCTCGCATCTATATATGTATTGGCCAAAAATAACACTAGAGTAGACGAATTCTGGGTGTGATTTTAAGGCTAAGATATTAGAGTACCTTTTCTATTGTTTCCAGAGGTATAGCGACATTTTAATGCGAGTTTTGAGCTCTACCTCACTCATCCAGTCTTGATTAAGCTTGGTGCCGAGATATCTATATTTATTCACCTGTGACCCCTACAAAAATGCTTGGTTGATTGAAATTATTAGGGAAGACCATAAACTTTTTCTTGGTAGTTTTCATGCTGAGGCCAGCTTTAACACTACACTCGTTACCCTGATTGACAAACTTCTGTAACTTCGGTTCCAAAGATAATATGAGAACTGTGTCATCAGCATACCACAAATTGTTGATGAGGCGTCCATTGACTTTAACACCCGGTCCAGTTCTTCTACAGTTTTCTTACGATCTCTTCCGAGTACATGTTAAAAAACATGAGTGATAAAATACAACTCTATCGCACTCCTCTTTTGATAAAATACAACTCTATCGCACTCCTCTTTTGATAAAATACAACTCTATTGCACTCCTCTTTTGATAAAATACAACTCTATCGCACTCCTCTTTTGATAAAATACAACTCTATCGCACTCCTCTTTTGATAAAATACAACTCTATCGCACTTCTCTTTTGATGTAAATTTTTTTAGATTCTTTCCCTTCTATCCTGATATAGTTTCACTTTGTTTCTAGTACAGATTCTGTATAATACCGATGTATTTCTAGTCCTATCCAATATTGTTGAGAAGCTCAAGTAGAAGAGTATGTATGCTGCGTTTGATATTCATATTCAATATATAGAAAATGTGGAAACTTTTATTTACATAATCCTAAAGAATTATTGATGTTTAGACCAGCTACAAGGTTTTGTACAAGAAGGAACTCTTATGGTGGGACTTCCTCCATCTTTCTGTTTGTTGCTGCTATTATTCTCAGAAACTACTTACGCCGACGCCTTGAACATCGACATATTTATATAAGTTCAACGTCTAGTGGTGGCGTTAAAAATAAGCTCACGTCTAGTGGTGGCGTTAAAAATAAGCTCACGTCTAGTGGTGGCGTTAAAAATAAGCTCACGTCTAGTGGTGGCGTTAAAAATAAGCTCACGTCTAGTGGTGGCGTTAAAAATAAGCTCACGTCTAGTGGTGGCGTCAAAATCTCAAAAAAATATTTTTTATTTCTTGTGATCATGAATAGACCTAAAGAGAGAGGCCTAAACTATTTTATGTTTCTATTTAGATTGAGTAGAGCGTCATCTGTGAGATAAATGTTAAATTTTCACTTTAATATAATATAATATAATAAAAAAAAGGGTGCGTGTACTTATGTACGCGCGTGAGAAGTCATACTTCTTTGGCATCATTAAATAATACATACGGATAGATAACCTCAATTATATTGGAGCACTTGAAAAAGTCTATAAACACAATTTTTTCACTAATATTTACGAATAGTAAATATATTAATCAAAATATTGAATTTAAATCACTACTGAATATAATTTATCAGCACATATATAAATCGCACTTATATGAAACTAAAACACGTGTGTGAATGTAGACACTAGAAACATGTGGATAAATACTATGAATATGAAAACAGTGAACAGAGGCGACGATGGTGCCGATAGCTTTTGTTTCGAGACTGCAACCGCTGCAACTTCATACCGTAACTATTGTGTGACGAATCTTAAAATTTCACTCTCGTCATTTTTTCATAACGCGCCTAAAGAAGTATAACTTCAAAAATCTTTTTATTAATTCACATAATTTTTTTCATGCTGATTAGCATATAAAAATAAAAATACGTAATTTTGTTAATACCTTATGAACTATTGTAGTGCATTGATATATTGAATATATTTGGCGTTAATTTTGTAGAAATGCATTATTCACAATTAAATGAAACTACGTGAGGTAGTATTATTTCTATTTATTTAAATTCTTTAATGAATTTCCTAGGTTTCGTTGTAGTACAACATCTTCAGGCTATTTTTGCTAATAGCCCACCCGACGATGTTGTAATACAACGAAACCTAGATTGTGGTAAAGAATTTAAATAAAGTAGAAATAATACTACATCACGTAGTTTCATTTAATTGTTGATTGATTTATGTAATCATAGCATTTGTTGTTGAAATACAGGAGAGTCTCATTCAATAGGAATTGTAGGTGTTTATGTATTAGGATTATCAAAATAGACCTGGTGATTAAAGTACTTCAATTTCTGTAATTTTACGGGCTCTTCATATCATTCTTTTCAAACTAAAAAAAAATCGAAGTACATTTGTATTCAACTTAAAAAATATTTTTTAACAATATTACACAAGTTTAGAAAGAAAATTGTTTGTTATTTTATAATAATTTTAATATGATCTTGAATTTATAATAATATTAAGACAATGGAGAAAATACGAAAAGGAAATGGGCTAGGTGTTACAGAAACAGAAATTTTTTTTCCAGAAAACATAAAAACAAAGAATTCAAATATATATATATATATATATATATATATATATATATATATATATATATGCGTATATGTATTTTAAAGAAACAAAGGTAACAAAAGTACATATATTTTTAGGAACAACATCTTTCCTATAATTAGTATAGGGGCTTATATGTCATTTTTATTCTTATATAAAATCTGAACTCGGGATTATATTGTCTTCTATCGATCTTCATAGAAATATTTGTGCATTTTTTTATTTAAGGTCTAGAGGATTCCAACAGACGTACGGTACAAAGCTTAATGAATGCAACCTTTTTGGCATTCGAACCCTTTTGAGTACAGCACTTTAAAATGATTGGGAAAACGATTATCATGAGCATCGGAATGTTTTCATCCTTCTTTTTTCATCATTCCATATTTTCCCTCCTAGCAGAACAGATTGGAAGTCAATATAAGGAAAGGATTATTCCAAAAACAATGCAAATGGTTTTAATTAAGTTTTTTCCTGAAGTTTATTCACGTTGGGATAAACCGTAAAAGATGAATTGTTATAACCGCAGAATTAATATGTTTTTGTCTGTATTATTCACGAAGATAACTGAATCTGTTTTGCTGGATTTTTCCTTATTAGGTAGGTCAATCTTCTGGCGTATATATGTAGGTATATATGTATATAAACATATGCTTAGTTGATGCGTAATATACCGCAAAATGGCTGTAAAGTGGAGCAGCTGAGTTGTAGAACAAAAACTTATATTAAAAATGAGGTATTTAAGTGGGCGTGTCGACTATTGCTTCTTTCACTTGTTTCATATTTCTTGTAAGTTGTTATGTACTTTCACACTATTGCACACCCGCAGTTGTGAACTTTATTTTACCCTACCGCACTAGTCCCAAGTTTTGAGGGCAGAAGTAATCATAACTGATAATTTTATAAGTAAACAAGTTTTTTTATAACTTTTTGGAAAATGACGTGAGTCTCCATCCATTGGTTTGTACCTATATACGTATGTACGCATATATTATGTATGAGGACATGTTACGGATCGCAATTCTTGGCCGATTGTAGTGGTTTTTTTTGCTATCGATTGTTGAACTATCAGAATGGATGCTTAGCGATTTTTACAAGATTGTGAAAACATTGGTCGGTGATTGTTTTAGGCCGCTGCGCTAGTCGGTGACTGTTTTAGGTCGCTGCTTCGGTCGGTGATGATTTTAGGCCGCTGCGCTGGTAGGTGACTATTTTAGGTCGCTGCTTCGGTTGGGTTTTAGGTCGCTGTTTCGGTCAGTTACTCTTTTAGGCCGCTGAGTAGCCGGTGACTGTTTTAGACCTGAGCTGGTCGGTGATGGTTTTGGGACGCTGCGCTGGTCGGTGACTGTTTTAGGCCGTTGCGCAGTTTTGTGCAGATCTTCTTACCCTTTTACTCTGCTGCTTATTGTTTTTAACTTGTAAACTTTTAAACTTTTTTTTGTTAGATATACGACCAGAGGCACAGAAAATAGCCTTTGTATAATTATATTTTATGTTTCGTTTTCTATGAGCTTTTTGTAGGTAGTTTCAAAATATTCTGTTAAACAAGTTCTTTTTGTTGTTTATGATCAATTTTAGTCTGCGTACTGGTTTTAAGTATATTTATACACAGTTTTATTAACTTGACTTACATGAATGGTTACATGTATGAATGTAACGGAATTTTTCAATTAAATTTTCATCCACTTCGAGACGTCCAAATGCTTTAAAATTTTGTCCACGTATCAAGAACTGATGGCAATACAATCATTTCATAGACAATTTTAAGACTAAAAGAAAGTTTTTAGTCTCAAAACAAAAAAAGAATAAAACCAATTAAATTATGGTTTAAAAAATTTAAAAAAATCCGCTTTTATGATTTATCATAAAGAGAGTAATTTCACTTCAAATAAGGTAGTGAACCCTCAATGCGTAAGTTAGAGTTGACCAATTTTTTAAAATATTACTCATTTTGTTCTGCGTGAGCGAATGAGATAGGGATATATCCTAACTAATCTAAATTATGTTGTAGGGACGGAACCTACAATATAATTTAGATTCTCATAACATGCTTCATTTTAATCAACTTTTATAATTTTCTCGCTACTGGTTTTTAATTAACCTATACGTTTTATTATATTGTACTAAAAATAGCAAATTTAGGAGTAGTCAACTATCATATTTTTTCTTACTGTACGAATAATACGTAGGTATCTAATTAAAGTTCATCAAATTCTTAGTCTAACGATAAAGATTGATAAGCGTTGTCCTAATTTTTTATGATATTTTAACCCATATTTTCATGATATTTGACTAAAAATAGCAAGTTTAGTAGCAGTCAACTATCGTATTTTTTCTTGCTGTACGAATAATACGTAGGTATCTAATTAAAGCTCATCAAATTCTTAGTCTAATGATAAAGATTGATAAGCGTTGTCTTAATTTTTTATGATATTTTAACCCATATTTTCATGATATTTGACTAAAAATAGCAAGTTTAGTAGCAGTCAACTATCGTATTTTTTCTTGCTGTACGAATAATACGTAGGTATCTAATTAAATCTCATCAAATTCTTAGTCTAACGATAAAGATTGATAAGCGTTGTCTTAATTTTTTATGATATTTTAACCCATATTTTCATGATATTTGACTAAAAATAGCAAGTTTAGTAGCAGTCAACTATCGTATTTTTTCTTGCTGTACGAATAATACGTAGGTATCTAATTAAATCTCATCAAATTCTTAGTCTAACGATAAAGATTGATAAGCGTTGTCCTAATTTTTTATGATATTTTAACCCATATTTTCATGATATTTGACTAAAAATAGCAAGTTTAGTAGCAGTCAACTATCGTATTTTTTCTTGCTGTACGAATAATACGTAGGTATCTAATTAAATCTCATCAAATTCTTAGTCTAACGATAAAGATTGATAAGCGTTGTCTTAATTTTTTATGATATTTTAACCCATATTTTTATGATATTTGACTAAAAATAGCAAGTTTAGGAGTAGTCAATTATCGTATTTTTTCTTGCTGTACGAATAATACGTAGGTATCTAATTAAAGCTCATCAAATTCTTAGTCTAACGATAAAGATTGATAAGCGTTGTCTTAATTTTTTATGATATTTTAACCCATATTTTCATGATATTTGACTAAAAATAGCAAGTTTAGTAGCAGTCAACTATCGTATTTTTTCTTGCTGTACGAATAATACGTAGGTATCTAATTAAATCTCATCAAATTCTTAGTCTAACGATAAAGATTGATAAGCGTTGTCCTAATTTTTTATGATATTTTAACCCATATTTTCATGATATTTGACTAAAAATAGCAAGTTTAGTAGCAGTCAACTATCGTATTTTTTCTTGCTGTACGAATAATACGTAGGTATCTAATTAAAGCTCATCAAATTCTTAGTCTAACGATAAAGATTGATAAGCGTTGTCTTAATTTTTTATGATATTTTAACCCATATTTTCATGATATTTGACTAAAAATAGCAAGTTTAGTAGCAGTCAACTATCGTATTTTTTCTTGCTGTACGAATAATACGTAGGTATCTAATTAAATCTCATCAAATTCTTAGTCTAACGATAAAGATTGATAAGCGTTGTCCTAATTTTTTATGATATTTTAACCCATATTTTCATGATATTTGACTAAAAATAGCAAGTTTAGTAGCAGTCAACTATCGTATTTTTTCTTGCTGTACGAATAATACGTAGGTATCTAATTAAAGCTCATAAAATTCTTAGTCTAACGATAAAGATTGATAAGCATTGTCTTAATTTTTTATGATATTTTAACCCATATTTTCATGATATTTGACTAAAAATAGCAAGTTTAGTAGCAGTCAACTATCGTATTTTTTCTTGCTGTACGAATAATACGTAGGTATCTAATTAAAGCTCACCAAATTCTTAGTCTAACGATAAAGATTGATAAGCGTTGTCCTAATTTCTTATGATATTTTAACCCATATTTTCATGATATTTGACTAAAAATAGCAAGTTTAGGAGTAGTCAACTATCGTATTTTTTCTTGCTGTAGGAATAATACGTAGGTATCTAATTAAAGCTCACAAATTCTTAGTCTAACGATAAAGATTGATAAGCGTTGTCCTAATTTCTTATGATATTTTAACCCATATTTTCATGATATTTGACTAAAAATAGCAAGTTTAGGAGTAGTCAACTATCGTATTTTTTCTTGCTGTAGGAATAATACGTAGGTATCTAATTAAAGCTCATCAAATTCTTAGTCTAACGATAAAGATTGATAAGCGTTGTCCTAATTTCTTATGATATTTTAACCCATATTTTCATGATATTTGACTAAAAATAGCAAGTTTAGGAGTAGTCAACTATCGTATTTTTTCTTGCTGTAGGAATAATACGTAGGTATCTAATTAAAGCTCATCAAATTCTTAGTCTAACGATAAAGATTGATAAGCGTTGTCCTAATTTTTTATAATATTTTTACCCATATTTTCATGATATTTGACTAAAAATAGCAAGTTTAGGAGTAGTCAACTATCGTTATTTTTTTCGTTATGTTAATAATACGCAGACATCTAATTGAAACTCGTCAAATTCGGAGTCTAAAACGATGCAAGATTGTTAATATGAACTAAACAAAATTATATTTAAATATATAGATTTTGGTCAAGAGCGAACTGATGACAAAAAATTAAATTTTATATAGAAAATCCATTGGGTGCTCTCGATTTATATTTTCATAATGACTCTTTTTCATAATGTTTATCCTTTACCAACAGTTAGCATAAAAAAATTTACGACGGATAAACATACCGCACTTTTTCTACATTAAAGTTAATTTTTTTGTCATCAGAAATAATCCTTTCGGTTTTGACCAAAATCTTCACGTTTAAATATTATTTTTTATTTTTTTATTTACTTTGCTACAATAGTGTGTTTTATAGTTTTTCGTTTTAATCTATAGACTGATCTATTTTCAATACAGGCTAAAAACGAAACTGTTATAATTTTGTCACGTATGTATGTCACAATATCGTAAGTTTTTCAACTGAATACCGATTGCGATGATATTTTTAAGAAGTTCCTGATAGGATAGAACTAAAGAAAAAACATATATTTATATTTGAAGTATATGCCCAAAACTTCAAACTCAGGAATGAAGATTTTTTTTCACATGAACCCAAATCGAGTGGAGTATGAATTTCTACAAAATTAACACCAAATATATTCAATAGGTTCTACATATTATTCGTATAGCAAGAGAAAATACGATAGTTGACTGCTGCTAAACTTGCTATTTTTAGTAAAATATAGTTAATTAAAAACCAATATCGAGAAAATTGTAACAATTGATTAAAATTAAGCATATTATGAGAATATAAATTAAATTGTAGGGACAGAGTTAGGATATATCCCTATCTCATTCGCGCACGCAGAGTAAAATGTGTATTATTTAAAAAAAAATTGGTCAACCCTAGCTTACGCATTGAGGTTTCACTACCTTATTTAAAGTGAAATAACTTTATTTAGTATAAATCATCAATAAGATGAACTTTTAACTTAATAAATATTTAATAATAACTAATATAATGGAGTAGGGGGAACATTTGAATTATTGTGAATATCTCAAAAACTATAACATTTATAGTTATCGTTATAGTTTTCTCATAACTTTGCATGGGCCTATAAAACTCGGTTTTATCATAACTTTAATTTAGGAAAAAGGGGGGTGTTGGTGACCTATTTTTTTGCATATTTTTCAGTATATATCTGAAGACATACCACATAAAATTGTGAAATTTTTTTTTGACATTTTTTTAACTAACGTTTTCCAACATTAGCCCACATTATATGTGGCACTCTGAAAAAATTTCGAGTACTTAATTTGGCCCCCCTAAAATTTCCTTATAAGTAATTTTAAGTCATATTTATTAAAATACGTGCGGGTTAACATGCTTTAATACTGTGCTAAATTTTAAATTTCCACGTCACGTCGTTTCTAAGATGAAAATGGCTGTGACAGACGGATATACCGACACGTAAGTGATTTTAGAAAGGTTCTGTTTTTTTTGAGGTGCGGTGCCTTAAAAATGACGTCACGATTCAGTATTACAATCTTTATCTAAACGTTACGCTTAAAGCTTTATGCTATATTTAAGATAAGTCAAAAATTTACAAACGAAACTACGTGATGTGGTATTATTTCTACTTTATTTAAATTCTTCACCACCTGAAAATGTTGTCATACAGCGAAACCTAGGTCGTGGTAAAGAACTCAAATAAAGCAGAAATAATGCTACATCACGTAGTTTCATTTAATTGTGAATAATAAATTTGTACAAAAATAACGCCAAATATATTCAATAAGTCAAAAATGTTTTCTCGTTCCCCGTCAGCTTAAAAATTGAAATAAAAAAAAAATAATCAAATCTAGAGTTATTCATTTTGTATTCACATATTTCTTTATTTGTCAGTTCTCTAATTTTAAACGCTGCCCGCTCTAATTTTCTCTCTGTCTGCTGTAATTTTAAACTTTGTCAGTTCCCTAATTTTGAACATTGTCTCTGGTGTTCTTAAATAAATAAATAAATATATTGCCGATTAGACCAAAAGTAGAATCATAGAAAAAGAAACAGCATTTGGAAAACTTAATTTAAGTCAGTTAAGTAGTTTTAGAAAATATACACATTTATTTAAACAGGAAAACATTGACGGAATATGTACGTATAAATATTGAGTAACTTTTCTTCAGTCATAATCTAAGTAATCGCAGAGAATAATTTAAGTAATATGATTCTTACATGACAATTAAGTGCTGACGTTCAACGAGTGTTATTTATTAAAAGAAAAACTATCAAAAGAAAATATAGTTTATTACCACTTTCCCCAAGGTGAAGAAAAAGGCCAAAATTAATTTATTTGTTTTAAGAAAATATATATTAACAATAATAACAACATTTCGAAAAGTATTTAAAATATTTGACCCAAATTTTTTGTTCGGATGTTCCTTGAAAGGTATTGAATTTGTTTTTTGGAATATTAAATGTTTTTTTGGAAGGTATAGTTAATATTATAAAACAAAAACAATTATGTTATGTATTCGTGCAATAATGGTATAAATTTCAATAATAGTACAAAAAAATCAAAATTGAACATCATAATTAGTTTTATAGATGTAATGTAACTGAACGATTTAATTTAATTTAGTTTTTGGTTCATGCCAATTGAGTTTCATAGTTTTTGTATATGAGATGTAATAAATGTTAGAAAATGTGGATTTGACCGTTCGACATTTAATGAATCATCATATACTAAATGGTGTTCCTCAACCGTACATCAAAATTCATTAGTTTAGTCACAGGAATAGTTTTCAGTCACGATTTGTTTTTACTAAGGATTCGATGGGCCAATATACGTTGACACATCGACAGTTATTTTATTTCTTAATTCCAGACAAATAGTAAACTGATTCTGGTGCCTGTGTCATAAGAGTCATAATACAATACGAGTCCCCCGTGTGTTTCAATTTATTTATATGTACATAGTTTGAATTGTGAATGTGTAATTAAAAACATTTTTTTTTCGGTTTCGATTGCGGCCGTGCGCCAAGCAAAAGTTAGTCGTAAACATTGAACATGGTGTTTACGTTTTGTTTATATTAAAATATTATTTAATTTACTTGGAATAGTTCTTTTTTATTCTTGACGTAATTGTTTATTTCACTATTTTAAAGTATTTCTGATAGGTAGTACTGATTGTTTTCGAACATTACATGTTGAAGTTGATGAATACTCCATTTTATCCATTTTCAGTGATAAAGGTATATTTAACTTAAGAAAATTTTAAAAAAATTACATAACAAGGGTTACTATCATCAAGGGCTATATAATTAATGACAGAACACACCATCTACTCCAGTGACGGCACGGGTGACGTCACCGAAGTAGGTGGTGTGTTTTGGTGAGAAAATCAAAATACGATTTCTAGAGCGCCATTTCTCGTGAATAATCAAAAATCTTTCGCTAAATCAGACCTAATAATAACTAAGTTAAGATATAAGTCTACGAAATAATTAAAAAAATAATGTTTGTCCGTAATAAATAAGCGGTAGAATTTGTCATATATGTCATAAAGGAATTGATTATATTGTTATTTATAGTAATAGATGCTAAAAGAGTAAGGTTGCGAAAAGAACTTTACAAGTTATGGCCCACACGGATCTCTTATAATATATACTCGTACATCTTAAAGAGATCCGTGTGGGTACAAATTATAGATGTGGAGTATTATTTAAATTCGTTTCCATATAAAGGAAGTATTTCTTAAGGAAAAAGGGAGCCGTACTTATAAAAGATTTGTGAAAAAATAAACTACACTCATATATAACATAGTTACATTTGTTTTTAAATTGGACAAAATCTAAGTCATTATTACAAAATTACGCAGAGCGAATGACCAGTTTGAATACGTGGAGAATAAAATGTCATTTAAAATTTACATTGGAACACTTTTCGATGGGTTTTTCCACTGTACAGGAAATATACGATAGGTGAAAAATGCGAAAGATCGAGAAAATATGCGTGGCAAATATTAAAAATATATTATTTTTAATATTTGAAAATAAACCGATAATCATAAAATTAGAAAACCAGTTCTGAGGGAATAAATTATTTTGTTAAATGTATTTTGTAATTTAATATACACCTAGATTAATATATGAAACGGAAAAGTTTGTTTGTTTATTTACTTATTTGCGCTAACCTCTGTAACCACAAGTAATATTTACTTTGTTTTGTGTTAGAAAGCCTATTCTTTCGTAGGGGCAGAGCAGTGCTAAAAAATATAACAGAAGCCGGGCAACACTGCATAAACGACGCAAGGTGGAGAGGTAGATCAGCTGCGAAGACTGATCAGTAGACAGAAAAATGAGCATTCCTAGTATTCACACTGATATAACACGACCCCGACGCTTGATATCGTTTGGCGCACGAAGCAGAGGCGTTTAGTGACGGGATGGGTGGGTAGGAGTGGCATAAATGATATAAGTCTATACGGGCGATATCATGGGCATATCTTGTATATATACAAACTTTAATATTTCTTGCTTTAGTATGTTTCTCTGGGTTTATAGGTGCTTGCTAAGAATGTGAAAATAAAGGTGGAGTATTGTATGGAAATAATTAAAAGAAAATATATAAAAACATTATTTATAAAGAAGGGATTCCAGGAATGTTGGTCTTTGGTCCGTTTGGATAACCGACATTTGGACCAAAATTTAATTAAGAAAATTAATCACACAGAGATGCCTAAGATGAGTATAAAAATGTTTTTCGATATATGAAGGCCCACAAAATAAAAATAGACATATGCATTAAAAAGTTGGTTAGTTGAATGTCATATACAAAATAATTGGGTATTTCATTTTTTAAATTCTCACCAATATACAAAATCCAAAGGCCAATATAAAAATTTTAATTAAAGTATTTCGCACCAATATACAAAATTCAAACGCCAATATAAAAATTTTAATTAAATTATTTCGGACCAATATACAAAATTCAAACGCCAATATATAAATTTTAATCACATTATTTCGCACCAATATATAAAATTCAAACGCCAATATACAAATTTTAATTAAATCATTTCGCACCAATAAACAAAATTCAAACGCCAATATACAAATTTTAATTAAATCATTTCCCACCAATATACAAAATTCAAACCCCGTCTATAAACTTGTTTAATATGGCCATCAAAAACTTATATCATTATTAATATAATTATTCTTATGTACATAACAGTACATAAGCATCATATTTACCTTGAACTAATGTACAAAAATAATTTTTTAATACAATTTCTTTTAATTTTTTATAATTTTTACCTGAAAATGTCTATAAATTCGATATGGTAACCGGATTAAAATTTTCGATACAATCAAATTATGCTGAATTTCGTTACGCGATAAATCTGTAAATAATGGACCGATAGGAAATTGCGGATTAAATTTAGAAAGCTTACTCTCTTAAGATTCTATCTAGTTTATTTTAGATTCTAGCTAGTTTATTTTAAGATTCTAACTTTTAATATTCTAGCCAGTTTATTTAAAGTTATTTCAACAATTGAAGTAATCTAATAGTATGGCGGCCGTATGCGTAAGAAACATAAGTATTGAATACATATTTTACAGGCGGTTTACCTCATGGACGTGTGAAGCTAGGGTGCCGGTCGAGGGTCCACCGAAAACCCTTAAGTAGTTCTAATAAGGCTTTGAAACCAATAATAAAAATGTTATGGCTTTGTAAAGTTTAAAAATTACAGTTTTTCAGAAATCTCCGCCTTTACGAGACGAAGATATGACTACAAGTTAAAGACACGGAAATCAGAAGAAAGGAAAACCAGAAAAGCGCTCAAGTGATATATGCTTTAATAACAAAAAACAAAATTTTATGACTGCAAAGTTGATAAATTATATTTTTCCAGAGATATCGGCCTGTATGAGACAAAAATATAACCAGAAACTAAGGATACGACAATCAGAGGAAAAGGCCGATCATGGAGAGCCAGAAAAAGCGTACAAGTAACGAAATGACAATTTTATGACTGCAAAGTTGATAAATAATATTTTTCCAGAGATATTGGTCTATAGGGGACGAAAATACAACTAAAACAATGGTAAGTTCCAGGCGTGCGCGTGTCTTCTATTCTAGTTTACCCTAATATACTTGTAGAATATAATAGTGACAAACATTTTTGGTTTTCTTAAAGATATTACATTTTAACGAAATAAAAAAAACATGTATTTCTTCGATTAAATTTCTGCATAGATGCACATAAACCGGAGAATATTATGTTTTCATTACATATGGTATTTTTCCTGTTACATATGGTATTTTTTACCTTTTACGTATAGTTATTGATATATTGAATTTATCAGGATTAGAAACGAGTATTTTGTTACATTATACATACCCCAAAAATCACGGGGTCAAACAATCACAATCACAATCAGCCAATCATTATACATATTATGGTTATTTAAAATATTTAGACCCTTAATACCTTTGTAATGGTTCTCTTACCGTTCTTGCATTTCTTTTGTGATTAGTGACATTAATCCTATGTGATTATTTAAATCGCAATTAAACTAAACATTTTCGTCACCCAAAAGGGTCATTTTTGGGGTCACTCGACTGTCAGATAGAAGTAAATAAAAAACTATTTCAGTGTTTTTCGGAAATTACAAACGTAAATAATTTTTATATGAAAAAAACGAATAAAACAAAATATAGGACGGTCAGTATCTGTTAAAAAAAGTCGTGATGAGCAGATGGTAAGCAATATTAAAGTCTACATGTAGTATCCAGGAATGTTTAATACATAGTATCAGGGAATGTTTAATGCAAAAAGACTATATAATTTTCTATAACTTTCAGAATATGATATCCTGAGATCGCAAACTGCAAAACCTATTTGGGATAGTATCTCGTTTGTTAATACGATAAAGATTTAATGGTATTTTATATTCCTTGCTTATTTTGTCTATATCAAAGCAGAAAATTCATGTTTTGATGAACAGACAATTTTTTTTCTGCAACAAAGTCGTAAAAAGCATAACGAAGAATGTGAAACAAATTTTAAAAATTTCAAAATATTTTCTTGCATTAGCACACAGTTCAGAGTACAACTTTATTTTTCCAATTCGTTTGTTATTCACTTTAATACGGTTTATTGCTGTTGGATGAATGTAGACAATAACAACGTTAGGTTACTTAGCTGCAGCCAAATAATAAAAAAAACAAATGTCCGCTTCAAAAGCGGCTCCGTCACCTATTTTACGGCACAAAACATTTGAGCAAACGCATAAAAAATATTAAAATTTGCAAACGTACGTTGAAAAC